>OY992530.1:136143230-136620898 GCA_963921185.1 Dasysyrphus tricinctus | reverse complement strand
GGACATAGGTTTCATTGCCCACATTCCATCAGGCGAATGTCCACAGGAGCCTTACGGTGAGGTGCATAGCTTCTCACAAAACTTATCACAGAACTGCGAGCAGAAAGTGTTATTGTAAGAGACAGTGCTGGATTTGGGGAAGGGCAGGTGGGGCTACAGCCCAGGGCCTCCACAAAACAGGGGCCCCCACAATAGACTTTGAAATAATTTATTTTCAAATTCCGACGAGTAAACACCGCCAAAAAACTCAGTAGAAAAGGCTTCAGTGCCTGGAATAATGCATCCGATCGCCTATACAAAGGAAGTGGTCATGTCAATTACCTTCCTTCTACAATTTGCGAAGAACTGATCTGTTCTATGGGTGAAAAAAAGCTGAAGTAGTATAGTATCCAGAGTAAAAACATCAAAATATTATTCGGTGTCAGTGGACTCTACTCATATCAATCAACTAAATGTTGTTGTTCGATATATTGAAGTATCGAAGCCAAAATAAAGGTTTCTCACCTTTTTACCAAACTGCGACCATACCAGCAAGGTCATTGCAAACGGTTAACCAAAATATGTAGTTGCTCAACAAATAGGCACTTACGGTTTGCCACTGCCAATCATAATATGATAATACTGCAAATATGAGTGGTTCTTATTTTGAAGAAAAATAAATTTATCGGTGTTTGTACCACGTTGTGGTCAATCTCTCAATTTAGTTGGGGGGACTAACTCCTGTCCATCGGCTGTTCAATACTTTGATTTCATCCAAAATTTGTATACGTTTTTCTCAGAAAACACAGAATGATAGATACCAAATTCTGACTGAAAAATTATCGCAGAACAAAAGTGGATGGTTTTACGTTTTTAAAAGTAGGTCAAAACAGCATATCTTCTGATAAGGAGTAAAAAGATCGACCAGCTATATATGTGTTTTTCTTACTGAAGAAGCTGTACGTTCCAGATTTTGGGTATCTCACATAGAGAAGATGAATGCTTCAAATCTCTACGCTGCTACTTGGTAAAAGTGTTCAAGGATGATTAATTGCATAGCCTTGGCAATGGGTTTGTTCAGTGCAGGAAAAGACCAATCTACCGAGCATTCCTAAAAGTTGAAATTGCACAGAGAATGTATTTCGCTTTGATGGCATCTAATTGCACTGGAGAGCACTCCTTTTTAAAAGATAAAAATTATAAAATTAGCTCTGAGTTATGATATGGTACAAAACCGTTTATGAAAGCTATCCCTTCCCAGTACTGAACGCAATTTGGCACTGAACTGGATTTCAGTGAAATCATCAAGGATTTTCGTCGAAAAAAGTTCGCAAGGTTCCATTCGTTATAGCTTTAATTTAATTTTGTATAATTCTTTTTTCTGTCTATATCAATTTATAAATGTTTAGTGAAAGAATTTACTTGGTTTCGAAAGAAATTATTGAAACACTCGACTGAAAAAAATATTAATTTTATTTGGCAAATAAATTAGGGGCCTCCACTTCTGTGTTGCCCCAGGGCCTCCACACTTCTAAATACGGCCCTGGTAAGAGAGCAATACTGCTGTAAAGATTGATCAAATTGGATACCAGATCTGTTTAAAACTGCTGCTATTTGGATCCTTGACACTAAAAAGGAAATTTTTAATTGAGATGATAGGAGCAGAATGAGGCGTCGTTTAGGTGAATAGAGGAAGACTGCCAATAGATAGCATCTATTTTTGCCCAAATGGCAAAGAGTTCCGCCAAAAACTGGAAGATTTAGAGGACTTTCTAAATGAAACTGATGGAGACATCTTCGTCACTGGAGACTTCAACGCCAGATGACAGGAGTGGGGTAACCCAACTACGGTCTCTTGAGGAAGGCAAATACATATATGTACTCGAGATGGTAGCAAGACGTGGCCTCAGTGTATAGCCAATGTCGGAAGTACACCCACCTTCAGGAGACTTGGCAACGTTGGCACCATCCCAGATGTGTCCTTTGCATCCGATTGTGTTCTATACAGGGTCAAAAATTGGAGAGTCATTTAAGACGAATTTGCGAAAAATCAAACAAACCCGAAACAAAATTGAACAAAAGCCCCGAAATGGTGTTTAAGATCTAGATTACCTCCTACGAATCATCAGAGACTACCTCAAACACCCATAGTTAATCTTTGATACCGCAGACGGCCAGACAAAAGATTACAACAAAAAACCCAATAAAGGCACAGTGGAAGCTTAATCAGGTCATGAGGTGACTACACCACTGTGGATAAGTGAACATGGCCTCATCCTTGCAACGAAAAAATCTGAAATAGTTCTGCAAACCAGAAAGAGAATCTAGATTCACATAGATTTCCAGGTTGGACCCGAATTAATCAGAAGCAGTGAGTGAAGCCATCAAATATCTGGGACTTACTCTCGACTCTTGACTTTCTTACTGACAAAGGCAATATGTATACATTATCCATAGAAAGTAGCGGATTGAACATCAAAGGTCCCTAAGCAGACTTATGGCAAACACGCAGGTGGACTATCGGCAAGATATCGGAATCGGATATCGCACTCGTGCAGTTGCAAGAGTCCTGAAAGATCTTGATATACACAAATCCACTGGTCCGGATAGTATCCCTCCCATCGTTCTGAAGAGGTGTTCTTCAACGCTGGCAAAACCTCTGCGTAAGCTTTTCCATCTATCCTACTCTACAGGTCTCTTTCCGAGCGGATGGAAAACTGCATTTGTCCAGCCTGCACGCAGAAAAATGGTTAGTTAATAATAACGTAAAACTCGTGTAAAATTAACCGATTGAGGTGCTTACTATACAACCTGCAAACTAAAGGTGTTAGGCCAACACATTCCATAAGGTTAAAAAAAAATGCTTAAATTCACCCACTGATTCTGCTAAAGTGTACTAAATTTTACGAAGCAGTTTCTGGGATAATCTTGTGGGTTTCATCAGCCGATTAAGTTAATAAATACAACATGGCTAAATGGTTAATAATAACTAATTAACTTACTTCCCTTTGCATACTTGTTAAGTTAGAGTAGCTAATCTTCTCGGTTGTTGTATTTAGTTCTAAAAGTGAAAATCTTAGTAATTGGCAGTTGTAACTACGCTACGCTGTTAATATTACAAATGTACTTATTTGACATAGCCAATTAACTCAATTGAAAAAGGCCAACGTACACAGTTGGAATAACTTACAACTCAGCATTTCTAACTTAGCTGTGTGGTTGATGTAATAAACGTACTCAATTGATATAACAAATTTACTCGATTGACGATGCCAATATAGATGAAAAAAATAGTCTTGTGCGTTTTTTTAACCAACTTACTGAATAAAATTAGCAATCTACACGGTGGGAGTAGCCCATCTACTCACTTGAAGTAGCGCATCTACTCAATTATTTTAGACATCCAACATAGTTGGATTAGCCAATCTATACGTTTACAATAAGCTTTTACACGGTTAAAGTAGCTAATCATTTAAACCTATATACAAAATTGGATCAAATCTATTTGGTTTGCGTAGCCTATCTATTCAGTTGGACTAGTCCTACTTCTTGGTTGAAGTAACCTTTCCACTCACTTAAAGTAGCTTACTCATTCGGTTCCATTTGACAACTGACATAGTTATAGTACCCCATTTTCTCGGTTGGAGTAGCCAATCTTCTTTGTTTGAGTAGCCAATCTACTCGTTCACATTCACATACTTATTCGGCTAGAGTAGCCATTCTACTCGGTTGGAATAGACTATCTACTCAATTGGAGTAGTCACTCTACTCGGTAAGAGTAACATATCTTCTCTGATCGAGTAGCAAATCTACTCGTTAATTTTAACATACCTACTTGGTTAGAGTAGCAATTCTACTCCGTTGCAGTAGCATATCTACTCAGTTGGAGTAGTCTATCTATTCAGTTGGATAAACCTATCTTCTAAGTTGGAATAGCCTATCTACTCATTCAAATTAACATACTTACTCGGTTGGAGTAGCCAATCTACTCGCTTGGAGCAGTCAATCTATTTGGTTGGAGTAGCCTATCTTCTCTGTTCAAATAGCCAATCTTCTCAGCTAAAGTAGCCAATCTACTCGGTTGGAGTAGCCTATCTTCTCTGTTTGAGTAGCCAATCAACTCAGTTTGAGTAGCCTGTCTACTCAGTTGGAATAGCCTGTCTAATCAGCTAAAGTAGCCAATCCACTCATTCACATTCACATACTTACTCGGTTAAAGTAGCCAATCTACTCGGTTGGAGTAGCCCATTTACTCAGTTGGATAAACCAATCTTCTAAGTTGGAATAGCCTATCTACTCATTCAAATTCGCATAATTACTCGGTTGGAGTAGCCAACCTAATCTGTTGGAGTAGCCTATCTTCTCTGTTCGAATAGCCAATCTACTCAGCTGGAGTAGCCAATCTACTTGGTTGGAGTAGCCTATCTTCTCTGTTCAAGTAGCCTATCTACTCAGTTGGAGTAGCCTGTCTACTCAGTTGGAATAGCCTATCTTCTCGGCTAAAGTAGCCAATCTACTCATTCGCATTCACATACTTACTCGGTTAAAGTAGCCAATCTACTCGGTTGGAGTAGCCCATTTACTCAGTTGGATTAACCTATCTTCTTAGTTGGAATAGCCTTTCTACTCATTCAAATTCGCATACTTACTCGGTTGGAGTAGCCAATCTACTCTGTTGGAATAGCCTATCTTTTCTGTTAGAGTAGCCAAACTACTCGGTTGGAGTAGCTAATCTTCTCGGTTGGAGTAGCCTATCTTCTCTGTTGGAGAAGCCTATTTACTCAGTTGGAGTAGCCTGTCTACTCAGTTGGAATAGCCTTTCTTCTCAGCTAAAGTAGCCAATCTACTCGTTCACATTCACATACTTACTCGGTTAAAGTAGCCAATCTACTCAGTTGAAGGAGCCTATCTCCTCTGTTCGAGTAGCCTTTCTACTCAGTTGGAGTAGCCAATCTACTCGGTTGGAGTAGCCAATCTACTCGGTTGGAGTAGCCTATCTACTCAGTTGGAGTAGCCAATCTACTCGGTTTGAGTAGCCTATCTTCTCTGTTGGAGAAACCTGTCTACTCAGTTGGAGTAGCCTCTCTACTCAGTTGGAGTAGCTTGTCTACTCAGTTGAAATAGCCTTTCTACTCAGCTAAAGTAGCCAATCTACTCGTTCACATTCACATACTTACTCGGTTAAAGTAGCCAATCTACTTAGTTGGAGTAGCCTATCTACTCGGATGGAGTAGCCAATCTACTCGGTTGGAGTAGCATATCTACTCAGTTGGAGTAGCCCATCTACTCGGTTGGAGTAGCATATCTACTCAGTTGGAGTAGCCCATCTACTCGTTTGGAGTACCCCATCTGCTCACTTGAAGTAGCCTATATTCTCGGTTGCTTTAGCCAACCCACTGCCAATCTATTTGTTTATAGTCACATAAGTGTTGGCTACTTTAACTAAGTAAGTTGTCTAAGAAAAGAGAGTAGATTGGCTACTTCAACTAAGTAGATAGGCTCCTACAACTGATAAGGTAGGCGTTTTCAATTGAGTAGGTTGGATATTCGAATTGAGTAAGTTGTGTAAGGAATCCAAGCATATTAGCTACTCCAACTGACTAGACAGGTTACTCAATCTGAAAAAAAGACAATTTTTGTTCAACTTTTCAAACCGAATGACGGTTGAGAAAAACATATTTTGAATGGTTATAGTAATTAAAATTATGTTTATTAATATAATAAAAGTAAAAATGATGCATGATTTGTATAAGTCTTAAAGTTAAAGAAAACAAAATAAAATTATAAAAAAAAAACAAAATGTTTTTTGCTAAAATATATAAATTTACAAATTTGGCATTTATGAAAGCAATGTTTACAATAATAGTTTTAAAATAAATAAATATATTTAAATTTTAACATATATATATACACATAGTTGTTTTTAAAATTTGGGTTGGTAAAAACTATACCAGTTTGTTAACATATTTTTAAGAATGTATATTTATTCATTAGGATTACAATATTGAATTAAATATTTAGTTACTTTTCTAAAATTATTAGTTTCACAAAGGGCTTCTTAAAATTATATATTGTTTTCCGTTTGAAAGGATAGTTCTTGTATTAGGAATAGTATTGGGAAATGACTCGAAAAACATAATGACTTCTTCATCATTCTTTGGATTTTCTACTTCGAAAGCAAAGTAATGTTCATCGAAGCCTAAAGTTTTTAATAGAGAGCAGGTGAAGATCAGTTTATTAAAGTCGTATAAGTATATATTTTTCAGAATGCAAAAATCATAGTTATAGCTATCTATACCAAGACTTTTCACTAAAATTGATCCCTTTTCATAGCGTACTGAAGACATCGTCGCCCAACTAACCTTAGTTAAAGTCTTTTCAGGGTCTAACTGTAATTGCAAGTTCATTAATTCTTTTTCTGATAGTAACATGTCCTTTTTAGGGCCAACAGAAAGTGTATTTTGTAGTGTGCCTTTTATAAATATTTCATTAAGCTGAAGCTGATGTTTCATTGCTAAAGTAAAAGTAATATTCATACGGTTACATGATGCCCTAGCAGACATTTTAGACTGCCTATGCTTGGCTTCATATCTCATTGACCAAAATGAAGACAGTGGACCGTATTTGGTAAGAGCAGTGTGATAATGAATGAGATTGTGAAACTTTGGCTTCAGAGGCTCTTTTGTTAACTCAATATACAGCTCGTTAAGTTCCGCCACTAATGCTTGCAGCAAAAATTCTGTCCCATCTGAAATGCTTACGCTGAAAAGGATGTCTATTACTTTTCTAAGTGTAATAAACAATGTCCAAACCCTATTTTCCCTTGGGACAAAATCACCTACAAGTATTCCAAAATATCGTATTAAAGTTATCATTTCTCCAGAGGACAGTCGAATACTTCCTCGTTTTAGATGCTCTTTTTCTATACAACATGGTTTATTTTTACCATCTGGACCATAATCAAATGCCAAAAGCTTTTCATTAAAATGAGTTAGGGAGAACAATTTAGATGTTTCTGTATACTCTAGTAGAATGAATTTTAAAATATATTTCGCAACACCTTCAAGCACATCATGCATGATATCAGCACCCACTTGCTGAAATAAGTCAAAATTTTGTATTCGAAGGAAGGCACATTTTTCTTTAATACCTGTCAAGGATAAATTGTTAAGAGCCAGATCTGCATCATAACTTGACATTTTTCGAAGTAGTGTGATATCTTCATACAATTGTTTTTTTAAAACTTCTTTCGAGACTTTACATACTCTACACGAAAAATTAGCTGAAAAACTCTCAGAAAATCCTATCATAGAATGTATACCCAAGTTATCACCAAGGATTAAACCAAGCTCAAAATATATCTTTCCACTGAATTCTGGAATGTTTATTTGAATACCTTCTTCAAAAAGAAAATTGAATTCGTCAATTATAGGTTGGAATATAACACTGTTACCGAATTCTGTTCTATCCGAGGAATGAAAAAGAAGAACTAAAAATATATTTGAAAGTACCGAAGAGCGCCATGGTGGTAGACAGGCAATTGATACATAAACTGCACCTAGCTTATGGATACCTGCATGACTTCCAAGAACATTTCCTACTTCATAGTCGTCAAAATACATAAACAACGGCAAAACTAATTTATCGGAATGATATGTCTTTCTCATCTTCCAATATGAACCTTGGACAAAGTTTTCAACCACGTTTTTACTTTTGAGGCTATTCATATATTGAAGGGTTTCAGACAGTATGGAATCAAGAGAAAAAAAACGCTTCAAAACTTGTCTTAAGGGAATAAAATGCTCCTGGCATGTGACTGGTTGCATAAGCGATATGCCTTGTGTTTTGACTCTATCCATTCGCTGACCTATAACAATACATTCAGGTTTAATATAAGACTTTTGTGCAGTAAAATAATTCATTCTTTTGTGTTCTGTTCTGAACAAATCTAAAGGAGAAAAGATATAAGCACCGATAGAGTCTACAATAGACTTTGAAAAATAAGCAGGAAGTGAATGCTCCAAGATAACTTTTTCCACGCACTTCCCCACCACTGAATTTAAGGAGTTAAGATACTCTTCAAAGCCGCCAATTACTTTTTGTACAACATTTCTGGGCAAAAGTGTATTTCCATACAAAGAAGCAATAAAAATGGACATAGCCTTATCAACAGTAGGATTTTTTGGTAAACTTTCATTTCTAGTAAATGTCAACTGGTTGGGGGTCAAGTCAATATTTGACGGAGGAGGAGAAGAAAAAAGTTTAATTTGTGTATATTCCCGAGAAACGCTCCTAAGGCAATGATGTTTTTTGAAATGTCTCTGAAATGAACTGAAAATCTGAAATGATCGTCCACAATCGTCCTCAATACAGTTATATTGTAGAAATTCGTGGTTATAATGTACGAAAGAGAAATGTTGCCTTAGGCATTTAAGATCATTGACCCTAACCCCACATAAGAAACAAGAAGCCATAGTATTTCTTTATACTAAGGAACGTTATATTCTGAACTATAAAATTTCCAAACTTAAATCTTTTGAATGATAGGAGGTAAAACACTATCTAATATGTCAAACTCTGAAACTTATAAACTCATGCAAAATGAATTGAATGATAATGATTAAGTGGGACCCTATTTAATCTGACCTTTCAAACTCTGAAATTTTCAAATTAAAGGAACATTTATTCTATGAAGAGGATGTAGGCAATACACTATCTAATATACCAATGTCTAAAATTTTAAAATTAAAGGAAAAAGTATCTAATCTGTTATGCAACACTCCGAAATTTTCTATAAGAAAATGTATTCAATTATACAGATAAGGTAACACACTATTCTATCTCTCAAACTCCGTAGTTTACGAATTAAAGGAAAATATTATTAAATGATAAAGATTGAGTAAGATACTATCTAATCAGTAAAACTCCGAAACTTTCAAATTAAAGGAAGAAGTGTTCAACGTTAGCGATTAGAAAAGAAAATTAAAATTTGTTATATATGATAAGGATTAAGTAATATACTTTCTTGTTTTAAGTGTATTCAATGATAACGATTAGATGAGACACTTTTATATGTGTCAATTTCCGAAATTTTCAAATTAAAGGAAAATGTGTTCAATGATAAGGATTAAGTAATAAATTTTCTTATCTGCCAAACTCCGAAACTTTTAAATTAAAGGAAGAAATATCTTATCTGTTATGCAAAACTCCGAAATTTTCAAACTAAATGAACATTTAATAAAGATTAGGTAACACACTATTTTACCTGTCAAACTCAGAAAAATACGAAAAAATAGAATATGTATTGAATGATAAAAACTAATTAAGAAACTATCTAATCGTTAAAACTCCGAAATTTCCGAACTTAAGGAAAATGTATTCAATGATAACGATTAAATAAAACACTTTCTTATGTGTCAATCTCCGAAACTTTCAAATCAAAGGAAAATCTATTGATTTATTTGTCAAGCTTTGAAATTTTCAAACTAAATGCTTCTTTAATTTGAAAATCTTATTTGTCATATCCAGCTCCGATAAGAGATAGTTGGAGACAGTGGAAGTTTTGTCAAACTTTGCTTTTATTTTGTAGAAGCCGTTTTATATAAAAAAACCACACTTATGAGCTTTTATCAGGATATTTTGCATTCAATGAAAAATTTATTTTAAACAGGTGTCAACTGCTTCAATGACATTATCTATCCGATATTTATATAATTTATGATTACAAAATATGTCTGAATTTTACTTAAAGACTCACCTACAGCTATTATAAATGCTTGTAAATTTAGGTTTAAATCTTTAAGCTTATTTTTGCGAAAGGTAATTATATCCACTATTCCTGCTTCAATGACATTATCTATCCGATATATTATATCTATCATTTATAATTACAAAATATGACTGAATTTTGTTCAAAGACTCACCTACCGCAATAGCGAAAGTTTATCAAACTCCGAATAAATTTCCGAAAAAAAAGGAAAATGTATTGAATGATTAAATTAAGTAAGATACTATCTAATCGGTAAAACTCCGAAATTTTCAAATTCAAGGAAAAAGTATTCAACGTTAAGGATTAAAAAAGACACTTTCTTATTTGTCAATCTCCGAAATTTTTAAATAAAAAAAATGTATTGAATAATAAAGATTCAGTAAGAAACTATCTAATCTAAACTTTCAAATTCAAGGAAACTTTGTTCAATGATAAGGATTAAGTAATACACTTTCCTGTGTGAAGTGTATTCAATGATAACGATTAGATGAGACACTATCTTATGTATTAATTTTCGAAATTTTCAAATTAAAGGAAAATGTATTAAATAATAAAGTAAAATACTATCTAATCTAAGCTTTCAAAATCCGAAATTTTCAAATTCAAGGAAAATTTGTTCAATGACAAGGATTAAGTAATAAATTTTTTTATCAGCCAAACTCCGAAACTTTTAAATTAAAGGAAGAAGTATCTTATCTGTAATGCAAAACTTCGAAATTTTCAAACTAAATGAAAATTTAATAAAGATTAGGTAACACACTATTTTACCTGTCAAACTCAGAAAAAATAGAATGGACAAACTGGTTAAGAAACTATCTAATCGTTAAAACTCCGAAATTATCGAACCTGAGGAAAGCGTTTTCAATGATAACGATTAGATAAGACACTATCCTATGTGTCAATCTCCAAAACTTTCAAATTAAAGGAAAATCTATTGATTTATGTGTTTAGCTTTTAAATTTTCAAATTAAATGCTTCTTTAATTTGAAAATCTAATTTGTCATACCCAGCTCCGATAAAAGACAAATGGAGGCAGTGGAAGTTTTGTCGAACTTTGTTTTTATTTTATAGAAGCCGTTTTGTATAAAAAAACCACACTGATGAGCTTTCATCAGGATATTTTGCATTCAATGAAAAAATTAATTTTAAACAGGTGTCAACTGCTTCAATGACATTATCTATCCGATATTTATATCATTTATGATTACAAAATATGATTGAATTTTACTTAAAGACTCACCTACAGCTATTATAAATGGTTGTAAGTTTAGGTTTAAATCTCTTAGCTTATTTTTGCGATAGGTAATTATATCCACTATTCCTGCTTCAATGACATTATCTATCCGATATATTATATCTATCATATATAATTACAAAATATGACTGAATTTCGTTTAAAGACTCACCTACCACTATAGCGAAAGTTTGTAAATTTAAATTACAAGTTTTGTGTGGATTAGGTGAGAGACTATTTAATGTGCCAAACTCCAAAATTTTCAATTTCAAGAAAAATGTATGCAATTATAAGGATTATCTTATTTGTTATGTGAAACGTTTTTTTAAAACCACTCACTGGTAATGATGGCGATGGGCAACTGGCGAAATATTTATTGGAAAATAATTCTTGACTCTCTTAATTTGCGTTTGAGGTTATGAATTTTGGTAATTAGTAGTATTCCTACTATTCAATTTGCAATTCCACGACCAGATTCTACAAAGCTTGGTGTGCAAATACAATGGAAAATACTATTGAGTGGTATATAGTGGTATAGTTTTTGTATCGATTAGGTGAGATACTATCAAATCTGTCAACCTCCGAAATTTATAAATTGAAGGAAGAAGTATCTACATAATCTCTTATGCAAAGCTCCAAATGTTCAAACTAAAGGAAAATTATTCAATGAAAATGATTATGTACCACACTATTTATCTGTCAAACTCCGAATAAATTTCCGGAAAAAAAGGAAAATGTAATGAATGATTAAATTAAGTAAGATACTATCTAATCGGTAAAACTCCGAAATTTTCAAATTCAAGGAAAAAGTATTCAACGTTAAGGATTAAAAAAGACACTTTCTTATTTGTCAATCTCCGAAATTTTTAAATAAAAAAAAATGTATTGAATAATAAATATTCAGTAAGAAACTATCTAATCTAAACATTCGAATTCAAGGAAAATTTGTTCAATGATAAGGATTAAGTAATACACTTTCCTGTGTGAAGTGTATTCAATGATAACGATTAGATGAGACACTTATGTTTCAATTTCCGAAATTTTCAAATAAAAAAAAATGTATTAACTAATAAAAATTAAGTAAAATATCAAAACTTTCAAAATCCGAAATTTTCAAATTCAAAGAAAATGTGTTCAATGATAAGGATTAAGTAATAAATTTTTTTATCTGCCAAACTCCGAAACTTTTAAATTAAAGGAAGAAGTATCTCATCTGTTATGCAAATTCCGAAATTTTCAAACTAAATGAAAATTTAATAACGATTAGGTAGCACACTATCTTACCTGTCAAACTCAGATAAATACAAAAAAATGGAATATGTATTGAATGTTAAAAACTAATTAAGAAACTATCTAATCGTAAAAACTCTGAAATTTCCGAACTTAAGGAAATAAAATGCTTCTTTAATTTGAGAATCTAATTTGTCATACCCAGCTCCGATAAAAGACAGTTGGAGGCAGTGGAAGTTTTGTCGAACTTTGTTTTTATTTTATAGAAGCCATTTTGTATAAATAACCACACTGATGAGCTTTCATCAGGATATTTTGCATTCAATGAAAAAATTAATTTTAAACAGGTGTCAACTGCTTCAATGACATTATCTATCCGATATTTTATATCATTTATGATTACAAAATATGATTGAATTTTACTTAAAGACTCACCTACAGCTATTATAAATGGTTGTAAGTTTAGGTTTAAATCTCTTAGCTTATTTTTGCGATAGGTAATTATATCTACTAATCCTGCATCCGTTGTTGAATGGGCAATGAAGGCTTCCCTCACCTCTGTTTTTGAAGGTCTCCACGCCTTTTTCTCAGCTCCCTTTAGCCTCAATGTTGTTACTGTGAGTAGAGAAGGTATTAAAAGCAATGCTGCTAGGTTGCTTATATCCTCCGACGCTGAAAACAATAATTTTATATTTTGTTAAAATTTTGATCTAGGTATAGATTTTTGAAGAGTTTACTCAAAATAAAACTTAACCTTGCAACAAATTTAAAAATTGAATTTTTCATCATGTGTCACAAAATATGTATGTAAATATTTACATTACTATTTTTTAAGTTGGAATTGAAAACCATGTAAGTGAAGTATGTTATCGCAACCATATTAGGTTATGGAAAATATAAAATAATAAACAGATAATTGAAAGTTTCTATCAACTGAGAAAATCGATTTTTTTGAAGTCTGAACGTTGCGCAAGATGCTGAGCAGAAAACAGCAAACATTTTGTTTTTATGAAAATCGAAAATAAAAACGGTTTGTTCATAAAATTTAAAAATTTTATAGTTTTTAAAACTAATCTCTTGCTTTTTGGTAAATCGGAAACAAAAAGTTGTTCGTTACCGAAATTTGTAAACTTAAGTATTTTTAATTTTAAGTCAACACAAGTAGAAAATAAACGGCAAGTTGTGTTGTTATTTTTAGAAAAATCGAAAATAATGGTTCTTGTGCTTTAAAGCTGCACATTTGCGAATTCTGAAACCGGATTAGAATTCAGCGCATCAGTGTCATCAGAAAAGTATATTTTAGTTCATGCTAGAGACAAAAATTTAAATTTTGTCACACAGTGTAACTAATAGGGCTATACTCTATCAATAAAATCTCTCATTTGAGGTTTCCTTTTATCACAAGTTTTAGGCAACAATAACAGAAGTATTTTTAACTTACTCGTTTAATGAACCTACTTTGGTGAGTAGTTTTTCATATTGAATATTGGTTTATTGATATGATTTGACACTGAGGTAACTCAATGCCTAAAGATAACTCGTGTTTTATTTGCTGTTATGAATTCCCTTGTTAGTGTTTTTGAGTGGATTTTCGGAAACCGTAAAAAGATGTAAATTTTCAATTTACGCTTAGGTTGGAATGGGTTATAGGAGAACTAAACTTTAATCGGAGATTTGTTGGAAATTTTGTGTAAAAACTTTCAAGTTATTTTAGATGTAATTTACGATTAATTGATAGTTTTCGAGCCATAAGTGTCGCGTCATGAAATTTTAGTCGCAGTTCAGGATTCAGCACCCCCGAAAGCATAAAGCTTGGACAAAAATCTAAACTACCCCCCACCCCCCAGAAAAACTCCTAGTTACGCCAATGGCCCTGATCATAAACAAAATAAGGTATTTTTACTTACAATTTTGAAGGTTCAGCAAATTTAGGATAAATTTATCCTTTCCCGCTCGGCTTTCAGCAATTTCAAAAAGCTTTTTTTTGTAATTTGGAAAACTTTCGAAGAGTCCGTTAGAGTTTTCAGGGTATATGGTGTTAAAGTCCTTTCGCAACTGGAAAAAGACAAAATGAAAAAAAAGTGATGCTAAGATACTTGTTACGATATAAAAATAGTAATATATAAACACTTTTACAACACTATTACAATTTCTGATCGCAATTGATTATCATCAGAAGACATTGTTTGAAAAATGGTTTTGTCTTACGTAACGTTCGAAGCACAAACTTTTCTTCATTTAACTCGATAACCCACCGAATACCATCGCCATTCGTCAAGTTGTCAATTTAATTGAATGATGGTATATTAATTTTCTACTTATTTTATATAACAGTTTCTCATCAAAAAATGTTTTCATTTTAATAGATCCAAAAAAATTTTGTATCGTTTGAACGAAATCGTTAAGACGATATATCTAGTTATTATTAATCTTTCAAAACCATTTTCTAAACTATATCGTCTAGCGATGTTTTCTGTCATCTGTTTAAATAAAATAAATGCGAGTAAAACTAAACTAAACTAAAAAATTGAATTTACCAAAAGATATCCAGTTGGTTTTTGTAATGCAGGGTATTCCTTGAAGTATTCATCAATTGTCATTTCTTTAAGCTGATGTAGACGAGTGCGTGTAGTTTCCCCCCATTTTTGTTCAACTGTTGCCCAAGGCTGGCTTGAGGTCTTCAACCACTGGAGTGTATCCTCACACTCAGCTTCACTTTCAATATCAGTTAAAGATACCTGAAGAAAACGACTCAGCGACGATGATGGTGATTGGGAAGGGGATAATGATGTTGTTGGTGTTCCTGGCGAAATACTTCTTCTTGGACGTTTGGGAATGATTCCAGATTGTCTGTATTTGCGTTTGAGGTTATGAATTTGGTCGGGTAGTTTCCCTACGATACGGTTTGCAATTCCGCGACCAGATTCTACAAGTTTTGTGTGCAAATACACTGCCCTCTTCTCTTCTTTAAATAATTCGACAATTTCATTTGTCCATTCAGTATATATATCGGCCGTAATGTTCTTTTCCGGATGAGAAAGTAAAATATATGATCCAATTATTCGCACCAGTCGAAGCCGAGAAGAATTATCTAGTGGCTTATTTTTCGGAATCGATAGCAAAGTTTTGCCTTCCAAGGAACTTTCAAGCAGTTCTTTCAAATTCTAAAAGAAAATTATTTTCAATATTAAAAGTTTACATTTTTCACCTTAAAGATAATATTAATATCATCTTAAAGATCCGAAATTATCAAAATCCGAATGTTTATAAGAATGACCTAACCACTGTGGAGGTCATGGAGATGACATAAATAGCTACCAATGCCCTTGGAGCTAAGCCAAATTTTTTTTTGATTTTTTTAATTTTTTGAAGTTTTAAACAAAAAAAATAGTCATAATATGAACTCTGTCAGTCGTATTATAGCCTATTGAATAGACCTTTTAAAAAGGAACAATTAGGTACGTGCGAGGGTTTTTACTATTGAATATTTTTGTTTGGCCCATAAGCATGCTTAAATCCAAAAATGCTACTAAATTCACCCGTGCAATTTTGGGAGAGTGGTCACACTGGCCACTTCTCAATATTTTCGGTATACAAAAAATTTAAGCAGGAAAGGTTTACAAAAAGCAACTTTATAAAATCTAAAAAGCAATAAATTTTTAATTTTTTTCTAGATAGCACATGTTTTTTTCAAGATACGCCTTAATATGTCATAATATGAAAAAAGCCATATTATTTGAAAGCTGACAGCCATTCAAACTTTACCATTTCTTATCATTTATCGTCAAATTTGACATTTCTAGCACCTAGTAGGTACTTACCAAATCGAACTGACATACTTTTTTAAAATCTTGATTTCTAACATTTTTACGAATATGAAATTTGCCATACTGTACCAAAAAAGGGTCTTTCGGACAAAACTGAAAAAAATTATAAGAAATGGTGAAGTTTGAATAAGCATATCTCTGTCAATTTTAAACAAATATTACTTTTTGTCTATGCAAGTCTTGACCCTATCTTTCCTTCAAAAAAAAAAAAGTTATGAACAACTTATTAAAAAATTAAGAAATCTTTAATTTTTTTATTTTCTTAGGTTGGTTTTTGTTTACGTTTCCGGGTTGATTTTTTTATAAATTTTTTAAACTATCCATTTCAATAGAAAATGTAATTTTAAACAAAAAGCTTTAAATTAAAAATTGTAAAATTCGGCTTAGTTTTCGAGTAATAGCAAAAATATATAAAATGGCCAGTGTGACCATTCTCTCAGAAACGCATTGTTGAATTTAGAAACATTTTTGGTTTTGAGCACGCTTATCAGCCAAACAAACATATCGCCCTTGAATGACATTTTGATGCATTTCAGATCAAAAGAAACAACTGAATTCTAATATCAATGTCTCATAACTGTATTATGGTTCCTTTTGGATCTAGATATCAGCCAGTTTTAAAAACTTTTACGATCTAAGAATCTCATTTTATTACCTTTTAAATTTGTATTTTGTATTCTTTTAAGCTATTTTTAAAATTCGACTTACGAGTTTTTGACAGAAAACCGACGATATTCAAGAACAAAAACCCTTGCACGTAATTTTTCCTTTATACCCCTCATTTTATGGCCCATTCAATACGCTATTAATAAGAATTCCTTAGAGGACTCTTAGTTGGAAATCTCATTAGGTATTTATAATATAGGATCCCAGCAGTTGTCTAATAACCACCTCATCTCTCCAATCATATACCTGGAATCATTCATTTTCTAATGAATTTAAAAGAGAGAGATAGTACGTTCAAGGAACATTAAATTCATTTCAAGACATTTCAATACGTAACTAAAAACTATAGCCTTACTTTGTTTATCGAACGTACCGACTTTTGAGTAGGTTTGGACAACCAATTGCAGTGTCTTAGTTAAACAACTGATGGAAAATACTTATTATAAATATATAATTTGGGCGCAACAGCTCGTGGAGAACCAGGGCCTAGTGACTAACAACTCTCAACCATTCCTGTGTGCGTGTTGTTGGCAGGAATGGAGGGGACCTACAGTTTTTTGCCGAGTCCGAACGGCTAAATGAGCAGCACATATTCATGACAAGTATACTCTTGGAGGATTTGTCAGTTCCTCGCAAGAGGCAGTACCTCGGATAAAACATTTCTGTTTTTAGGTGGCACGACTGGGAATCGAACCCACACCTTCGGCATGACAGTCCTACGCACTAACCATCAAGCCACGAGGTACTACAAGGGGAAAACACTTATACATAATATTCTGGAGTTGGACAGCGGTCATAAGTTAGACATACTTTGGAATGGGTTTGTAAATACGACTGTTTATTTTTGGAATTGTCTTTGAAATTTGATCAAGAAAGAGAATCCTTATAACTATAACTTAATTTGGGGGCAAATAAATTTTTGAACAAGAGCGATTCGACTGTTTTTGGACAGGCTTAACGCTTAAGTTCTGATCCTTTTTGCATAGAAACTCACAGACAGTCAAATTTTTAAGAGGAAGTATAAAATTCTTTTAAAAATGTCAAATTTGCGCAACAGTAAAGGAACGTAAATTCACAGCGTTCCCTACCTTATGTATATGACACGCAGGGCAGGATGATTGTCTTTCATTCTCTTAATATAAAAATGATATTTTGCTGCACTGTGAGTTTCTGTCCAAGGAAATTTCTTATGTTAAAAATCACAAATAGGGGACATTTTTAGCTTTCTCGAGAGGGCTCTCTTTTGTGCAAAACTAATCACAAGACAATTAGAGTAAAGGAACGGATCTACTCATAAAAATTTGGATTTTAATAATTTCAGACTTTGATATTTTGCAATCAATATCTGCATTCAAATTTAATTCCATGGAAATAATGCCAGCTATGGAATTGGGTAATGTGATTTGTGATAAACGAAAATTATTTTTAGTTGTTTTTCTTCCAACTGTAACAACTTTGCAAAAAAATAAACGATCTCTTGCAAGTCAGAAAATAAACAACTCGCTTAGAAAAAAAATGAGAAACGTATGACAAAAGGTAGAAACGGATAGGTAGAATAATCACGTGTGATGAACACGATTGCTATATTCACAAATCACCTTAACCGGTTAATCAATAAATAACACATACAAAATATTATAAAAGTATACAAACGTACTGCTTTTTCTTTTGATTCTTTAGTGGAGTTTTTATTTCCGCTTGCTTCAGGGAAAGAAATAAATTCATTAAAAGGAAACTCTTGAATATTTGAAGCTCCATCAATTGTTATGTCGGACAATTGAGTTGGAAAAATCTGTAATGCATCATTTAAATTTGTAAAATATTACAATATTGTCATTAAATTTTATTTACAAAACTAACGGAGTTGTTATCGGCTTCGGGGTACATGAGTTTCTTGTACTCTTCCAAGTTCTTCGTAAAGACAACCCGATGTCCAACACTAGAAATTAAATCCTTAATATCTTCTGGTCCTAGTAGAGCCATTGCCATGGTTGTTATATTGTTTTCTAGGATAAAAAGTACGAAACTTGTTTCAATGAGCTTTATTTTGTATTTCAGTTCCATTGGACAAACTCAGCCGACCTGTTTTGACATACCTAAATCCGAAACGATATGAACACGACCGACTGACACTGACATACTGGCCACGTTAAATAAAAATTACGTAGGTATGCAACCTTTATCGCTCTTATTTTGAGTAAAGGGCTTGTTTAAAATCCTTGGGATAGATTTTGTTAAAAACTAAAGACTTTTAGCAGTTAAACATTCGGATGTATTGAAAAAAGCTTTATAACTTTTAATAAATGGCAAAACTTTATCCTTAACAGTCAAATTATTCACTTCAGGTGCAAATTGGGTTGAAGTAAATTTTAAACCTGTTCATTTAATCTGCATTTTTTAAACCCGATAATTAAAACATAATATGCCCAAAATATTCACTTAAGAAATGGATCAAACTCGGTGGAATAAAAATAAGTAAAACGCATATAAGACTTGATTGAAAAGATATTTAAAATTTTGTTCGCTTGCTTTTTTTATTTTGAGTTGACTCTTTTAACTGCTCCATGGAAGTATGTTTACATTAAATCGAATTAAACTTCACAAGGTTTAAAAAAAATGTTTATTTCCGGGTATATTATGTGAATATTATGAGCTTCGGTTTGGCATCTAGGTTTAACCAAAAAAAGTTACCAAGAAGTATTATCTGGATCTTAAAATAAAATCCAATTCCGAAAGCTCTTTTCGAAATAATAATAAAAAGAACAAAACAACAAATAATTAAGAGAACAGCACTTTCTCATACAATCTTGGCAAACACCACGGCATACCATAATATTCAATATTAGTATTATAAGGATAATAAAAAGGAGGATACTTTTGACGGGTTCCAACATTGGAACCTGTCAAAATTTGTATGAGATGCGACTTCTTGGTAACTTTATATTCTTTGGTTTAGGATATTAAATCCAGGTGTGCCTACATTTTAAACCGGCTTTAAATGACTGAATAATAAAAAATGATTAAAAAATGTATATGCATCATTTTATTTAATATGGTAGCATAAAAGTGTGTTTCGAAATAAAAAAAACTTTCAGAAGTATTCATATCGAGCTCTTTCCGCCAAATTATCATAAGCGTTTCTTTTGCACCTTGAAGTGTGATCGAGATAAGATGCTGGTACATCAAAATAAGTGATTGTCGGTGGAGTGAGTCTAATGTGAACCTGACTTATTTTTTGGTCGGAAATTTAAACAAACCAAAAATGTTATTAAAACTTTTGACGATATTCTTTGTAATATTTTCATTAAAATCGGTTAAGCCCTTATTGAGAAATTTCCAAATGAAACAAATATTTGTTTTAGAATTATTGTTACCAACGATTTTGGGTTGAATTTTTCGCCACAAAAACATAGACCGTGGCTTAGCACAGCTAAAATTTATCAAAATCGTTGAACTCATTATTGAGAAAAAAAAGGTTTTCCTTAACGGTTTTTTAACAATTGGTAGGCACCTTTATTTTTATTCCAAACCAATTTTTTTTAAATCGTCCACCGCTCGGTATTTTCAAAGCGATTAAAATTTATAAAATATTTTTTTTTTTTTTGCTAAAGGAAACGAGGTGTAATGGTAATTACTTCCTTTAATACTCAATTAATTCGTTTAAAAATTGTATTCAAATAACGAAATTAATTAAAATACAAAAAAATTATTAGTCTTACATTAGATCTATCCATGTATATATCTTTATCATTGTAAAAAGGAACTTGCTATCGAAGCCGAAATATTTGGTGCCGTGACATAAGGCCAAGTGACATAAATTTAAAAGTTTGGCCTTAAGTCACTTTCCAAAAGCGACTTAATGCCAAGTTTTAAGAGTTGGCCTTATGTCGCTTTTACAAAGTGACATAAGGCCAAATTTGTTTGTGACTTAAGGCCAAACGTAAAATGTTTTGTAAAATAACAGTAATTTTTGGAAAAGATACTTTGCATACACCCAACCTCGCACCCACCCCAAATCCTATAGTGAGCCCAAGCAGGGTGGTTGCAGGGGGGCAGCATGCCCCCTCATACATACCTCACTGTTTATTACGATTTTTTTAATTTCACAAACCTAATAAAAAAAATATAAAAATTTTCAAATAAACAGTGAGGTATGCATGGGGGGGCATGCTGCCCCCCTGCAACCCCCTGCTCGGGCTCACGATACGATTTGGGGTGGTTGCAAATTTTGGTATATGCAAAGTTTCTTGTGCATTTAAAGAAACTGGATTTAGTGAAGTTATTCAATGAAAAATGAAAAAAAAATAACAGGTACGCTAGTATTAACGGTGACACAAGGCCAAATTGGCCTTATGTCACTTTGTAAAAGCGACATTAGGCCAACTCTTAAAATTTGGCTTTATGTCACTTTTGTTATGTGAGAGCTTGTATTAAAAGTGACACAAGGCCACATTGGCCTTAAGTCACTTTGCAAAAGTAACACTAGGCCAACTCTTAAAATATGGCCTTATGTCGCTTTTGTTAACTAACATAAGGCCAAATTTGTTTGTGACTTAAGGCCAAACGTAAAATGCAAAAGAAACTTTGCATACACCCAGCTTCGCACCTACCCTAAATCCTATAATGTGCCCAAGCTTTCCAGGGGGCAGCATGCCCCTCCATACATACCTCACTGTTTACTCGCCGTTATGCTTTTCCTTATATAAATACAGTGCTATAGCACCCAGTATTAAGTCAAATAAACAGTGAGGTTTGTATTGGAGTA
Source organism: Dasysyrphus tricinctus (assembly GCA_963921185.1). Classification (NCBI taxonomy): domain Eukaryota; kingdom Metazoa; phylum Arthropoda; class Insecta; order Diptera; family Syrphidae; genus Dasysyrphus; species Dasysyrphus tricinctus. Next base: position 136,599,428 of record OY992530.1, on the reverse strand, counting down.
GGTGCGAGGCTGGGTGTATGCAAGGTTTCTTTTGCATTTGAAGAATCTGGATTTAAAGAAACTTTGAATTTATCCTATATATCCAACAATAATTGTAAATTTATCATTTTTAAATCTTTAAATTAAAGAGCTTATTATAAAAGTGACACAAGGCCAAATTGGCCTTATGTCACTTTGCAAAAGCGACACTAGGCTAACTCTTAAAATTTGGCCTAATGTCGCTTTTGTTAAGTGACATAAAGCCAAATATTCAAATTTGGCCTTATGTCACTTGGCCTTATGACACGGCACCGTAAAAAAACCTTGTTGACCAATGTAATTTAATTTAAAATTCATCATTCATCATTTATTTAATTATTATTTATTATTATTTTTTTATTTTCATTATTTGTTATTTTAGTTAGGTATTATTGCTCTCATTATTTTCATAATATTTTTTTCTAATCAAAATAAATATATCTATTCATGTTCAACGAATTTAATTTCAAAAAAGAATATTTTAGTTCACTTTAATAGTGAATAAGGTGCTATAAGCGAGAAATTGGGTTATTTTAAACAATTCATTTACTGAAACTTAAACTGAAACGCTTTGCTTCTTTAATCAAGTGATTTAATTACTTTAACAAAGAAAGTGTGTTAATTCAACAGCATGTACTTGCATTTTTAACTGAGTTACTTGTATATTATAACTGAGAAGCTTATTTACTTTCTGGGTGTGAAAATCATTTTTTTTAATTAGAAAAAAATATTTATATATGTATATCGAAAAAATGAAAAATCAATATTTTGCATAATTAATTACTATTTTATATTACTACATAAATATGTAATATTCCTTACCTTCAAATTTGGGTATATAATCTTCCAGGCCCCACTGTCGGAGCAAGCATGAGACGGCCTCGTCCATTTGATCACTCCGAAGTACGTTTTTCACAAAAAGTTCCTTACAGACTTGAAAAATATTTGCACTTGAATAAAAACTTTCAAAAAACAATTGTTTTGACTTAATGTTTATGAATATGACCACTTTAAAGTTATATTATTTGTAAAAGTTTTTTTTTTTTTGTAACTGAAAACAAGATACAAGAACCGAACTGGACAAGAATAATTCACAGACTGTGAAACTGATATGTGAAAACTTGTTGAATAGCCCACATTTTGAGTGAGTAATTTAATTTAACCCCTTTCTCGTTTCATTTTACTCACTCAAATGGTTATAAACGAGACGTGATGCCATTTGATATTAGTATTAGTGTAACGGGAAAAGGCAGGCAGCAAACTCTTTCGTTTGAGTTAAACCCCTACTCTATTAATATAACAAACACACACGATTAAATAACAAAAAAACTGAAAAAAAACTTGAATTCTTAGAACAAAGGCCACATGCACATGCAATGTTTGTATTTGTGGCTTGGGAGAGTGAGGCAACAGTTTGAGTAATTTAATCTAACCCTCTTCTCGTTTCATTCAACTCACTAAAATGGTTAAAAATGAGACGTGACGCCATTTGATATTAGTATTAGTGTAACGGAAAAGGCAGGCAGCAATCTCTCTCGTTTGAGTTAAACCCCTACTCTATTAATATAACAAACACACACGATTAAATAAAAAAAGTAAACTGAAAAAAAACTTGAATTCTTAAAACAACGCCACACGCACATCCGATGTTTGTATTTGTAGCTTGAGAGAGTGAGGCAGCAGTTTGAGTAATTTAATCTAACCCTCTTCTTGTTTCATTTAACTCACTCAAATGGTTAAAAACGAGACGTGACGCCATTTGATATTTGTAATAGTGCAACGGAAAAGACAGGCAGCAAACTCTCTCGTTTGAGTTAAACCCCTGCTCTATTAATATAACAAACACACGCGATTAAATAACAAAAAAAAACTGAAAAAACTTGAATTCTTAAAACAAAGGCCACACGCACATGCGATGTTTGTATTTGTGGCTTGAGAGAGTGAGGCAGCAGTTTGAGTAATTTAATCTTACCCTCTTCTCGTTTCATTTAACTCACTAAAATGGTTAAAAACGAGAAGTGACGCCATTTGATATTAGTATTAGTGTAACGGAAACAGGCAGACAGAAAACCAGTGTTGCCAGATTGGTGGTTTTTCAAAGATCAGTATGATGGTGGGAAAATTGCATGGTAGGAAAATATTCCAAATTCTTTTTTATAGCAGAAAAATAGTATTTTTTCATTCTTATGCGCATTTTTATTTTTGCTGAAAAAAAGTCCATGTTGAGTACAAAAACAATTTGGTGTTCTCACGATTAAATAGAAAAAATAAACTGAAAAAAAAACTTGAATTCTTAAAAAAAACGCCACACGCACATGCGATGTTTGTATTTGTAGCTTGAGAGAGTGAGGCAGCAGTTTGAGTAATTTAATCTTACCCTCTTCTCGTTTCATTTAACTCACTAAAATGGTTAAAAACGAGAAGTGACGCCATTTGATATTAGTATTAGTGTAATGGAAAAAGGCAGACAGAAAACAAGTGTTGCAAGATTGGTGGTTTTTCAAAGATCAGTATGATGGTGGGAAAATTGCATGGTAGGAAAACATTCCAAATTCTTTTTATAGCAGAAAAATAGTATTTTTAATTCTTTTGCGCATTTTTATCTTTGCTGAAAAAAGTCCATGTTAAATACAACAACAATTTGGTATAACTCCGTAATTTTGTTGTATTTAACCTGGACTTTTTTAAGCAAGTAGTTTTCCGGAAAATTCACGTTGCGTTTTTGCAACGTTCGTCAAAAAAGGTAGCAAAATTATTGAAAACAAAAATCTTCCAATATGGAATATGAATCAACTTTATTTGAATATTTTTATAAAAAATGTATTGAATATATCATCGGTTCAAAGGTAAAACTCACTTACTAACATTTTACACTTTTGAAGGAAATTAAACTGAAACATAGTTTTTGAAGCTGAAAATTTAATTTCCGAAAATTTTTAAGTAAAGTTCCAGGGTATTCCTTTCAATGTCCTTATACAAAACGTGCAAAATGAGGCTTTTTGAATTATAAAAATGCACTTAGTGAGTTTTACCTTTGAACCGACGATATACTGAGTAATGAAATTTGAAAGTTAACACCGAATAAATTCATAAGAGAATGTAGCTCTACATTATATCTAGATATATTTATAAATAGTGGGTTTTGTGTGATGCAGTGGGATATTATATTTTTTTTGCAGAAAAACGGTTTGACTGGAACACTTGAACATTGTATCTTCATAAATTCATCAGTGCTGTATCGATTGCATTTGATAAAAGTGGCCAGTACCACTTTTTTCCTAAAATAAGTATGTTAAAGTTGCTTGTAGCATTATCAAACAAATTAGCTCCACCATTGCATTGGAATTTTGACGTGTTTCTTCTTTTTTTCGATAAAATCGTTTTGCATGTTCAATTGATTGGTCCATCAAATGATTTGATAAACAATAGAATTATCGATCAAATGACAATTGCAATTTCATTTTTCTCGCCAAATGCAAAATCAATCGAACCACGACTTTTCTTCTTGATTTCTTTTAGAGGTCAACTCTGCTCTACCAGTTCTATTTTCAACTGTACAAGAATCACTGCCAATAATATCACAGGTTTACAAATATCGGTTAACTTTTCGACACGTAAAAGTAAGAACGTTTTAAGAGTATTTTTTTACGCTGAACTCAAATCCGTTATCCGTTTTTCGCTATTAGCTCTGGTTTTCAAGATATTACCGTTAGAAAGTGCAAAAAAAAACACTTTTTCGTCATTTTTGAGGTTATATAACTATGAGCACTATTTTTTCTTTTTTTTTAAGGTATACATATATTACACTGATAAAAATAGAATGTCTTCGGTTTTCAATGCCACTACCTTTTTAGTTAGAGTTTATTGAAATAATAATCCTGGCAAAATTTCAGACCTTTAGGTTAATATTTAGAGGTTGCTCATCGCTACTTTCTGTTTTCCATACAAATCGTATGGGAACTTTTTTTGTATTCCTTCTATACTCTATAACTTTAGAAGCAGCTATCATACAGAAATGATCAAGGTAAAATCTAAAAGAAGATTTGATGTTTTTTAAAAAAGGTCCCTACTTCTTATCTTATTAATGTACTCCTTCCAAAGTTATTCAAGGTCAAAGTAGTATTCATGGTGAATTTCAAAGTTTTTTTGGATTCCGTGTGGAAAAAATCAGCAATCATACAAGGTGCTTTGCAAAAGTTTTAACAAAAGGCAAGTGCGTATAAGTTGAACTCAGACAAGAAAAAAAATCATTTTAGAGCGTGGATCTATTTCCCCCGTTTAGGCGGGAGGGGAAATTTTCTAAAAAAATAGGTTTAAAAGAGAAAAAAATATTAAAAATCAACGGCAATACTTATAGTGTCATGCTGTATGTTTTTTTAAAGCCAACGATCCATTATTAAATTAACTTTTTAAAAAAAGTTGTTTTTGTTAATATTTTTTGAAAAAAAAATTAATTTCAAACATAAGTTTAAAAAATTAAAAAGTGATTTTATTTTATAAACATCTTTTTGAAAAAAATTTCGTTATCAAGTACAATTTTTGTTTACGGATTTCAATACCTTCCTACATTTTTAATCAGATGCTGAAAACCGCATGCTAAAATGTGTTTAGGTTTCTGAGAAAATTGAAAATTAAAATACCTAATACTATAACTGGAAATTGGGTGTTTGTAGGAAAGAACAATTTGAATTCCAGGGCGTCAAATAACAGGAAACTTAGTTTTTGTTATTTTCAATTTTCTCATAAACTACAAAACATTTTAGCATGCGGTTTTCAGCATATTTGTAAATAGAAAATTGTATTTTATCTACGATGTTACTCAATAAAAAATTTAACTTAACTTAGTCTTCATCTGACTACATATAATTTAAAAAATGCTTTCTCTTTGATTTACGTCGTTTTCGACAGGAGTAGGTAAAATATGTTCTAAATAGAATTTTTAGTGTAGATTTCAAATCTGAAATCCATTTTTTGCTATCAGCTCAACTTTTGGAAAAAAATTTAAAAATCACCCGTTTTTGACCACAGTTTTAATTTATATTTGAAATAACTCTAACAAATTAAAACAAAGTGTAATGAAACATGAATTTACATGAATTTTGGTCCGTTTCACGTGCAAGAGACCAAAAATAATACCATCATCCCAAAAAGCTTTGTAACTTTTCTCTATGTTTTCTAAATCTTGGTGAAGTCACTCTCCTTGCTCATCACAATATATTAAAAAATGCAACTGAGGATTTCTCGAAAAGTTAAAGAGATATTGGGACGATTAAAGCTGAATTTTGAAGATTAATATTATTACTTTCAGAAATCTGTACAATAAAAAAAAATCTATTCGCATAGTTACATAACCCCAAACATAGCGAAAAAAGGGTTCTTTTGCACTTTCTAATGGTCATATCTCGAAAACCAGAGCTAATGTCGAAAAACGGATAACGGATTTGAGTTCAGCACGAAAAATGACCCTTGGTTCAACTCCTACTTAGTCATGTCGAAAACCTTTTAAACCTGTGTATATAGAGTAGAATCCTACTGTGGATGGTCATTTTGACGTTTATTCACAGTATATTTCTACTAAGACTTTTATCAGCTGTGATCCTGCTGCCAATATTGTTTTTGGTATGCGCATAAAATCTAACTATACTGTGGATAGCTTTTTCAAAAAAAAAACACGGCTATTACATCGAAATACTGGTTTATAAGTAAGACCAATATACATAAATCCAACTGAGACACGGTCATAGGCATCCACAAGGATTTTTTCCACGGAGTGGGGGGGAAGGGCAAATATTTTAAAAGGAGGAGGAGGGGTATCATTGACTACAGCAGTAAAAACAAAAGTTTTTATCAAAAATCAATGGTTGGAAGCGTGGTATCTTAGAAGACTGGAGAGTAAATGCACCCCATGCCCTTCCCCTTCCGGCCCCTATGAACACTGCATTCATACCAGGAAAATATACTTACGAATGTATGAATTATTGTTATTTTTTCTCAAAACTATATTTCGGTGGTGTTTGGTAGAAACATGACAACTCCATTTCAAAATTTGCGTCCTTACGCCCACTTTACATTGAGCTAGAGCCTAAACAGGTTTACCGGTTTTTTTTATTTGGAATACTTATGGACATTACCTTTAGAAAATTATGTTTCAAATTTGAAGAAAATCGGTTCAACGGCTTAGGCTGTGGTTCAATGTAAGGTGGACGTAAGGATGCAAATTTTTAAATGGAGTTATCATGTTTCTAACAAACACCACAGATTTATTTGAAAGGATGCAAGCAAAAATTAAGAAAAATCTCTTGATCGCCCAAAAATGTTTATAAGTAATAAAAATTAACGGTATTCCCGTACGGCCAGCTGCATATGGGATCGGGAACACAACATCAAGGAAAAAGAAATTATGAAAACCGACCAAAAATCGTCAGCAAGGCAGTAAAAAACAACAACAAAAAAGGTAGAGTATTGTCGAGTGGTACCAGAATACTTTTTCATCGATGGCCAGCTGCATAAGGGACCGAAAATGAAAACCGCAAGCAAATCTGAAGATCGCGAAAAATCATACTCAAAGCAATAAAAAACAATAACAAAAAAGGTAAGGGTATCCTCAAGTGGCGTGAAATACATTTTCTATCGGATTACTACCTGCATAAGGGAACAAGGAACACAATTACCCTAGAACAAGAAAAAAAATCTCTTGATCGACCAAAAATATTTAAAAGCAATAAAAAAATCATCAACAAGCAAAAAATAACAACAAAAAAGGTAGAGTGGCGCGCGAATAGTTTTTTATCGGACGGCCAGCTGCATAGAGACATATACAACAAACTATTTTCCAAGTGTGAAATATGGTCAAATCTTCTGAGATTATAAATTAGCGAAAAATACTATTAAATGCTACTTGAAGTATAAAATATTTCGCAGCCGTATAGAAGTACTGGAATAACTAAAGACTTGGGAGGAATTAATTTAGTTTTTGGCGGTGTTAACTTTTGTGCAGTCCATAAGGTTCGAAGAACTCCATACGTCTTGCCGACAATCCCATTTATGTCATTATTCCACGTTAGTGTTCTGTTGAATATCACTTTTTCGAGCTGTCTACAAATTCGATTGATGAACAACCTAGCCTGATTGAGGGAAAATAACAAGGGTCCAGCTTCGTTTTTGAGATAACCAAACATTTGCATGTGTTCAGACTCAGTGAGAGACCATTTTTTATCGACCACTTAAAGATCCTTTCGAGATCCTTGTTCAATTCATTAGCACAGTTTTCTTTTAGACAAACACAGCAGCTTTTATAAATTTGAATGTCATCAGCATGAAAATGGTTCGATGAATTCAAAATTATGTTTTGAATATTGTTGATGTACAGCGAAAATAAGAATGGACCCAGAATGTATCCTTGGGGAACGCCTTGAGTTATTGGAAGAAAATCTGATAAAGTACCTATTTCCTAAGGACACACCCTGTTTTCTTTCTCTAAGATTAACACGAGAGTACTTTTGTAGCCAAAGAAGACATGTTGGACCGACAAAAAACTAAGATTTAATTCATTAATATCCATATCACTTGTAGAGGTCAACTTCTGCTTCACTATCCCCAATTCAGGAAGGTTATTCCACAGCTTTCGTCCATCAATATTAGTATTAAGTTGCTTGGAATAGAACTGTTAGCTATAAGCTATTTTTATCGCACGAACAACTTCGTTTCTTATATTTTTGTAAGCACAAAAGTACTCCTCTATACGGAAACGCTTCCGTTGATGATAAGCTTGATCTCTTTGCATTATCAACAAGCAAATTTAATTTGTTAACCAAGCACTTGCCTTTAGCCTTATCGTACCGGTTGATAAGGGAACATGTGTATCAAAAAGATAATTTATATTACTATGAAGAAAATCAATTTGTTCATCCAGCGAGATCATACCATAAACAAGATTCCAAGAAATGGAGCAAGGAATCAAAGCAGCAAAATCTATGTATGTTCTTAAAGTTTCGGAAACTAAAGGTTGATGAACTAGTGTGTGTATTAATACAAAACATTTCTCTAAACTCGTCTAGTTTTGGTAGCAAGCTTTGTGCATTAAGATCATACAAATTTTAAGCCCTTGCCTACGACAACACAACACCCTTATTATTGATCGCAAAATTATACCTCTATTATCACCCGTGGAGATCACTCCGCTTTCATTTAAATCCATTTTCGCTAGTAATTAAGTTTCAGAATATGATTTGAACGTTCGTTCAACTGTGGACATTTAAAAAAAAAATTAAAATTTTGATGACATTTTTCAGCAACTCAAAAATGCTACCTCAAAATTTTCAAAATTTCGATTTTTGGGGGTACTAAAGACAAGAGCATGAAATTTTCGACAAAAAACCAAAAACAGGTGCAGTGGGATAGAACTAGCCATATGGTTTCAGTGGCGCGGTATGAAGTGCATCGGCCTCTGAATCGCAAGGTTCATGGTTTGCTCCAAGATGCGAAGAATTTTTCAATTAATACGAGCACAACCAGACCAGCACCACTAAAGAAGTCTGATGATCGTTCATTTTAGCCAAATATGTGTGCAGTTTTAATCAAAGCAGTTAGATAGAATAACCAAGTCACTTGTGTTATTTTGACCATCGCTATTGAGTTAAATCAAGCAAGCAGAGTATTTAATATACACTGATAGGTTGGCAAAATTAAATCATTGAAAACGTTCACTTTAGCCAAACAGGTGTGCAGTTTTAATCAAATCAGTTAGATAGAATAACCAAGTTATTTGTGTAAATTTGACCATCACTATTGAGTTAAATCAAATGAGCAGAGTATTTAATATAAAAAAATTAAACTGATAGGTTGGCAAATTTAAATCATTGAAAACGTTCACTTTAGCCAAATAGGTGTGCAGTTTTAATCAAAGCAGTTAGATAGAATAACCAAGTTACTTGTGTTATTTTCACCATCGCTATTGAGTTAAATCAAACAAGCAGAGTATTTAATATACACTGATAGGTTGGCAAAATTAAATCATTGAAAACGTTCACTTTAGCCAAATAGGTGTGCAGTTTTAATCAAAGCAGTTAGATAGAATAACCAAGTTATTTGTGTAAATTTGACCATCACTATTGTGTTAAATCAAATGAGCAGAGTATTTAATACAAAAAAATTAAACTGATAGGTTGGCAAAATTAAATCATTGAAAACGTTCACTTTAGCCAAATAGGTGTGCAGTTTTAATCAAAGCAGTTAGATAGAATAACCAAGTCACTTGTGTTATTTTGACCATCGCTATTGAGTTAAATCAAGCAAGCAGAGTATTTAATATACACTGATAGGTTGGCAAAATTAAATCATTGAAAACGTTCACTTTAGCCAAACAGGTGTGCAGTTTTAATCAAATCAGTTAGATAGAATAACCAAGTTATTTGTGTAAATTTGACCATCACTATTGAGTTAAATCAAATGAGCAGAGTATTTAATATAAAAAAATTAAACTGATAGGTTGGCAAATTTAAATCATTGAAAACGTTCACTTTAGCCAAATAGGTGTGCAGTTTTAATCAAAGCAGTTAGATAGAATAACCAAGTTACTTGTGTTATTTTCACCATCGCTATTGAGTTAAATCAAACAAGCAGAGTATTTAATATACACTGATAGGTTGGCAAAATTAAATCATTGAAAACGTTCACTTTAGCCAAATAGGTGTGCAGTTTTAATCAAAGCAGTTAGATAGAATAACCAAGTTATTTGTGTAAATTTGACCATCACTATTGTGTTAAATCAAATGAGCAGAGTATTTAATACAAAAAAATTAAACTGATAGGTTGGCAAAATTAAATCATTGAAAACGTTCACTTTAGCCAAATAGGTGTGCAGTTTTAATCAAAGCAGTTAGATAGAATAACCAAGTCACTTGTGTTATTTTGACCATCGCTATTGAGTTAAATCAAGCAAGCAGAGTATTTAATATACACTGATAGGTTGGCAAAATTAAATCATTGAAAACGTTCACTTTAGCCAAACAGGTGTGCAGTTTTAATCAAATCAGTTAGATAGAATAACCAAGTTATTTGTGTAAATTTGACCATCACTATTGAGTTAAATCAAATGAGCAGAGTATTTAATATAAAAAAATTAAACTGATAGGTTGGCAAATTTAAATCATTGAAAACGTTCACTTTAGCCAAATAGGTGTGCAGTTTTAATCAAAGCAGTTAGATAGAATAACCAAGTTACTTGTGTTATTTTCACCATCGCTGTTGAGTTAAATCAAACAAGCGGAGTATTTAATATACACTGATAGGTTGGCAAAATTAAATCATTGAAAACGTTCATTTTAGCCAAATAGGTGTGCAGTTTTAATCAAAGCAGTTAGATAGAATAACCAAGTTATTTGTGTAAATTTGACCATCACTATTGTGTTAAATCAAATGAGCAGAGTATTTAATATAAAAAAATTAAACTGATAGGTTGGCAAAATTAAATCATTGAAAACGTTCACTTTAGCCAAATAGGTGTGCAGCTTTAATCAAATCAGTTAGATAGAATAACCAAGTTATTTGTGTAAATTTGACCATCACTATTGTGTTAAATCAAATGAGCAGAGTATTTAATATAAAAAAATTAAACTGATAGGTTGGCAAAATTAAATAATTGAAAACGTTCACTTTAGCCAAATAGGTGTGCAGTTTTAATCAAATCAGTTAGATAGAATAACCAAGTCACTTGTGTTATTTTGACCATCGCTATTGAGTTAAATCAAACAAGCGGAGTATTTAATATACACTGATAGGTTGGCAAAATTATATAATTGAAAACGTTCACTTTAGCCAAATAGGTGTGCAGTTTTAATCAAATCAGTTAGATAGAATAACCAAGTTATTTGTGTAAATTTGACCATCACTATTGAGTTAAATCAAATGAGCAGAGTATTTAATATAAAAAAATTAAACTGATAGGTTGGCAAAATTAAATAATTGAAAACGTTCACTTTAGCCAAATAGGTGTGCAGTTTTAATCAAAGCAGTTAGATAGAATAACCAAGTTATTTGTGTAAATTTGACCATCACTATTGTGTTAAATCAAATGAGCAGAGTATTTAATATAAAAAAATTAAACTGATAGGTTGGCAAAATTAAATCATTGAAAACGTTCACTTTAGCCAAATAGGTGTGCAGTTTTAATCAAAGCAGTTAGATAGAATAACCAAGTTACTTGTGTTATTTTCACCATCGCTATTGAGTTAAATCAAACAAGCGGAGTATTTAATATACACTGATAGGTTGGCAAAATTAAATCATTGAAAACGTTCACTTTAGCCAAATAGGTGTGCAGTTTTAATCAAAGCAGTTAGATAGAATAACCAAGTTATTTGTGTAAATTTGACCATCACTATTGTGTTAAATCAAATGAGCAGAGTATTTAATATAAAAAAATTAAACTGATAGGTTGGCAAAATTAAATCATTGAAAACGTTCACTTTAGCCAAATAGGTGTGCAGCTTTAATCAAATCAGTTAGATAGAATAACCAAGTTATTTGTGTAAATTTGACCATCACTATTGTGTTAAATCAAATGAGCAGAGTATTTAATATAAAAAAATTAAACTGATAGGTTGGCAAAATTAAATAATTGAAAACGTTCACTTTAGCCAAATAGGTGTGCAGTTTTAATCAAATCAGTTAGATAGAATAACCAAGTCACTTGTGTTATTTTGACCATCGCTATTGAGTTAAATCAAACAAGCGGAGTATTTAATATACACTGATAGGTTGGCAAAATTATATAATTGAAAACGTTCACTTTAGCCAAATAGGTGTGCAGTTTTAATCAAATCAGTTAGATAGAATAACCAAGTTATTTGTGTAAATTTGACCATCACTATTGAGTTAAATCAAATGAGCAGAGTATTTAATATAAAAAAATTAAACTGATAGGTTGGCAAAATTAAATAATTGAAAACGTTCACTTTAGCCAAATAGGTGTGCAGTTTTAATCAAAGCAGTTAGATAGAATAACCAAGTTATTTGTGTAAATTTGACCATCACTATTGTGTTAAATCAAATGAGCAGAGTATTTAATATAAAAAAATTAAACTGATAGGTTGGCAAAATTAAATCATTGAAAACGTTCACTTTAGCCAAATAGGTGTGCAGTTTTAATCAAAGCAGTTAGATAGAATAACCAAGTTACTTGTGTTATTTTCACCATCGCTATTGAGTTAAATCAAACAAGCGGAGTATTTAATATACACTGATAGGTTGGCAAAATTAAATCATTGAAAACGTTCACTTTAGCCAAATAGGTGTGCAGTTTTAATCAAAGCAGTTAGATAGAATAACCAAGTTATTTGTGTAAATTTGACCATCACTATTGTGTTAAATCAAATGAGCAGAGTATTTAATATAAAAAAATTAAACTGATAGGTTGGCAAAATTAAATCATTGAAAACGTTCACTTTAGCCAAATAGGTGTGCAGCTTTAATCAAATCAGTTAGATAGAATAACCAAGTTATTTGTGTTAATTTGACCATCACTATTGTGTTAAATCAAATGAGCAGAGTATTTAATATAAAAAAATTAAACTGATAGGTTGGCAAAATTAAATCATTGAAAACGTTCACTTTAGCCAAATAGGTGTGCAGTTTTAATCAAATCAGTTAGATAGAATAACCAAGTCACTTGTGTTATTTTGACCATCGCTATTGAGTTAAATCAAACAAGCGGAGTATTTAATATACACTGATAGGTTGGCAAAATTATATCATTGAAAACGTTCACTTTAGCCAAATAGGTGTGCAGTTTTAATCAAATCAGTTAGATAGAATAACCAAGTTATTTGTGTAAATTTGACCATCACTATTGAGTTAAATCAAATGAGCAGAGTATTTAATACAAAAATATTAAACTGATAGGTTGGCAAAATTAAATCATTGAAAACGTTCATTTTAGCCAAATTGGTGTCTAGTTTTATTCAAATTAGTTAGATAGAATAACCAAGTTAATTTTGTAAATTTGACCATCGCTATTGAGTTAAATCAAATGAGCAGAGTATTTAATTTAAACTGACAAAATTGGCACAGTTAAATAAATGAGAATGTTAATTTTAGCCAAATAGCTGTGTAGTTTTTACAATATGTTTTGTTACTCAAATAAACATTTATTTGTGTAATTTTTACCATAGCTATTCCGTTAAATCAAATGAGAAGGGTATTTGATGTAGCTCATCAATTGGCAAAATGAAATAAATGAAAACGTTTATTGTAGCCAAATAGCTCTGCAGTTTCAACAAAATATAATTTTATTAAAATAAACTATTATTGGTGTAATTTTGACCAATTGTACTACGTTAAATTAATCAAGAAGATTATTTAAAGTTTGGAGTTTTAGCTCATTTATTTATTTAGATTAAATAAATTTAATTGATTAAGTTAACTGAAATAGTTTTATAATTTAAACAAGTTAAATTTTCGTTTAATGCAAACAAGATGATATTGTTACATTAAATAAGATATCTGTGAAATTAAATAAATATTTTTATTTAAAAGAAGCAAGTAACTCGTATAACATTACTAATCTATAAAATGGCGAATTTTAACCTTCTTTCTTAATTAACACAAGCTTCTTAGGTCTTTATTTTAAGCGAATTTTTTTAATCTAGTTGACTCTGGTAATTTTAACCTTACGAACTACGTTGTCTTAACCGTAATTACGCTTACTGCAACCTTTTTTTTTTTAACCCACCGAAAAACGCAGTAGGTTAAAAATTTTTTTTCTGCGTGTAAGTAGTGCAATCTGCATGTTAGCGGAATTGGGTTCGTTATCGCCGTTATTCAATTTTCAGAAATGGTTTTTCCATATCCTCAGCACCAACTGCGATTCTACTACGATGTTCCACTGATAGTCCTTGCAGGCTTAGGCTTGGGCCGTGTAACGGTGTTAGGTTCTTTTCACTTTTTGGTAATTTTTTTGAATTTTGAACTTCATTCCTGCAATGGCATCCCTCTATTTCCTCCTTCACGAGTAGCTCTGGTCCTTCTATGCAACAAAGCTTAATACGCCTGTTGTTGGCTGCATGTATTTGTCGGTATTCTTTTTCTAACCCGGGGTTTCACTGGCAGCATAGGATTATTAAAGAAGGCGTGAAAGACAAGTTCGGAAAAGGACCGGGCGATTTCTTGCAACTGTAGCCGTCCGGCGTCGAACTTCCTCACAGTATTTCCATGTTTTGACTTTGGTCTGGATCTGGATATCCATAGCTTACCTTGGCTACAACTTAGTAGTGGTCTGAGTCAACTTTAGCTCCTCGAAATTTTCGGACATCCTCGATACTGGAGGAACGCCTTGCATCGATCGCAATGTGTGGTGTGGAATGTCAAGATGCGGGTACGGTGGCGTACTAGCTATACCACAACGTTTTGCCCTGCAGCAAAGTTGTTATACCTGAGTCTGTTATCGGAGGTGATATCGTGCAGGCTATATCTTCCGATTATGCCACCTTCCCAGTTTGGCATTAAAATTACCCAAGACAATTTGAATGTCATAGTTAGGGCATTGCTCATATGTCTTGTCCAGGAGTTCGTAGAACTCGTCTTTGATTTCATCATCTTTCTGCTCTGTGGGGGCATGTGCGCATATGAAGCTGATGTTGGCGAATTTAGCCTTGATGCGAATTGTCGTGAGGCAATGAGGCATGTGAATGAGCACATAGTTGAAACTCAAGACTTTTTGCCTGAGTCTGCCTCTAACGAAGAATCCACATCCAAAAAATGCAGCAATCAGTGTTGTTTAATCTATTAAAAAAAATATATCCTTAATGTTATTGCAAAATCGTCTGGAGTACTCATTATTTAATTTGAAGTAGGCTTCTACTTCCAATGGAATATTATGTCAAACTGCCTTTTGAAGTTGACAATTATGTCATCCATCATCTTAGTCGAGTAAAGAGTTATTGTCAAAGACTCTTATTACATTATTCAATTTGATTTTCTCCAATAATTTATTTGTTAATTCAAAGGTATTGCTTTTGACAACTGTTGTTGGAAAGTAAAAATCTTTTTCCTGAAAATGTCCTCTTTGATGCTCATAAGTGTTAAAGACATCTCATATTTCTCTGAAAATTTATATATTTCAAATCTGGACAAAACGCAGTATGCAATAGAGCTCACTTACAACTATTATTTGACCTTAATTCATTCGCCCAACTTAAACAAAGAATATTGTTTTCCAATTCTCTTCAAATTCAAAACTATTTCAATATATTGTCACACAATAATATGCACCCCTTATTTCCCACATTCTTAATTTGCTTTCCAAAGAACTGTCATCAACAATTCTTTAAAAACTATAATTTCTAGAGAATTGTTATCAACTCTTTAAAAGTCAATTCTCTAAAAACAATTTACTCCAATCCAAATTCAATTCCCAAAGAATTGTCTACAATAGTTCTTTCACAAAAAAAACTCTCAAATTGTATTCCAGAGAATTATCTTAACCCATTTTCTATTTTTCAGGATACACTACTTGCACCTGCAAGACTGCAATTCCAAACAATTCGTACATCTCATCTGTATTCCACATTCCATTCAAACTATTGCAACCTTTTACATTTCTAGACGATTTTATGTTGATGTATTGTTGGTATCTCGTTCTCGTCGAATAACGTCGTTCATAAATGGAATAAAACTTAACCTTGATTTTATTATTTTATGTATTTCAAAAAAAGTATATTTTTATCCGAATGTTTCCCAATTGCCCTGAGGGGTGCTTTCTCTGCTTCTTTGGATACTAGTTATGAGCGAAATTCTTGTGAAATTAAAATATAGTGGAGTCAAAGTAGTAGCTTATGCAGATGACCTAGTACTACTTGCGACAGGTAAATTCCCATCCACTATTAGTGAACAAATAGAATATGCCCTGTCAAAGGTCAACACATGGGCAAAGAATTGTGGTCTGTCTAATGGTCAATCCATTGAAAACTGAATAGGTTCTCTTCACTAACAGAAGAAAAATACCAATGTTTAGATTACCATCAATTGCAGGGACTCCACTCAAAATCTCGAATCAGGCCAAATACTTGGGTGTGATCCTTGATAAGAACCTGAACTGGAGTCTCAACACTAAAGAGAGAGCAAAGAATGCTATGATTGCGTTCTATTCCTGCAACAGGATCTTTGGAAAATCCTGGGGACCCTTACCTACGGTAATTTAGTTTGGTGGAACGCGACTGAGAAAGCAACAAACCTGAAAACCTTGACAAAAGTTCAAAGATTAGCATGCTTGTAGGTATTACGGGGGCGTTGAAAACCACTCCCACAGCGGGACTGGAAGCGATACTCAACTTGAGACCCCTAGATCTATTCGTGCAAGAATCTGCAGCATACAGTGCACTGCGCCTAAGCCAGACTAAATGCTGGAAGCAAAGCACATCGGGCCATACTCAGATTCTGCAGAGAAATGTGGCAAATAATGTTTGCACAGACTACAAAACACCCCATTTAAAGTTCAACAGACCCTTCACTACCTCTTTTCCTAATAGAGAGGAGTGGGAAAACAACCAACCTTTCAGTAATGCATCTACGATAACTGTCTTCACTGATGGTTCGAAGATGGACACTGGCGAGTTGGTGCAGGAATTTTCTCGGAAACTTTGGGACTAGCTAGCTCCTTCAGACTTCCGGACTTTTGCAGTGTCTTCCAAGCCGAGGTCTTGGCAGTGACAAAAGCAGCTACGCAAATATCAATGATGGCGATACCACGAGCTGATATCACCCTCTTTATTGATAGCCAAGTAGCAATAAAAGCAATTTCTGCCACCGATATACATTCGAAGCTTGTGACTTGCTGTCGCGAAGAGCTTAGGGTTCTTGGCATGCAGCATAACATTAGACTCTGCTGGGTTCCCGGTCACAGTGATGTACAGGGAAACGAGAGAGCTGATGAGCTGGCGACAACGGGATCGTCGCTTGATTCAAGTCAAGCCGAACAAAATATCAAAGTAGCGACCTGTAGCATCAAACAGGAAATTGGTAACAAAATATTAGAAAAAAACCAATGAAAGATGGAATCTGCTTGAAACATGCGCCACAACTAGAAAATTATGGCCAAATTTCAATAAGCAGAGAACAGACAAAATTATGCAAATAACCAAGAACATCTCGGTTCCCTTGTCAGCATAATCACCGGACACAACCTACTGAGATACCATAAAAAGAAAATGAGACTCAGTACTGACGACCTTTGCAGAGTGTGCAGCGACGAAGAACACATGAGGATACCTTACACTTCCTTTGCCACTGCCCAGCACTCTGTCATTTAAGAAAGAAACATCAAGGAAATCATTTCTATGACGACCTAGAGGAACTTTCTGGAACTTCGGCTAATAGCCTTCTGAATTTAATCAACGCCTCTAAATTTCTTGATTGCTAACAGAACTCAAAGGTTTTTACACAACGGATCTACATAGATCTAAGTGTGACGGTAACGAGATCAACTGTCAGCCCTTCTACCTAACCTAACCTAATTGCCCTGAATCACTTTTTTCTGGAGTAGTAAAAATTCTTTGAACATTTTTGATTTTGAGAGGCTTTTTAATCCATCGCCATCGTAGGCATCTTTCATTGGAATTTGACATTTGAAGGCTTGGACAAATGGGGGAAGAACTGTATTTTGATAAAAAAAATAAATAATTTTTATCCATATGCCCACCAATTATTGACCTGAAATATCCCTTTTCTGAATCATTATAAGAACTCAAAATTTCAGATATTTTTTAATTTATAAACCTTGTTCCCTATCAAACGATAGGTGAAAGAAAACAACTCGGTATTGATTTTTATAAAATTCCAATTATTCGGTTTGGTTCGACTGTTATAGAACAAACAGTACGTGCAGCAACTGAGTTGATACACACCCACACCGAACCGTATAAGCATTAATTTTTAACAAGACGAACTGAATTACCACTTGGTCCGGTCTATCTCAGGGACTGGAGGCATAGTGTGATCTGCTAAAGAATGGCGACCATAATAACTGCAACAATTGGTGAGGTATTACAATTTTGTCAGTTTTTCCAACACTAATGGCAACCATCATTCTCAAGCGGATAAAGGTTAGAATCGAGTTTACACTTAAGATGCATCATGCTGGTGAGAGGTCTGTGGGGTTTTAATCACCACTTTACCTCATTTCGTGGATTTTGAGAAGGCCTTTGACCGAGTCAACCGTGATTGCATATGGAGATAGCTTCTTGGTAGAGGAAATTCCCCCAAAAATTGTTGCAATTATTAAAGAGTCATATAACAAAACAAGATGTTTTGTTTTACACCATAGGTAGCTATCCGACTTACTTACTTACATTGACATAATCGGACGAACAAAGCTTGATGTAAGTGGTGCTTTTGTGTGCATTGAGAAGGAAGCCAAGAAGATGAGTCTAACGGTGATTGAAAGCAAAACAGAATACATGCTGTCAACAAGAAAGGACACCCAAAACTGACGTCTCGGACAGAACGTCTCTATAGACAGCTATAATTTTGAGGTGGTCAGAGACTTTGTCTAACTAGGATCCGCTATAAACTCAGCGAACGATACCAGTGCTGAGATCAAACGGAGAATTACTCTTGCCAATCGCTGTTTCTTTGGGCTAAGAACGCAATTGAGAAGCAAAGCCCTCTCTCGAGCAACTAAACTGTCCCTGTATAAGACGCTTATCATCCCGGTCCTGATGTATGGTGCAGAGGCATGGACACTGCTAACGGTGGATGAGAACGCGTTAGGCTGTTTTGAGAGAAAAATTCTTTTAGTGATTTTTGGTCCTGTCTGCATAGATGGGGAATGAAGAAGATAATACAACAGCGAACTGTACGGGCTATACAGCGACCCCGACATATAGCCACAAAAGTGAAAAGCCAACGACTGAGATGGCTGGGTCACCTAGAGTGAATGGACACCAATGCTCCAGCCCGGAAAGTCTTTGAATCCAACCCCGTGCGACAGCGCAGTAGAGGTGGACAACCAACTTGGCGTGCGAAACTGGAGACAGCTAGCTAGAAACCGAGCCGGTTGAAAGATGCTTGTTGGTTGAGGCACTGGTCCACCTCGGACTGTAGCGCCCCCTTAAATAAGTAAGTAAGTAAGCTATCCGACTCATTCGAAGTGCGACAGGGTGTGAGACAGGGGAGTTCTATCGCCAATTCTCTTTCTACTGGCGATGGACGATATTTTGACAACCAGTATTGGAACTTGGAACAGCGGAGCGACAGGGTATTCAATGGAGATCGTTTGAAAGGCTAAGTCACTAAGAATATGCCGATGATATAATGTCTCTTGGCAAATAACATCAGCGAGATGAACGGGATGTGTCAAGCACTGAAGGTGAAAGGAGAGTCGAGTGGCCTAAAAAAAATAGGTTGCAAAAAGACAAAAATAATTCTCACAACCCGCTCCACACATCAGCGTATTTTTCTACAGGAGACGCTAGTTGAAGAGATTGAGCAATTAGGCTGCCTTGGAAGTATTGTTTCAGAA
Organism: Dasysyrphus tricinctus; assembly: GCA_963921185.1. Lineage (NCBI taxonomy): Eukaryota > Metazoa > Arthropoda > Insecta > Diptera > Syrphidae > Dasysyrphus > Dasysyrphus tricinctus. Next base: position 136,579,897 of record OY992530.1, on the reverse strand, counting down.
AATGGTGGTACTGATCTGGATGTTCAAAGTAGAATAAATATAGATCACGCAGCCTTCGGTTCACTGTCCCAAATTGGAAATACAGTCAAATCTCCTTTCGCACAAAGTTGAGATTCTTCGAATTAAATGTTAAATCAGTGCTGTTATATGCTTGTGAAACCTCGAAAGTCACGCCCCGCGTTCTTTTTCGTGGAAGAAATTGCAGGGAGTTTTGTGAATCACTGCTTACGCCGCGTCAGTCACCTCCTAAAGATTCGCTGGCCACAAATTATAGCAAACGAGGGGAATTGTGGCACACGACAAGTCAAGAGCGGCTGGACGTCGACATAAGAAAGCATTAATGGCAATAATGGATTGGTCACACACTGGGGAACCCAAACGGTGAAATTGCAAAGCAGTCCTTTGAATGGAATCCCCAGAGTACCTTCATGGCAAGTTGGAAGACCAAGAACAACATGGAAATCAAGAGTTCTAGCAGAAGCAAAATCCCAAAGAAAGACGTGGCCACAGTTAAAATACCTTGCTGCTGACCGTGAAGGATGGAGACGTTTTGTTGACGCCCTATGCCCTCACCGGGGTTACAGGACGCGATGATGATGATAGAAAGACTGAAATCAACTGACTTTCCGACTTATAGAGTTGACTTAGTCTTCCAGTTGACTTTCGTATGACTTAAGAAATGGAAAAAGGCAACAAAAGACTGCAACCAATTATCGGCAAGTCAATTGACTGCTTCAATTGTTGATTTAAAAGTCAGAATTATACAAATGAATGCTGACTGTAGTTTTTAGTTTAAAGCAATTTGTTAATGTTTTAACTTTAATTCAATGCTTTTAATCAACTAACTGCGACTCATGGGCGCCCGCAGGGGGGGTCAGAGGGGGCATTTGCCCCCCTCCCCCCCTCCCTAGAATGTCAAGCCTTTACTTTTGTTCTGTACATTCATTTTATTTTAATGTCCAGGACTACGATGTGGTTCAATTTTTAGAATAAGAAAAGGATATAGAAAGTATGGAAGTATCCTTCCAACCTACCACTAATGCAATTCAATTTTTGGCACTCAATAATCGAATATCCAACAAAAAAATGTTTTTCTGCCTCTCATGAAAGTATTATGTTATCGGTTATCTACTCAAGCCGCAAGAGCATTTGAAAAAAGTGTGCTGGACAGATTTTCTAGGGCACCAAGAAGACTACAACTTCTTTTGCGAGAAAAAAAATAAATCCAATATTTCATACAAGGTCTTATTTTGTAAGTTTAAAAGTTTTTGTCGGGATACGTACGAATGACCGACAAAAAAAAATGTCGACTTTTATCGACTTTTCTGTAAGTTGAAACACCGACTTATTAAAATATAAACAGTTTGAAATCTCACTGTTGAAGTCTCATTTCAATTAATCTCGATCACTGTCGACATTTTGAAAAATCGACATTTTAAAAAGTCGGTCAAAGGAGAATAGGACAAAACGGTCTACAAGACCAATAACGACAAGACATATGTCGTCGGAAAGGTATTTCTATGTACTACAATAGTTACTATGAGGGCTAACTTCAAATCACTGTGTGAAAAAAGTTATTCGCTAAATAGGATTGTGTTCTGGTGCATTCTAGTATGAATAAAACATATTTAGTATGGGGAAAATTTATGAAAACTGGTCCAACCAATAACGACAACATATATATCATTGGAAAGGTGTTTCCATTACCTACAGTATCTTTCATATTAGTTTAGTTCAAATCACTGTGTGAAAAAAGTTATTTGTAAATTAATGAAATATTGTGGTTAATTTAAGTGTGAAAAAAATGTGTTGTATTTAGTATGGGCAAAAAGTGTGATAGTAAGTTCAACCAATAACAACGGGACGTATATCGTTGGAAAGGAAATTTAATGTACTACAATAGTCAATACGGCAGCTCAACTCAAATCACTGTGTGAAAAAAGTTATTCTCTAATTGTTACCCATACTCCATACATTTTATCTGTACCAAAATTCCCTAAAACAGCGAATAACTATTTCCACACAGTGATTTTTAGTAAGTTGTTATGGTTACTACTATTGTTCATAAAAATACCCTTCAACGACATACATCTTATTAGTACTGGTAAGACCAGTTTGTATAAACTTTTTCCACACTAAAATGTACCAAAACAAAACCTGGGTTAACGAATAACTTTTTTCACACAGTGATTTGTAATAAGCCGCCATAGTGACTATTGTAGCGCATAAAAATACCTTTCCAACGACATACGTCTCGTTGTTATTGGTTCCTAGACCACCTTCCATACATTTTTGCCGATTGTCCTTTGTGTCTATATTTTGATCTGTCGGTCTTTTAACCATTTTAACCAGTCGAAATTATTTTTGTCGAGATTTTAAAAGTCGATATTACGGAGTCGATATTTAAAATCAATCAAATCAATTTTGCTTTATTAATTAACCCTTAACTGCAGACGTGAAAATTATGTTCACTTCTATAGTCGTGGATCCACTGGACCCAGCTATGTTAATAAAAATTAAAGTATGATTATTTACTTTTTTTTTCTGCCGAACTTTAAGAATGATCACGATTATTGTTTTAAGGAAAAACAACAATAGCCTTATTTTTTAGTGCATTTTTATCTTCGCTTACAAATAAGTAGCATGTTAAATACAACAACAATTTGGTATAACTCCGTATTGTTGTTGTATTTAACATGCAACTTTTTTTAAGCGAAGATAAAAATGCACTAAAAAACAGGGCTAGTAAGAGCTTGTATTATTTTTAATTTGCAATGAAAACAATAAGTCGCAATTCGCCTGTCCTAAGAACATATCATCTAAAAAATATATGTAAAATAGTAAACAAATTAAAATCTTAAGAAACATTTTTCATAGACTTTAAAACATCCTCTTTATAATTCCTGAAACAAAAACTTAAAATGTTTTATTGTAAAAAATTCTGACATTAGTCAAATTACGTGAAAGTAATAGCATATACAACACACTGGCGCAGAGCAAATCATACTTTTTGCACTTGCCATTTAATTAAAATTTGAATGTAAGTACGCTATTTTTCATCGTCGACTTTTTAGCACTTAACTATTGCTCCATTATATCGTCTCGATTCCCTGAATGACTAATTTAGTTATTCATTTCACAAATTTGAGTTACAACTCAAAAACTAAATTAGTAACAGAAACAAATATGTATATCACGAACCCATGCGTATGCTGAAAGTGAAACTGACCTATGAGACCAGCGAGCGGAACACGTCCGTCACTCTGCACTCACTTCGGCTTATTATATGATGGTACTAAGAAGCGAGGTAACCGCCCCCCCCCCTAGCAAAAATCCTGCGGGCGCCCATGCTGCGACTTAACTAACTGTAGTCCTTAACTGAATGCAGTCTTCACATATCTGGTCATTTGGATTGGATAGTGAAATGGATTCAGCACAAGGTGATTGTTTTCATGTCAACAAAAATTTTAAAACTTATAAATGTAATATGAATTGTAACGAAGTTTAATTTTTGTATCCCCCAACCACCCGAATTGCCTATCAAAGAACAATCAACCTGCCTACCCACATAGACCTATAGTTGCTTACTGACAAAAAGCCAAGATTCCACTATAATTATTTTACTTTCAGTTGGCGAGGTCAACTCTCATTCCGCTTTTCCCCTCATTCATCATTAGTAAAGACTAAGGATTCTATCCCAACCTTCGCTGTCTTTACATCCTACTGCTTCCGAGAAGCTAAGACTAGGAACTTTATCTCATCCTTCGCTGTCTTAGTCTTCTCTTCTCCAGCACCATAGCTAAGACTTGCTATTTTATCTCAACCTCCGCTGTCTTTACGTCCTCCAAAAAGCTAAGAGTAGGGATTCTATCCCAACCTTCGCTGTCTTAACCTCCTATCGGTTCAGAGAAGAGCTTAAACAAGGAACTCTATCCCAATCTTCACTATCTAAGTCTTCTCTTCGCCACCATAGTAAAGACCAGGGACTCTTTCCCAACCTTCGCTGTCTTAACCTCATCCAAAAAGTTAAGACTAGGGACTCTATACCGACCTAAGCTGTCTTAGCCTCTTTTCTCCTCCGGCACCGTAGTTAAGACCAGGGACTCTATCCCGACCTTCACTATCTAAGTCTTCTGTTCGCCACCATAGTTAAGACCAGGGACTCTATCCCAACCTTCGTTGTCTTTACCTCTTCCAAAAAGTTAAGACTAGGGACCAACCTAGTTGTCTTAGCCTTTTCTCCTCCGGCACCGTAGTTAAGACTAGAGACTCTATCTCAACCTCTGAACGTATTTTCGCTGCAAGCTAGGGACTCTATCCTAACCGCCACCTTCTCAGCTATCCGCCGCTTATTACTACCCTGTCGTTGCTAAAGACTAGGGACTCTATCCCAAGCTTCGCTGTCTTTAGCTCCGTACAGAACAAGGGAACCAATTCCGCCATTAGTGTAGGTATATGAAATATTGTGTTAGCTTATTATAAGATCACAAATATTGTAAAATTATATGAAATACCTACGTTGTTAAGCTATCTCTACCTGTTCAATAAATATACTTTGGAACTGGAGTTCTGAACTCTCACTGACCGGAGTTTTACTGCTTTTCTTCGGTTGACCCTGAGCCCCGCTGACCTTTCTCAGCTAGAAACAAAAAAGCTTCACAGAATGTTGCCAATAAAAATAAAAAAAATTGAATGTAGTTTTATGTTGTTTGCCTCTAAAACTTTAAAGCGAGCCCCTTTCCGAATTAAAATCCTGGCTACGGTCCTGCTCATTAAAGACACTTTGCAGAACATATGCCTACTGTGTGGTGTGCAAAGTCCACTACAGATGAAACTGAAAAGAGGTTGCCTCAGTTGCCAAGAAGATTAGTACTTTCAGTTTCTGGGGTCGTTGCAAATTTTATTGAATAAATTACGTAATTAAATAAACACAATTATGTCAGATGACGAGTTTGATCCCAGCACCCGAAATTACCTCAAAGTAAGTTTAACCTGCTTGTGTCAAAACTAGCGTAAGTTCTTGTAATAACTATGATTTTTTTCAAAATAGCTTTTTATGGCCTTAAGTCCTAAAAATAGGCGTTTCGTCCGGAAATATCACTTGGCAATATCACTTGGCTTAGTGACACGATTAACGATTTTTTATTAACTTACAACTATTAAATACATTGAAGAATGTAAATCTTATGGCACATAGGGGGCCTATTGTTATACATTGGCTTAGATTTAATAGGAAATATAAATATATATTATACATGTCAACTTAAAATTAAAAGTCGGCTGACTTTGATGTTCTCGGGATGTTCCGTCCCGGTTGTGCATTGATGGTTTGGGTGTGGTTTGGTGGAAAGGGTTGGCGTTTAGCCACGGCTGTAGGCTGACCCTGTGTCAGCGTAAAAGGAAACGGCTGCTTCGTCGTTGTCGGTGAAAATATTGGCATCCAGGGTTTCCATCACACTGAGGTATCTCGGCTCGGGATGTCGTTGCTCGGTGGCCATCCTTCTCATTAGTTGATTCGGGTGATTGACGGTGTTCTGCACTACCTTCTTCGAATTTGCTAGGTATTTGTCCAACGGTATAATCTTTGTTTCTCTGTAAAGATCCTCGTTCCTGTAATGCTTTCTTCGCTGCCGGTCGAAGTGGAGCCCGGTGCAGATTCTTAGCATCTTCCTCTCGAAGACTTGGAGATCCTTCATCGCTGATAATGTAATTGTGAACCAGACTGGGAAGCAGGAGCTGATTTCTTGTCGTAGGAGTAAGTATCAAGTATGTTCGTCTGTTGGCTTAGTCCTGATCTTCTCCTCATCAAAGGGTGTAGTCGGTGGAATGCCCAGCTCGCTTTTCTGAGTACGCATTTTTGAGTGTGGATTGAACTTTAGCAACTCGTTGAAGTTGATCCCCAGGTATTTGGTGTTCCTTTAGGTGGCAATGGTGGATCCATCAGGAAGTTTCAGAACTAAGTTTCTGCAAGTGGCTGCTGAGCGACTTCTGCCGTCACGGGGTCTCCTGAAGCAAACACGCTCCAATTTTGCTGAGTTGATCTTGAGCTCAATTTCTTTGTAGAAATCGAACAGTCTGTGTATACGAGCCTCTACTATCCAGACTGCGATGAGTGGTGATATTGAGGTAGCGTATGTGAGTGAGTCAACTGCAAACAGCAGGTTTTTACAGCCAGTTGGGACGGGTTGGTCTGACGTCATAAGGCTGTAGAGGAAGGGGCCAAGCTTCGAACTTTGTGCGACTCCGGCTTTGATGTTCTTCACAGTTGATGAGCAGATTCCCAATTGCACAAAGAAGTTCCTGGAAGAAAGAAAAGAAAAAAGAATTTTTATTAGTGGCGGAGGTAAACGTAGCAGATGTAGTTTGTGTATTAGAGCATCTATACAGACGCTATCGAATGCTTTCTCGACATCCAGAAAGCATCCGACGGTGACACGATGACTGTTGAGGGCGGCTCAGCGACATAGTGGGGGCCTTTGTCATTCGAAGTTTGTATTAAATTCTGTTTAAGTTACATGAATTTTTTGACAAAACCCACTGTAACTTTACCCATCAAGATTGGAACTCCTAATAATTAAGGAGTTTTATCCTATTATGATTTGTTTACCTATTTTTACAGTAAAAATGACCTCATGAGGACACACATTCCTTTAAGTATTTTCTTTAAATAACTTGCAGAAACCTCTTTTAAAAAGTCTTACTAAATAATTTATGTTCAACATGACTGAACGATTTTGTTCAGTGAAATAAAAACTAAAATATTTTCCTCTTTAGTTTATTTGAACACAAATTTAAGTTAAAAGGAAAACAAATTCCTTGGTTAACTCGTGTAGAACACGAATCGCATATTTCAAGCGCAAAATAGCGCAAACCAATAAAAGCGAGTTAAAAAAAAAATAAAAAAACAAAAAAAAATTGAAATGTTCATTGGTGTAACCATAGCAACATTCTATGAACGGAAATATCTGCAATGGCCACAAAATATATACGACAACGACACGTCGGACCAATGTGTAGTATATGAAATCCTTTTTGCTCTATGCTCTGAGTCTCTGACCCTCAGTGAATGCTCTTGATAAATTACATTTTAATAGCAGGCCAACTGCAGAAATATGGTCTGTTCGCGTGCAGGACTTTAGTTTTTGGGATTTCGTAGTGATTTGTGAACTTCAGTCTTGGACTGGTTGAGTGGCAAATGAACTCATGCATGCGCACGTGATACATTATACTTTGGTTGAGATAATACTGGAACAAAACAAACCAAAAAGCAGAACAGGGCCAAGGCTAGAAGTAAGCATCTAATGATTTATTATACCTAAGGATTTACGAACACACCAACTGCACATTTCAAAAAGAAAATATTCATGTTTATCTTTTGGTGTTCAAATATTGCATTTAGGTATGTATGTGTATGGTTCTAAGACTCTTTAAAGAAATAGAACTTTTATAAAAGCAATTTCTATTTGACTTTTGATGTAAATTGAATTCTTTAATAGGTTCTTGAAGATACTCCCAGTTTCCAGAAAAAAAATAAGGATAGTGTATGGAGGACTAAGGTTTAATAACATTTTTTGACATTATAACAACTATTTTTCTCCAGTCAATGAAGACCAGCACCCAGTATAGAAGAAGTAGACCTAACTATAAAGAAGCTCAAGAGAAACAAGGTAGCCGGATCTGATGGTTTGGATTGGGTACGATATGTCGACTTTTAAAATATCGTATCCATAAGATCGACTTTTAAAAACTCGACAGAAAAAATCTCGACTGGTTAAAAGACCGACAGATCAAAATATAGACACAAATTTTACCGACTTTTTAAAATGTCGATTTTTCAAAATGTCGATTCTCAAAATGTCGACAGTGATCGAGATTTTATGAATCGCGATTTCAACAGTCGACATTTTAAAAGTCGACATTTTGAAAGTCGATATTTTGATCAGATCATAGTTTAGGGAATGATGTTTACAAGCGCGCGCTTGTAAACATCATTCCCTAAACTATGATCTGATCATTATTATCTAATATCGCATTGTCATAGTTCAATAAATCGCATTTTTTGTAATTTAATTTTTGTTGCCTATATATTTTGACGTCTTAATTGCCCATTATTCAGAACTTGTGTCTTAAACATAGCCTTAAATTTTCCACAGCATCAAAAAACTGTTAAGTTCCTGTTAAAAAATCAGACAAGAATTTATGATTCTTGAGTTTATAGTTATTCCGTGCAAACATTTAAAGCAGAGCTTTGTTCTTTAGGTTACTTTCAAATGACCGACAGACAAAATATCGACAAGTCAAAATGTCGACTGGTTAAAATGTCGATTTATATTTTATATCGACTTTTCTGTATGGGAAAAATTCCGACAAGTCGATATTTTTCTCGACTTCTATTAGGGCAGTCGACTTTTTGTCAAATCGATATTTCAAACTGTCGACATTTTAATAAGTCGGTAAAAACAAAGTCGGTATTTTAACTTTCAAAAAAGTCGATAAAAGTCGACATTTTAACCAGTCGACATTTTTTTTGTCGGTCATTCGTACGTAACCCGATGGTTTATCAGCGGATCTCTTCAAGCGTGGAGGGGATGTGTTGAAAGGGTGCATGCATCAACTCATCAAGGAAGTTTCGGTGGAAGAAAGCATGTCCAATAACTCGTCTATCAGCTCAATATGACCATTGAATAATTACAAATAGAAGGGGACACCGGACATTGCTCAAACGACAGTCGCACCAATCAAATCCAGTGGCCGCTCATGAAGCTATAATTTCCTTTTCACACAATAATTGGTTTTCTTCTCGGCTAAGTGAGTCTCAAATAAATCCTTTTGTATTTTTCTTAGAGATATAGATACATACGAGTAGATATGTAGATACAGCGAAGAAAGGATACATATTTTTTTTCTTCAATTTGTGCTTTGATTTTCTTTTATGAATGAACGCACATGTAGGTACACATAGGTGCATTTTGAATATATTGGTGTTTGGTGTCCGTCTCACCGCCATACAGCAACAAAAAATACAAAACGGTTTCTCTTTTATTTAATTTTAATTTTATTCCATTATCAGCAGGTGAGTTTTAATTTCTGACTCCCAGTGGTGTTAAAAATTAAACTTATTTACAGTTATTATCCTGACATCCAATTAAAATTAAAAGAGCCAAACTTTTTCCTACATAGATAATCTAATCATCCAAGCAAATTTTTGCCTACAAATAAAAGGTCTGTTTTTTTTTTAATAAAACGATATTATAAATCAATCATTTAATTGAAAAAAAAAGGAAAACGTGAGTATTTAAAAAAAAAAAATCTACATATTATGCAGGCACATATAAATATCATTTAAAAGATATCATTAAAGATTTTTTCTTTTTCAAAATTTTTCATTATAAATGCAACTTAACATGTGAAATGTGAAAATAGCAATATTTGTGAGTTTGACAATTCAGATGACGAGGCATCCTTAGACAATGAAGTTGAACAAAATACACCGTCAAATATTTCAGAAATGTCTACAACATATTTTGCTGGATACATCGCAAAGTCTGTCCTCAAAAAAACCGGTTGTGAAATATGTAAATTCAACATAGTGAAAGCTCGACAATATGAAAAGACCACAAATGGAGGCTTGATAATTCCTTCAAAATCATTTGTCAAGCTCATAGATATTATTGTAAAATGTTTCAAAGAAAATTTTGATCAGCTTTGTTTCCAACAAACTGTTCTACAATCTTTTTTAAATATATGCGATGCCCAAGTTTATTACCCCTGTACTGATCATAAACAAATTTTATTAAATCATACTTTAAAGGTATTAATAAGAGCTAAAATTAAAATTATAAATGCCAGGCTAAAGTGTAAAGAAACTAGATATATTGAGACATATTTGAAGTACAGCTATTCGAATTTGTGGACCTCTTCTTTTCTGTAATATACAGGGTGTCCCGGACCTGAGTGGATTTATTTTAGGGTGTGGTTCTTGGGGTTATTCTAAAAATTGTATGGGGGGGGGCAAGTTGTATCTCTCCTCCCTGAGGCAGGGACTTCAAATGCAAAAAAAAACATTCAAAATCAACGAAAACACATCTAATAATGTGAAAGATAATACTTCATTCTAGCATTTGGTTTTTAAATCAAGTTGTTTAAGCAAATAGTTTTTGAGAAATTAAATTTCAAAGTCAAAATTTAAAAAAAAAATGTGATTTTTTGATCTTAACTCGATATTTTTCAAAATTTTACGTACCTAAGTTTGTGTTGAATATTCAATGTACTCATTATTTTTTAGTCCATTACCGAAAACTTAATGTAATTATCTTTCTTAGTTTATGAGAAATTAAGAAAAAACAAAAGGTATTTTTACCAAAAAAGGCCGAAAAAGGTTAAATTATGGATAATTCATGAATGAATTCATTTTTTCGGGTTTTTTTGGTAAAAGTACCTTTTGTTTTTTCTTAATTTCTCAAAAACTAAGAAAGATTTTTGCATTTGGTTTTCGGTAATGGACTAAATAAATGATGAGGGCATTGAATATTGAACACAAAAAAGGACTTTATTACGTAAAATTTTGAAAAATATCGACTTAAGACAAAAAATCACTTTTTTCTTTTTAATTTTGACTTTGAAATTTAATTTTTCGAAACCTATTCGCTTAAACAACTTGATTTGAAATCCAAATGCAAGAATGGAGTATTATCTTTAAAAAAAAAAAACTATAGCACATTATTAGATGTGTTTTCGTTGACTTTTAATGTTTTTTTGCCTGCCTCAGGGAGGGGAGATACAACTTTCCCCCCAAACATTTTTTCTTGCGATTATAGGAATAGAGCGGGAGGCGGCAATACAAAATTCCCACCCATCGAGGTAAAGAAAAATTTGGTTATATTGCATTAGGTTGCCACTAGGTGATATAGAAAAACTTGGTCGTCCACCCAGTATCCTGGTCAGACCGGCTGGCCGACCAAAAGAAGTGGTCATATTTTAGGGGTGCTACCACCCATCGAGGTAAAGAAAATTTTACTTACATAGCGTTTTGTCTTTGTTAGGTGATATAAAAAAGCTTGGTCGTCCAGTCCATACCCTGGTCAGATCGGCTGGCCGACCAAAAGAAGTGGTCACTTTTTAGGGGTGCTACCACCCATCGATTAAAGGATGAAACCTACATCAAATTAAAGGGGCAACTTTCACCTATCAGAATTTCAAGGTCGTCCGGGGCATAGCGTGGTCACTTTATCTGGCCGACCAGATTTATGCATTTATCTAAGATTATGCGATACTCACTTGTACCCATTAATTATATACTGAATGTCCAAGCCTAATGCTTCAAACTTTAATTGGTGAAAGACCAGGCCATGACCTGTCAGAATTCCATAACTTGTCCATACTAAATCCTAACCAGTTGGTAGAAATACCTAAATAAACTGCAATTATGATCAAAGCTAATTTTTAACTTATATTTTTGGAGTTGAATGATAAACAAAAATTCCATTACGTAATATTTGCTAGGTCTTTTAAAAACTTGCCCTATTTTTTCAGTTTCTTAAAAGATATAAAACTTACCACTAGCAGTCTTAAGTCAAAAGAAATAGCCATTTTAATTTAATAAGAAAGAGTTCTGAAACACCAAATTTTCACATAGCATCATGAAAGGAGAATGAGCAAATTGGCCCATATGCTCAACACAATTGTCATTACATTTTTGAAAAGGTTATTGTTAGGACATCATTTCATTATATGGCCGTTAAGCTCTAAACCATGGGGTTCGCGAGATATTCGACTTCAAAGCACGACAAAGAAAAATAATGCAACGCTGCATTTGGACATTGTCTTCCTGCTCAACATCAATGTGTGGTGCATCGTTGGAAAGGTTATAGCATGTACTTTATTTTTGTAGGTAACCGTTAAACCGTAGACCATGGGGTTCAAGAGATATTTGGCATTCAAAAAGTCGAATAAAATAATAATGCAATTCTACATTGGCACTGGACTGCCAACTCAACAGGAATGTGTCATACTTCATTGAAAAGGTTATTGCAAGTACTTAATTATCTTTCAAGAATGTTAAGGAGAAAGTGGTGTCGTTCGAGAGATATTTGACAAAAACGCAATATTTAAAAAAAAAAATGCAATTCTGCATTGGAAGCCGGTCCCCCAAGTCAACAGTAATGTGTGCTATATTTTTGAAGAGGTTATTGCATGTACTTCATTTTGTTATATAGCCGTTAAATTGTAAACCAAGGGGTTCGAGAGATATTTGGCATCAAAGGAGGCGAACAGAAAAATAATGCAATTCTGCATTGGGTGCTGTACTACCTACTCAACACGAATGTGTCATACATGGTTGAAAAGGTTATTATAATATCTTCATTTTATTATGTGGCCATTAAGCTCTTAACCATGGGTTTCGAAACTTATTTAGCTTAGTTTGTATGGAATAAGTTTTGAAAGGGAGGCCGCTTCGGATCATCACGCACTGCGTCAATTTTTAATTAATTAAAACCAATACCATCCCTACCAAGCTTGGTATTTTTAATATTTTTAATTAATTAAAACCAATACCATCCCTACCAAGCAGAATTGCATTATTTTTCTGTTCGCCTCCTTTGATGCCAAATATCTACAGCTTAACGACAATATAACAAAATGAAGTACATGCAATAAGCTTTTCAACGATGAACGACACATTACTGTGGACTTGGTAGACCAGCTCCAAATGCGGAATTGCATTATTGTTCTATAAATCGTGTTTGCCTAATATCTTTTGAGCCCCATGATCTACAGCTTAATGACAATAGCCCTGTTGTTTAGTGCATTTTTATCTTCACTTCGAAAGAAGTAGCATGTTAAATACAATAACAATATGGAATTATACCAGTTTATTGTTGTTGGACAATGTCCAAATGCGGAGTTGCATTATTGTTTTTTTCGGTGCTTTGAAGCCAAATATCTCGCGAACCCCATGGTTTAGAGCTTAACGGCTACATAATAAAATGATGTACTCACAATAGCCATTTTGAAGACGTATGACATATTCGTGTTCAGTTAGTAGACCAGCCCCCAATGCAGAGCTGCATTATTTTTCTGTTCGCCTCTTTTGATGCCAAATATCTCTCGAACCCCTTGGTTTACAATTTAACGGCTATATAACAAAATGAAGTACATGCAATAACCTCTTCAAAAATATAGCACACATTACTGTTGACTTGGGGGACCGGCTTCCAATGCAGAATTGCATTTTTTTTTAAATATTGCGTTTTTGTCAAATATCTCTCGAACGACACCACTTTCTCCTTAACATTCTTGAAAGATAATTAAGTACTTGCAATAACCTTTTCAATGAAGTATGACACATTCCTGTTGAGTTGGCAGTCCAGTGCCAATGTAGAATTGCATTATTATTTTATTCGACTTTTTGAATGCCAAATATCTCTTGAACCCCATGGTCTACGGTTTAACGGTTACCTACAAAAATAAAGTACATGCTATAACCTTTCCAACGATGCACCACACATTGATGTTGAGCAGGAAGACAATGTCCAAATGCAGCGTTGCATTATTTTTCTTTGTCGTGCTTTGAAGTCGAATATCTCGCGAACCCCATGGTTTAGAGCTTAACGGCCATATAATGAAATGATGTCCTAACAATAACCTTTTCAAAAATGTAATGACAATTGTGTTGAGCATATGGGCCAATTTGCTCATTCTCCTTTCATGATGCTATGTGAAAATTTGGTGTTTCAGAACTCTTTCTTATTAAATTAAAATGGCTATTTCTTTTGACTTAAGACTGCTAGTGGTAAGTTTTATATCTTTTAAGAAACTGAAAAAATAGGGCAAGTTTTTAAAAGACCTAGCAAATATTACGTAATGGAATTTTTGTTTATCATTCAACTCCAAAAATATAAGTTAAAAATTAGCTTTGATCATAATTGCAGTTTATTTAGGTATTTCTACCAACTGGTTAGGATTTAGTATGGACAAGTTATGGAATTCTGACAGGTCATGGCCTGGTCTTTCACCAATTAAAGTTTGAAGCATTAGGTTTGGACATTCAGTATATAATTAATGGGTACAAGTGAGTATCGCATAATCTTAGATAAATGCATAAATCTGGTTGGCCAGATAAAGTGACCACGCTATGCCCCGGACGACCTTGAAATTCTGATAGGTGAAAGTTGCCCCTTTAATTTGATGTAGGTTTCATCCTTTAATCGATGGGTGGTAGCACCCCTAAAAAGTGACCACTTCTTTTGGTCGGCCAGCCGATCTGACCAGGGTATGGGCTGGACGACCAAGCTTTTTTATATCACCTAACAAAGACAAAACGCTATGTAAGTAAAATTTTCTTTACCTCGATGGGTGGTAGCACCCCTAAAAAGTGACCACTTCTTTTGGTCGGCCAGCCGGTCTGACCAGGATACTGGGTGGACGACCAAGTTTTTCTATATCACCTAGTGGCAACCTAATGCAATATAACCAAATTTTTCTTTACCTCGATGGGTGGGAATTTTGTATTGCCGCCTCCCGGTCTAGAACTATAAGGCAAGTTTTGGATTCGTGCAAACAAAAAATTTTGAGATAACAATCAAACATGATATTACGATGATAGAGAACACCAAAAAAGTGGGTGGCAAAATTCTGTCTGTCTGTCTGTCTGTCTATCTGTCTGTCTGTCTGTCTGTCTGTTCGTCTACAGCCTAAACGGCTCGATCGATTTTCTTCAAACTTGGTACATAGTGGTTTTTGGTGATTCTGCCGACACGTTTTTTTCATTTTTTTTTTAGAACCAAAAATAACGGTACCTGCCATACATTTTTTTTTGGCAAATTTACACAACCGTATTTTTCTCAAAACCGGCTCGACAACTTTTCTTAAAAAAAATTCAGTAAATTTATTTTAGTAAAGGCTTCCTTTGAGTGGAAAACCATTTTTCAAAAATGGTTATTAATGGTACCTCCCGAAGAACCATTTTTTTAATTTTTTATTTTCTTCAAAACGATACAACCGATTTCAATTATTTTTTTTTTACAGAAGTTTCCAAGAAATATAAACAGTTTTGCGTACCAAAATTTTTGAAAAATATTTTTTGGATTTTTAAAAAATGTTTCAAATTTTTTTTTGAAAATCAAATATTTCGAAAACGACATGATAGATTTTTTTAAAACTCGATATTTAAGACTTTTTTAGTATTCTCTACAATATTTTTAGAAAAAAGTTTACATTTATGAAAAAATAACGGTACCTTCCATACAAAAATTAAAAAACCACAAAGGAAAATATTTGTTTGCTTAAAAACGACTCCTACGATTTTGATTAAACTTTTTTAATATACTAAAAATAGTACGATCTACTACCAAAAATTATAAAATTTCAAACTTAGCAATTATAGTACCTGTCATAGAACGTATTTTTTTATTTTGAATTTTCTCGTTTTTGGCTAAGCGGATTAAAATGATTTTTTTTATATACAAATGTCAGATAAGATTGAATAATATTGCATTTCAAAATTTTCAAAAAAAAAGTTTTTGGATGTTTAAAAAATGTTTCAATTTTTTTTTTTTTTTGAAAATTCGATATCTCAAAAATGGGTTGACAATTTTTGTCAAATTTTGTTTTATATACACATAAATATATACTTTTAGTTTGCATACCAAAATTTGTTCTTAAAAATGTTATAAGAATTTTATATATAAAAAATTAATTTTTTAAGAAACCGCTCCAACGATTTTAAATTTTTTTTCCTATACAATCATATTCAATCAGAAATTAAGATGGCATTCTTTTTTTCCACCTCAAACTGTCAAAAGAGTTGTTTTAGCCAATTTCAATGTCGTATTTCATGCTTCTCTTCATTTTTCTCTCACAGTTTCCATGTTTTATATACAATTTTCTTAAACCCGCAGTGTCTTGAACATAAGAGCAAGTACGTGCGACCCAGTCGTGCATTTTATTTTTCTTAGAATAACCCCAAAAACCACATCCTAAAATACTTCCACTCAGGTCCGGGACACCCTGTATATTATCTATACTCAGATTTAAATAATTTCTTGTATTTGTTGTTTGAATTAAGCTTAACAACAAACTACCGCTCACTTTCAAAAAGTATTCTTTATTTTTTTTATTATGTGTAGACTAAACTTTTAAATCTATAAAATAATTTAAAAACTACTTTTTATTTTTAATTAATTAAATAAATACAATTCTAATGTTCGGACTCAGACGTCAAACTTCAACCATTCAAACAAATTTAAGGAAAACAAAATGTTTGTTTTTAGTTTTGTATTCATGGTACTAAGTTGTGGTATAAGATGAAACACGAAGCATTTTTTTTATTTTTGAAGGTTGTCAAAGTAAGAAAATCTCCGAACTTTTTGTTCGGAACTTTAGTTAGGTGACTTGTGTATTCAGCTTTAAGTCACCTTGTTTTTGTTGTAATATTTAGTTTTACCTGAGATATGTGATCTTCAAGCTTCATTGATTAATATTTTTTTATCACTAATATCCCAACTTATAATGATCATTTTAGACTTTGTTGAGACTTTTTGTTTTTGTGGCTTTTCACCGTTATTTTAGAAAAAATTTCAAACGACTTTTTGTGATCTCTTCGTAGGTATGTATATCTTTTGCTTCCTTCCAAATATTTATTGCATGGTTAATATAAGTATGCAGATTTGAAGACTAACATATTCTTAACATTTTTGAAAATAACAAATTGTGTTTTTACTAAACATTTGTGTAATCACCATCGAAATGAAAACAAAAATAACGAATTCTTTTCAACTATTTACAATTTTGTATTGGTCACGCACTACTTGGACAAGAAAAAAGACTTAAAGTTTTTTTTTTAATTTTTTTCAATATAAAAATGTTCAGCAATGTTAAGAATATGTTAATCTACAAATTTGCATACTTATATTTACCATGCAATTAATATTTGCAAAGAAGCAACAGATATACATATATGTACCTACGAAGGGATCACAAAAAGTCGTTTTTTTTTATTATTAGGTGTGATTTTGGTGATCAAAACAAAGTTTTTCGATTAAAAGTCAGATATCGCAGGCAGAACAAAATTTTACAACAACGGCAACAACAAAAAGGTTAGTAACTTATAGTTGAATAAAGTCATAACCGATAGATTTGATTGACTTATAAAAGTTCCGAGAAAATTACAACCTTTAAAAATTAAAAAAAAGCTTTCTGTCTCATCTCACACATACAACAAAAACCACTGACAAAAAAATTCAAAATCTTGTTCCTAGAATTTTTCTTAACTAGTGTACATACATGCGATTTTTTAATTTAAATTAAATTATGGCCAAATTCAAATCAGAATATCTACCTCTCAAAAGTCCACTTAAAGTGTATCCTTCTATTTAAAAGAAAAACGTAAGATTTTTATCGCTTAGTTACTAAAAAAAAAGGGAGAAAAAAACTACATCTTTACTATCACTGGTTGCTTTAGTTTCTTTTTTGATTTATTAAGTACATAATAATACTTATAATTTTTATTCTTCTAATCTTAAAAATAACAATGTATGTATGTACCTACATTTATACCAAAATCGTTGAAAAAACAATAAATGAGAACAAATTATAAACCATTATTTAATTATTTTTATGTGACAAATGGCAGGTACCTATGTAATAAATAGGTACGAATTGAAAATTGAGTAGGTACCTACTTGATAATCTATATTAATTGATAAGGATCCGTAAAAATCGACGAAAAATTTAAAAGAAGATGGAACAGGTACCTTCCTGCATATACCTATAAAACGACCCATTCACAGCACATAAGTGTGCACACACTCCGCCACACATATACCACCGATCGACCCACCACACCAAAAATCAAAGAGTGCACACTTGTGTTGTGTCTATGTACCACTTGAGACTAATGTTTTCAAATTAACAAAAAAAAAATTATTATTCCTTGCCTATGGATCTCAAGATATAAAAAACAAAACAAAGCCATCATCGTTAACATCCCAAATTGCAACAAAACACTAACAACAAATTTCATTTACTGGACAACACACACACAACCCAGAAAAGAAAATATAATTTTTATCTCTACCCCATATTTTCATTAACCTTGAGTCCTCGAATGGCATTGAAAAAAATACCTCAAAAGCAAAACTAAAACGGCTGTTCAATTCGTTGTTGTTGTTCATTTTCATGCTCTGTGAAAAAAAAAACATTTCTTCCCTTTCTTCTTCGGCAATTAAGGAAATTTCCCAAAAGGAACAAACTTTTAAGGAACAAATTTATTAAAGGGGTGTTGTATTTGATAGAGCGATTGCAGCGACAGCCTGCCAAACCAGGCCACCTAGTGGACGTTTTGCCCGGTGTCCCTTCTATTTGTAGTTATTCAATGATATGACCCATCTATCGGCAACAGAACAAATATTCACTCTCAGGCAAATCCTGCAAAATGGCCAAGTCGATAGATACTCAACATCTATTCATAGACTTCAAAGCCGGATATGATACCTTTCATCGTCAGGAGCTCTTATAATGGTGATGGCTGAACTAGGGATCCCAGGAAAGCTGATCCAGTTGTGTTGCGTGACATTAGAAAATACGCGATGCAATGTGCAACTTAGAAAAAGCTCTTCCTAACTATTCAAAACATGCACAGGATCTCGGCAAGGAGATGCGCTATTATGTGATTTCTTTAATCTCACTGCGCGAGGCAGGCGTTAACACTAAACGGGCTTATTATCAACAGATCTGTTCAACTTCGATATCGACATCATTGATCGCTCTCAACAGCCCATTAAAGAGGGTTTTATAGCAATCAAAGAACAAGCGAAACTTGTTGGCCTTCAACTAAAGGACGGCAGGACCAAATACAGTTTATTAACAAACAATGAAAGATCTGTCCACCGGGTAAGACAAAACATCACTGTTGATAGCAACATCTTTGAAGTTTGAACCAGTTAAGCAGTTTATCTTAATGGCGATCCGACGAAGAATTAACTTAGCAAAGTGGTGCAACTTCGTAATGGCACCGAGTGTTGGGCGTTAAGCAAAGAAGGAGAGCTCTGGTACAGGGTACCTTCGAATTAAAAATTCTTCGACGGATATTTTGACCTGAGAGCGAGGATGGCGAATGAAGGAGAAGATACAACCGCGATCTCTATCAACTATATCAAAATGTGGATGCGTCCAGAAAATCAAAGCACGTTGATAACATCGAGCAAGTGAACACTAACGCTCCAGTCAGGAGAGTTTTTGAGTTCCAGCCTGCAGGATCGAGAGAACAAAGAAAACCAAACCTCCAGTTTAAAAACCAGGCCATCAAGGATACAAGAAA
Source organism: Dasysyrphus tricinctus (assembly GCA_963921185.1). NCBI lineage: Eukaryota > Metazoa > Arthropoda > Insecta > Diptera > Syrphidae > Dasysyrphus > Dasysyrphus tricinctus. The sequence goes on along the minus strand of OY992530.1, from coordinate 136,560,579 downwards.
GCTCAGTTTAGAAGTAGATTACGGGAGGCAGGGTGCTCAGGATCATAGAGGAAATAGTATGGAAGGCTGTGACCCTTCATGGATTATGAGCCGGATAAATAAGTAGTAAGGACTTTGTTTACAAAGTCATAGAAGTTTCATGTTCATATTTACAAAGTTATTCATTATCTAGACTGCTACAAAGCAGACATCACCGCCATCCAAGGAGTGTGATGGGATGGGCCAGCAAAAGAAAACGTGTGTGAAGTTGACATAACATTTTTGAGCTAGACCAATAATGGGACCATGGCATGAGTTTGCAGTTTTTTTTGCATTTTTATGCATTTCTATTCCGGATTTGGCAGATCACCAAATAGTGGGTGTAACTGACTGTACTGCTAACTTCACTGTTAACTTAGCAGTGCCTGTCCTTTTCTCAACAACTGGGCTAGCTAGGAATCTGAAATGAGGCTCTGAATTTGCAGTTTAATTTCCAGTTCCAGTAGAAATTTGCAGTAATGCTCCAAATTTGCAGTTTAATTTGCATTTCAAGAAAAATTAATGTCCAAATTTTGAAGTCTAAATTTGAAGACAAAAAAATCGAATAAATTAATTTTTCACTGTTAACGTCACTGTGAAGTAAGCAGTACATACCCTTTTCTCAGCAACTGAGTCAGCTAGAAAACTGTAGTTAGAGTCCAAATTTGCAGTTTTTCATGCACTTTAAGAAAAAACTAAGTTCAAATTTTTAATTCCAAATTTGATAAAAAAAATCGAAAAATTCATTTTTCACTGTTAACGACAGTGTGAAGTTCGCAGTACATAAACTTTTCTGAGCAACTGAACCAGCTAGAAATTTGCAATCAGGGTCCAAATTTGCAGATTTTCATTCACTTCAAGAAAAAATGCAGCTCAAATTTTAAAGTCCAAATTTGGCAAAAAAATCGATAAATTTAAATTCACTTTGCACTGTTAACGTCACTGTGAAGTTAGCAGTATGTACATACCCTTTTCGCAGCAACTGAGCCACCTAGAAAATTGCAGTTAGGGTCCAAATTTGCAGTTTGCTGGCTCAGGTCCGGAGAAAAAGATATGTATTGCTAACTTCACATTGAGTGTAAAGTGATTTTTTTTTCGAATTTATGTCAAATTTGGACTTACAAATTTGAACTAAGTTTTTTCTTGAAGTGCATAAGAAACTGCGAATTTGGACCCTAACTGCAGTTTTCTAGCTGGCTCAGTTGCTGAGAAAAGGGTATGTGCTGCTAACTTTACAGTGGTCTAGCTCAAAAATGTTGTGCTAACTTCACACACGTCAAAAGAAAACTGAAAGACTGCGACATCACTGTTACGGTGACTGTTACCGACCATTTTTACATTACATTAGTTTTTATTGAACGGAAATTAATATTAACAATTGGTTCTGAATTCTATTTTTATATTATTATTACATTGACATTTTAATTTGTTTTGGCACATAAAGGGCCTAATTTTATACATTGTTTTATTTTTATAAAAATTATTTAAAAGATTGTGATTGATGATTATACTATTTAATACTATGAGGATGATTCATCTCGGGTTGTTCAAATCCGGTTGTCTTTGACTGTTACCGACCACAAGGGCAGCGTTAGATTCATCGTTAGAGGGAGACTTAGGTAAGAAGTCTTGAGTTTCAAATATGTGAACAAGCACCTCACGACAATTCGCATCAATACTTAATTCGCCAACATTAGCCCCGTGCGCATGCCCCCACAGATGAGAAAGTCAAGACATATGAGCAATGCTCTTGCTATGACCTAAAAAGTGTCTTGAGTGACTTTAATTTCAGACTAGGAAGAGAAGACATCTTTGGTGGCACAATTGGAAGATGTAGCCTAACTTCACCAACTCTGATGACGAACTCATGTTAATCGACTAAGCTGCGGATTGAAACGTTGTGGTAGCTATGTAGTACCCAGCTCCCGCATCTCGACACAATGTGACATGGCGAATTCCCTGTCAATCAACCGCCACCCAGATTGACCACATTGCGATCTATGCAAGGCATTCCTACAGTATCAAGGACTTCAGAACGTTCCGATGAGCCAACGTTGACCCGGACCACTGCCTCGCTGTCGTCAAGGTAATGCTATGGATATCAAGGTCAAAGCCATTAAATGTGAGAAAGTTCGATGTCGGACGGTTACAGTCGTAAGAAATCACCAGGTCCTTTTCCGATGGAGCCAAGAAGCTGGGTTTTACGATGAATGAAGGCAAGACGAAATATACGCTGTCAACAGGAATGGCACCCAACACCGACGGCTCGGTACGGTACTTCAATTTTGAGGTGGTCAGAGACTTTGTCTACCTAGGATCCGCTATAAACTCAGCGAACGGTATCAGTTCTGAGATCCAACGAAGAACTGCTCTTACCAATCGCTGTTTCTTTGGGCTAAGAAGGCAATTGAGAATCAAAGCCCTCTCTTGAGCAACTAAACTGTCCCTGTATAAGACGCTTATCATCCCGGTCCTGATGTATGGTGCAGAGGCATGGACACTGTTAACGGTGGATGAGAACGCGTAAGGCTGTTTTGAGAGGAAATTCTCCGGGTAATTTTTGGTCCCGTCTGCATAGATGGGGAATGCAGAAGAAGATACAGCAACGAACTGTACGGGCTGTACAGCGACACCGACCTAGCCACAAAAGTCAAAAGCCAACGACTGGGTCTTCTATATGAATGGACATCAATGCTCCGGCCAAGAAAGTCTTTGGATCCAACCCCCTGGGACACCGCAACGAGCCAGCTGGAAGAAGCTTGTTGGTTAAGGCCCTGGTTTACTCCAGGCTGTATGCCACCTTAAGTAAGAAAGTTAGTATTATAATAATATGATACTTGGTATGAAAGCATAGAAGTAAACCTTGCTTTCTTATTCTCTTTAGGGGTTATCAGCAAATTAGAGGACATGATACCTAGGTATAGTCGCATGATATATCCATAGGATACATGTGGGTGGGACACTCCTCAGAGAGCTATAATATCTAAGCTCTCCTCTCCTTAACTAGGATTTTGCGTTTTCTTTTAATTGGAACAAACAGGCTCCGCGATTTTTGTACGATTTTAATACGGCATGAAATATACGTAACGGCCGTCCAGATTTCTGACCGCAAGGACCCCCCCTCTGACGAGCTAACCATTGGCCACGCTAGCATGCCACGCAGTCAGATCCTGGATCCAGGACACCCATCCACTTTTACTATCAGGACTGTCTCTGAGTGCCTGTAAGCTCTCAGACAATAATGGTCGTGTGAAGAGTAGGTGGTTAATGGGTCCCCTATTTTTCTCTTACTCCAACCACATCTCGAGACATACGTTACACATAGTACGTACAACGTACCCATGTTCTTAAATCTGTTGATATCGATAGACAAATGCACATTGAATTGAAAACAAAAATAAAAACAATAAAATGCACAACTGGGTCGCACGTACTTGCTCTTATGTTCAAGACACTGCGAGTTTAAGAAAATTGTATATACAAACATGGAAATTATGAGAAAAAAATGTTGAGAAGCATGAAATACGACATTTAAATTGGCTAAAACAACTCTTTTGACAGTTTGAGGTGAAAAAAAAGTATGCCATCTTAATTCATGATGGAATATGATTGTATCGTTGGAGCGGCTTTTTTTTAAATTAATTTCTTATATATAAAATTCTTAAAACATTTTTAAGAACAAATTTCGGTATGCAGATTTAAACAATATATTTATGTGTATATAAAAACAAAATTTGAAAAAAAATTGTCAACCCGTTTTTGAGATATCGAATTTTCCAAAAAAAAATTTGAAACTTTTTTTAAAAATCCAAAAACTTTTTTTTTGAAAATTTTGATATGCAATATTATTGAATCTTATCTGAAATTTGTATATAAAAAAATTCATTTAAATCCGTTAAGCTGATAACGAGAAAACTCAAAATCAAAAAATACGTTCTATGACAGGTACTACTAATAGTTGCTATGTGTAAAATTTTATAATTTTTGATGGTAGATCGTACTAATTTTAGTATATGAAAAAAGTTTAATCAAAATCGTAGGAGTCGTTTTCAAGCAAAAAAATATTTTCCTTTGCGGTTTTTTCACTTTTGTATGGAAGGTACCGTTATTTTTTCATAAATGTGCATTTTTTTCTAAAAATATTTTAGAGAGTACTAAAAAAGTCTTAAATATTGAGTTTCAAAAAAATCTATGATGCCGTTTTCGAAATATTTGATTTTCAAAAAAAAATTTTGAAATATTTTTTAAAAATCCAAAAAATATTTTTTCAAAAATAATGGCACACAAAACTATTAAAATTTCTTGCAAGCTTCTGTATAAAAAAAATAATTGAAATCGGTCATACCATTTTGAAGAAAATCAAAAATTAAAAAAATGGTTCCTTGGGAGGTACCATTAATAACCATTTTTGAAAAATGGTTTTCCACACAAAGAAAGCCTTTACTAAAATAAATTTACTGAATTTTTTTAAGAAAAGTTGTCGAGCCGTTTTTGAGAAAAATACGATTATGTAAATTTGCCAAAAAAAAATGTATGACAGGTACCGTTATTTTTGGTTCTAAAAAAAAAATGAAAAAAACATGCCGGCAGAATCACCAAAAACCACTAAGTACCAAGTTTGAAGAAAATCGATCGAGACGTTTAGGCTGTAGACGAACAGACAGACAGACAGACAGACAGACAGAATTTTGCCACCCACTTTTTTGGTGTTCTCTATCATCGTAATATCATGTTTGATTGTTATCTCAAAATTTTTTTTTTGCACGAATCCTAAACTTGCCTTATAGTATCTATAATCGCAAGTAAAAATGAAAACCAAATCCTTGTAATCTGTATGTATCAAGGACCACCGAAAACAATTTTGAAACTCATATTGAATTTAATCAGTGACTTAATTTCAAAGGCATTTGGATCCACCAATGCTCGCCAATATTTTATTTTGTTTTCCTTGATGTGACGATGAACAAATATCAATTGTGTATCGATGAAGCTATGCAAAAACGATTCATTTATTGTGTCCTTAGTTCTTACATACATTTATGCTTATTTTTCAGGTATGATGTAGTTTAACTCATGTGCATTGCACACAATTTACGCCACGCCACTACTAGTTATGATGATGTGGATTGCAAAATATACTCCATAACGCGACCATAACACCACCGTGTGTGCTGCTTCAGCTCCATAGTCTACCCCTCTCATATAACCATGGTGGCCAACACAAAGAGTGGAGTTCCTGATGTGAAGACTGGGTACAGACAGGTACATCCATATATTGGAATGGCGGTACCACCATTGACGCATTGGTTGGAACTCGGAAGGACTCCAAAGTAGAGGGGCACGAGGATGAGTATAGAGACTGATGGGATGGTCGCGATTGAATCCTTCACTCAATTCCGAGATGCATGCGGAATACGAAATTGAATTATTTTTGGTGCGGAGCGTGAGTCCTTGATATTATTCGGTCGGAGCTATGCAAGGCTTGCTCTGCATATGGCACAAAATGTCAGAAAGGATTTATACGTATTTCAATTTACGAAAGGATTACACTGTTGAATGAACTCGCAAATTGAATTAAGATCTTTAAAGTACCTACCTGTACCTACCTACATACCTTATGTTGGATTTTATTTGTTGCTCTTGTTGTTATTGTGTTTTTTTGGGAGGTATGTCATATTATGCTATTAACGTATTTTATATAATTTGTTGCAAAGTAAGTTAATTAAAAAAAAATAAAAAAAACGTCAGTAATATATATGAAAAAGAGGATAATTCTTTTGATACCACTTAAAAATTTGTATATGGAGATACGTAAAAAGCACAAACGTATGTACATGGATGCTTTATTTAACCCTTTTTGCACGAAAGGCTCTTTGTTCGGGTAAAATTGTCGTTATAAATTATTTTAATTGAAAGTGTCCTGTACCTACTGGTGATTTTATTATTTAATTATCCTTTTTGTCCTTTAAAAAAAGTCTTTTTAGATGTAAGAAGAATATTAATAAGAGCAATTGTATAAAAAAGATCCAAAGTAAAAGCCCTATCATTTATTTTTTAACGTCACATACACGTTAGGGTTTTTAAAATTTTAAAGTAACCCTAAAGTCAAGAACCTTGCTCGTATTGCCCAAAGGTATAGTTTAAGGTTATGAAATTAATTAATTTAAAAATATGTATGTCCATGAAAGAGACATTTTTTGTTTAGGCAGGGAAGGTTTTTAATAAAAATCTTCCAAGTTGATTACTGAAATTGTAAAAATACTGAAATTGTGTCACTTTTTACCAATTTTTTGTATCTGGCTCAAAATCCATGAAGGGTTGCAACTTGAGACATGACAGTCTTTCATTCTCTACGATCCAGACTCCAGAGCATGCTGCTTCAACTAGTCAACTAGACCAAGCCTTCTCACAACCACGATGGCTTGGTCTGTAAACTGTAGGGGAGGTTGGGTCTTCCTTGTTTTCTCAAGGGGCCGATAATGTCCATACAATATCATTGGCAAACCCTAGAAATTGAACAGATCTATGGAAGATAGTGCCTTCAGTATTAACACCAGCCCTACACACTTTTTTCTCTGGAACAAGTTTGAAGAAATCAGATAATAGAGAATCTACTTTCCAAACCCCTGAGCATGCATGTATGGAACAGTTGGGAAATATTTTCAATAGTTGCACATTGCATCGCGTATTTTCCAATATCACGCGATACATCAGCTGGATAAGTTTTCCTGGGATCCCAAGTTCAGCCATCCCCATATAGAGTTCCTGACGAAGAAGTATATAAATGGAGGGTGAGTCCATACTTACATAACTTTACTTTAGTTGGCACTCACAGTCCATAGTGAGGACTACGGCCTCAACCAAGAAGCCCCTCCAGCCAGCTCGGTCTCTATCTAGCTGCCTCCAGTAACGCACTGGAAGTTGGTTAAGGTCGTTCTCGACTTGTGTGTGCCACCAAAGGTGGGGTTTTCCTCTGCTGTGTAGACCATCAGTGGAAGATTCAAAGACTTGTCAGGCCGGTGCGTTTGTGTCCATACCCTCCACGTGTCACAGCCATCGCAGCCGTTGTATTTTCTGCTTTTTGACCAGGTCGTTGTCACTGTAAAGCCCGTAAGGTTCGTTGTTAAAAGCTTCTCCTCCACACGCCATGGATACAGACTGGACTGAAGATCACCCGAAGAATTTTTCTTTCAAAGCACCCAAGCAGACTCTCATAAGGTCTCCTTGGTTCTTTCAGAAAGGGCTTTACTACTTAAATGCCCGAAGCAACAGCGATTGGCAAAAGTAAATCTTCGTTTGATCTCTGCACTGATGTTATTTGGCAATGTAGTAGGGGAGCCTGGGTAGACAAAGTTCTTGACGAATTCGATGTTGTACCTATCCATCGTGACGTTTTGTTCGAATTGAAAATATTTAGATTCCTTTCTCGATGATAGCATATACTTCGTCTTGTCACCATTAACAGTCAAACCCATTTTCGCCGCCTCCGATTCAATTCCGATTCGTTCTCCCAATGATGTCAATATCATCTGCATAAGCAGGTAGTTGAAGATTGCTTCAAGTTCTATGTTAAAGAGGTTTCGTGATAACGCATCGCCTTGCCTCAAACCTTTCTTTCTTTTTTATACCTCTGTAGTTGGCACAAGTCAGAGCATCTCCTCTCTTGTGGATAGGGTACACTATCCCGAGGTTCCATTCATCAGGCATACTATAATAATTTGGTGTATACTCCCTACCAAGTCATTTCCCCCTGCTGTTAATAGCTCGGCTGGTAAGCCATCTGCCTCAGAAGCCTTGTACGCTTTAAGCATTTAGTATTTAGTATTTAGTATTTATTTCGATAATAAGAACTTAATATTAAGATATACATCTTTTAGATAATCAAGCCTTGAATGGAAAATTTTAATTTTAATACAATTTTAATAGAGAAAAGAAAATAAGCAATTAACATGAAAATAATAAATAAAAACAAACAAAATTTATAATCATGATGTTTTATAAAAATAAAACAAAAAAAATAAGATAAGATAATATAAAATAAAAATAAAAGAAAAAAGAAAAGGAAGAATAGAGAAGAAAAGAAAAGAAAAGAAAAGAAAAGAAAAGAAAAGAAAAGAAAAGAAAAGAAAAGAAAAGAAAAGAAAAGAAAAGAAAAGAAAAGAAAAGAAAAGAAAAGAAAAGAAAAGAAAAGAAAAGAAAAGAAAAGAAAAGAAAAGAAAAGAAAAGAAAAGAAAAGAAAAGAAAAGAAAAGAAAAGAAAAGAAAAGAAAAAAAAAGAAAAGAAAAGAAAAGAAAAGAAGAAGAAGAAGAAAAAAGAAGAAAAACGAAAAACGTAAAAGCAATTTTAACTCTATGTAGAAAAAGTAAATCTGAACCGCACGAGCAGCAAAATGCCCCACGTAACAATGAATAAAATATATTGGCAATTCATATAAATTTTGGTCAATTTTAGTGATTTGAAACACAAAATGGTTCAATTTTAATGATTTGAAACATAAACTTGTTCAACTTAATGACTTTATAATGAATAATGTTCAGTTAAGTCCCTCTGAAATTGTTTCAGATTTTCTGTTCTTCTTAATTGACGCGGCAGTGAATTCCAAAGACGAGCCCCGTTAATAAAAAATTGTCGCTCAGAAGTCAGACAAGTAAATCTAGGAATTGAAATTTGGTAGGTTCTATTAGATGATAAAAACTGGATATTGTTGTAGAGGTCAGGTGGCTCTTTGGTATGAATAATTTTAAATAACATAGTCAATGTCTTTAATCTCAAACAGTTAACAAAACTAATGCCGTGTAAGCTTTTAGAGTAATTCGAAACATGATCATATCTTCGTAACCCGAAGACATAACGAGCAACATTGTTGAACACAACGTTGAGTTTCCTCAGAGACACTGAATCCAAATCACAAAAAATTTCACATCCATACGTCAGTATTGGAACTACTAACGTTTTGGCCAGCATTTTTCTGGTTTCAAACGGTGTGAATTTCTTTGCGGTGGATAATGTTCTTAAGGCACCATACGCCTTTCCTACCGCAGTATTAATGTGGTTATTCCAAGTAAGAGTCCGATTGAAGTACATTCCTAAGTTCCTAACCGTCTGAACAAATTCAACAGGAAAATTATTCAACAGCACTGTGGGAAAGTATGTTAAATCAAGCACCTTTTTTGAGATGACTAGGCATTTCGTTTTTTGAGGATTCAGGACCAGACCGCAGTTGTTAGACCATTCCAAGATCGCATTTAAATCTTCATTGATATTGTATACACAATTTTCAATGAGCCCCAAGGTAGAACTCTGAATATACTGAACATCGTCAGCGAACATCCGCACATCTCCATGCCTTACAAGATTTGGAATGTCATTCACATAAGCTGAGAACAAGAGTGGTCCTAGGATGGATCCCTGGGGAACACCACGCAAAAGTGAAACGAACTCGGAGACCCTAGTTCCAGATACCACTGCTTGGTCCTTCCAGATAAATAAGAAGATATAAGTTTAACTGCTTCCAGGGAAAATCTAAAACGGGAATATAGTTTTTGGCACAAGATGTTATGGTCAATTGTGTCGAATGCTTTGGAGTAATCAAGAAGTACCAAGAACGTGACTTTATCATCGTCCAGGGCTCTCCTATCTGTTCCACCACATCCAAAAGTGCAGTGGTGCTGCTATGGTTAGATCGAAATCCAGACTGCTTGGGTGATAAAAGACTATTCGATTTGAAAAATCGATTAATTTGCTTATGCATCAGTCTTTCAACAACTTTCGACAAGAATGGTAGGATCGATATTGGCCGATATTCTGTTCCACTTCGATTCTTAGGTATTGGGATAATTTTGGAACGTTTCCACTGAGAGGGAAAGGCGCTTTTAGTAAAGATTGAATTAATGGTAAACGTTACAAATGGTAAGATGAGTGGCATTACTGCTTTGACAAATATGGGATGCAATTGATCAAACCCAATTGAATTTGATTTGACTGAAATTAAGGACTCTACTACATCTTCAGGTGATACTGTTTCGAAACTGAAACGAGCTTGAAAGTCAAATGAAGGTGGGTCAACTAGGGAGATAGATTGACCCAATGATGTAGGTTGGGGAACAAAAGATGTAGGTTGAGGAACGGAGGATATAAATAACTTGTTCAACTCATTACAATCAACTTCTAAATTCAATGGCCTTTGATGTCCTATTCCAACTCCACGTAAGTTCTTCCAAAGCTTGCGGCCATTTTGTGACAAATTTAGATGATTTGTATACCACCTGGCTTTCGCAGCGTTTATGAGGCTGACACATCTGTTTCGAAGCTGCCGGTATTGTTGACGATCCTCGGCTATTCTAAAAAGTTTCCAGTTAGCGTATACCCGATTTCTTTGATTAATACAGTTGCGAACTTCTTCTGTGAACCAGGGGTTATCACTATGTTTTATGGTTTTTGTTTTTAGAGGAACATGGACGTCGAATAGTCTTGTCAGATGATTTTTAATAAACGTGGCTTGTTCATATGGAGATATCATATAATACACATCCTGCCAACAGATTGCTCGGATATCAGACTCAAGGACACTCAGGTTTAAATTCTTGAAATCTCGGTACTGAAACGTTGTTATAGGCCTAGAAAGCGAAAAATCAAAGGAGAGATATATGAGGTCATGACGCGAGAAACCAGGTGCTGATAGTTGGTCATACAACATCACTTTAACAATTGTCGGTAACAAAAAAAACATCCAGAAGAGTGTTTGAGTTACGAGAAAAGTGTGTTGGACTACTTACATTCACAGGATGAAGATTGAATGTTCTCACACTGTCTATCAAACTATTGTCGACTAATATGTTGCTATAAAATCACCACAAAGAATAATATTTGGGAATAGTATACAATTGTCTTCTAAAAACGTATTAATGGGAGATAAATCGATGGATGAAGTAGGGTCTATACACGACACCCAAGAGAAGTTTATCGTTATTGCTGGAGATTTCAATGCATAAACATTGAAAAGCACAATTGGGTGGAGAAGTAAACTTAACTTTGCTCTTTAAAGACTCCTTGATATATAACGCTACACCACCACCAATCCGATCAAATCTATCTACCCTATACATTTTGTAACCCTCATAGCATACATTTTATCATTCACATAACTTTTGAACCATGTTTCTGAAACTGCAACAGCGTCAACCGCAGAACCCTCAAACAAATCCCGAAATTCATCGATTTTTCCAAACAAGCTTTGGGCATTCAGATGACAAACTTTAAAACCTTGATTTTGAGAGTTTAAGACATTTAACATTGCCTTCGTAAGATTGACGTTTGACTCGCTATTGGAATATGTTATATTGAGATATTATTCACCCGCCATCATCATAGTTTAAAAATATAATGAATAAGCGCGAACCAAGAAGAACAGGGAACTTAGAAATCTGGAATGCAAAAGAGTTACTAAGAGTAAGAGAGTATTTTGCTACAAAGGCGGTGGAGTAGAAAAAAATTGGTAAGGAAAAAATTAAATTGCTTTAAACATTTAAAGATGAGTTGAGAAATAAGAACAAGTTTGAAGATTATAAGAAGATAAAGAAAAAAAGAAAAATACTAATATCACATGAAAAAGAGAATAATAATTATAAAATTGATGATTATAAGTAAAGTTAAATTAAAAATATAAATAAAAGATCTTTGTATGATAAATGATTTAAAAAAATAGGTAAAGAAAGAAAAACAAGGCATTGATAAAAGTTCTTACAATTTATAAATATGTCTTAACTACGTTATCGACATTTCTGCATTATCGGCTTTATTGTTGATGGTTACTGGTAGCACTCTTGGGTCCTCGATGACATCTTGAAACTCCGCTGTCAAGTACTCAATGTTGTTTATTATGACAGCGTCTCCATTCGTCTGGTGTTTTATGTGCACGATTCCGCGATTGGTAAAAACTGATGAAATTAGTTTATGTTTTTTTAAATTAAGTGCTGCATGAAGTATTTGTTGGTTTTTTTTGTCAAACATTCCCGCATATAAATGGGGTTATCAGACTCAATTCCCACGTCGCGAAGCATAAGTTGTCGTTTGTGTGTTCTTCGGAATTCGGAGATTTTTCCAAGTAAGAGGTTCCTTTCGTACGATGAAATGAATTTTATAATTACGGGGCAGGTGTTGGATCTTTCATTCTGGCGAGTGCGAAGTATGCTTCTAAGTGTCGGTACCTTGATATCAAGTGAAAGGCATAGGTGGTTGAAAATACTAATCAGATTTGGTTGGTCGGCAGGTAGCTATATTATAAAAAACAGCATCCGCTGAAATGCTATTATTTTCTTGTGCTTCTATGGATTCCTTATTTAAAGCTATCTCTGATGTAAGATAATTTGTAGTGGTTGTGCTCTCAGTGGTAGATGTTTTCGATTTAAGAATGTCAACATCAGAAATGACATTAGCAATATTTTTGTTAATGCTTATTAACTCATCTTCCAGTTTGTTATTCTGCTTCATGAAGTTTATATGTTCATCTTCAATTTTTGTTAAACGTGAACCAAAATTTTTAAAATCGGCTTGGATTTCACATATTTGTTGATTGATATTTGTTATAGTTGAATCAATTTTGGACATTCCTGTTGTGATGGATTTGATATTTTCATTAAGTTTTTTCAATTGTTGTTGCATATCCTTAAACAAACTTGTGTTGGTGGCATTCTCAGTTTGTGTACGCAGTCTAGGTAGGGGGGAAGTTGAAGATGTTTTTGGAGTTCCTTGCAGCTTAGGTCCGCAACTTGTTGCTGTTCCAATTCGATCTTAACCTTTCTTCCTGACATTGCGGTGAATCTATGAGTATAATTGTGTGATATATTTGATTTTTCATTTTTTCATTTCATTTCGGTTGGGTGGACGGAAATTTTGACCATCGTCAATGGAATTTTGGCCTTCTTCGCAATTTCTGGTCTGGAAAGTGTTGTTTCCATATCCTCAGCATAGATATAGATTGCCTCACCATTCAGTAGAAATTCCAAACATCCCCCTACCGCTACTGTCCTCAATAGACTCGATCACCCACCTTGCATGTTCTCTCTTCGAGAAGTCGGTGCGGCATTCCTCCCTTCGTTTTTGCCCACAGATCTCCCGGGTTGTTGTCTCAGCGGCTCTGGTTCTACTTTGCAACATTGATTGGTAGGCTGGCATTCTTCATCAAATCAGGGGTTTTCGTTGTGGTCGCCTAGTGAAACCCAGAACATCAGTGGTGGCACTTCTGATGTCTTGTTGGCAGTTCTTCCTCCATTGGTCCTCTGCGGTGGTTGAGTTGCTGAAAGGTCAAGAGAGACCTGGTCAGCAAAGGTTCACCTGGCGATCTCTTGTGATTTCAACTTCTCGACATCCAATCTTTGTCTATTATTTACAGGCCTATATAATTTGTCTCTTCATGGAGGTTATGTCCGCCAACTAATCCGTCGAAGGTGTCTTTTTTTTCCAATTTGGGCATTGAGGTCCCTCAGCAAAATTTTACATTGAAAATACCTGCTCCGGGTAGGTTCCGTAAGTTCTATCCAAAAGACACAAAACTCATCTCTTACACTTTGTGAGGGGCGTGTCCACATATAAGGCTTATATTTTAAAAAGTGGCTTTGGTGCTAGATAACTTTGCTTCTTAATCGATTTCCCACGACGAGGACGCATCCTATTATGGGCAGTCTTTCATAACAACTATAACAATTATAGCAACCTTTTCTTTACACCATACTTGATCCTATCAATTGCATGATCTCCTGGATTTCGGTAACTATTTGCTTTATAGCACGTGAAAAAAGACTCAAGTTTTTGAGTTACACCTCTGGGGTGTAAAGGATTATTTTCCCATTCCAAAGACATACTCCCAAGCCGTTATCCGTCAAAGTGAAAAGTCTTTTTGTCATTTAAGGGTTATCATTATCCGAGGCTTCTCGTGTCTCTCATACCCGAATTTTTTTTGTACTTTTGTACGTGGTAAGGAAGTTAACCGACACATAGTACAGAAGCCGGATAATCTGAGGCTAGGAGCCTACTACGACGGGAATATGACCACTGCCGTTGGCCTGTAAAGGATTTATCCAACACCATCTCTTTTTCAGTATCCTGGCAAGTACCAAAAATTCTAACTGATGACTTCATATCTAACTTCTAAGTTTGCTAGAGTAGCTCATGTAGGTATTGTCTCTGTCTTCCAAACTGTTGATAACACCGTGCATTCTCTATGCTGAATAATTGATCCACCGCGAACGGCATCTTTAAGGATATCCTCGGATTTCAGCCGAATTATACAGCCAGTAATTTCTGAGAGAAGATTATAACTCAACGGTTACCATTTGGAGGTAAAATAAGCACAATTTTACCTTCGTCTCCATGTTGGCGGAAGTCAGTGACTTATACCCGCTTGCTAAAACCACGAAACATTGAAAAACTTTCTAGCAGACAGTTTCTATTGGCTGGAGAAATGGAAAGCGAATTTGTATTTAATCGTTTTACTGCGTCAAGAGATACTCTTGGAGGATTTGTCACTTCCTCACAAGAGGTAGATAGTACCTCTGGAAAAAAGAACAAGTCCATAACTAAGAATTTACTAAAGTTTTCAGTCTTCCCAGAACAGATTTTTATTCACTAGGTCTAGGTCCCAGGATAATGTATGTTTTCAAACCAATTTTTGCCTTAAAGTTGAATGTTCTTTAAGCATCATGACATAATAAGCTCATATAAGGAATACAAAATTGACCAATTTGTTTGCTGGTATAGCAAAATTCCTTAGTTTAATTTTTTTGTGGTCAATTTCTTATATCACCTAACCAATTTCAAGGCAAGTCCATGTCAAGGATCATCTGGCTTTTGAGCTTGTCCACATTTATTACGCTGAGGTTGTCCTTCCAATGTGGGACTTTCACTTCGTAGATATACAACATGCAGGACATTTTTGCTGTCAGTGCTTATACATTCAATAACAACGTTCACGGCTTGACAGATACAACACATGTTGTTGAGGATGACTCTTTTCCAGGTCAGCGACACTCTTCGTTTCCTCCACGAAACCGATGCAACCAACAACCAACAAAAAAAAAAAAACAAAAAAATGCGACAAAATAAAATTTCTAAAAAACCAATCAATTCCAGTCTTCGTCGTCGTCGTTGTCAGTTGAGTATAGATATAGTGTGGTTGTCCTGAAACCCGGTTCCGTCGCTCCTTCGACCAACACGGAAGGGCAATCAAAATATATTCCGTTTCATTGCAGAAATTGAATGTCCTTTTTGCAGCAAGGATGATGGGATAAGCCAACAACGAACCACATAGATACACATACATACATACATCTTTATGTTTCTTTTCTTTTATATTTTGTGTTCTCTTTTCAGAAGAAAAAAAATTGAATATATATATTTATTTTTTAAATCTCAAAACTTGTCTTGCAGAATGCACCTTCTCAAAAGAAATCTGAAAATGTGAAAAAAGGATACAATGGCGGATTTATCGCCTTCCGAAGTGCTTGTTATGTCGTTGTATCTGCACTAAGCCGAGGGGCTTATGTGTGCTCTCATCGACAACAAAAAGCCACTCAAAAGCACTCAACATAATAAAAATTGAGTTCGATATAGAAACGAAGCAATACAAAAAAAAACAACAAAACAAATAAAAAAATAGTCAAAAATAAACGAAGAAAATTTGAAATTCTTTTCGATAAGTTTTTGGCAGGGTTACCTTTTTGAAAATTATCTAAAAGAGAAAAAAATAATTTTAAAATTGATGGTCATTGATATTGAATAACCCGAAAAATTAGACTCTTAGGTAACAGTTCTTAACCTCAAAAATATGGGTTTCATGTTAAGTCAGAAACCATTGGGATTTTTGACAACTTCGAGTCAAAGTTAATCCTCCACCGAAAAATTACTGAGTGCATTTGGGTATAATTTATATGCACGGTTAACTAACTCAGCGCTAACTCAGCAGTCAGCACTGTAAAACTGGTCCTTGTAATCGAAACGTTTTAAGTCAATTTTGTTGTTAAAACTATTAAAGTTGTTTTGTTTTTAATTTTGGTCTAGCTAACAATCAGAATTAACATTTTATTTAAGTTAAAAGCGTGAAAAACTGTATTTATCTATTTAGTATTCAACTAACTCCATATGACATTTGACACACGATAAACCAATAAAAAGGAGTGTTTAAGCGTTTCGTTTTGTCGATATTCACTTCATATTTACCAAGGTTTCATGAAGTCCCTTTCAACACCATGGTTACCCTGGCAAAGTTATACTTATAGTTATTTTTTTGGATAAACTATTTCGAGACATGTTGTTGCAGTTGTTGTTGATAGTTTTTTGGATGCACCTTACACAAAAATGAATGCAGTTTTATAAATAAAAAGAAAAAGAAACACACTAGATAGGTATATCTTTAGGAAAAGACATTGTTCGGGTTTTGCTGTGCTTTGCATTAGCTTTTAGATTGTGTTACTAGGGAAGTATAGAGGGCATTTCCGCTCAGGATAAAGTATTTTTAAATTATGAAGCAAACAAATTGATACAATGTGTGCACAGTACACATATTAAAGGTAATATCATTAGAGTTTTGATTTTTGTTTCTTCTGCGCATATATCAAAATTTGTGTCAAATGGTAGTATTTGTTGTTGTTTTTACGTGTATTTAAGACATCACCCTCCCAGCCATTTTTATTTCTGACAGTTTCAAATTTAATTTGTTGTTGTTTTTTCATGTTGTTTCTTCCTCACCCTCACAGCCATTTTTATTTTCGACTGACAACAGGGTTGTCAGTTTAAAAAAGCGGAATCGCCAAAGGTAAAATATAAATCGCCAAAAAATCGCCAAATTTAAAATTTTCCACTTATAAATGACCAAATTCAAAAATCACAAAAATGTTATAAAATTATTTGAGAATCGATGTTCAGTTTTGAGTGCGATGAGATTTAGTATTTGATGCCTAAATTTTAGCAGACCAATAAAAAAGATGCGAGGTTTACCCAGCGGCTCCATTGGCAATATTTAATTAATTAAATCGTAGAATATGACAACGCACATGACAAAATATAGTGAATTAAAATTAAATTTTATTAAAACAGGGGATTTAAACAGTATTTGACTGCATTTGCAGTCAAATATTTCTATACACTCATTTTTCAATTGAAATTGCCTGGCAATGAAAATGCCCACCCAAGCAAATAATTGCCATTCCTATTCCAATTGCAATTGTCTCAAAAATTGCCAATGGAGCCACAGCGTTAAGTGAAGATCAGAAAAAAAGAAACAATGTCGTCTTCGTTTAAAAGGTAAAACTACTCACAATTTATTTAAATATACTTTTGAAATTAGGTTGAAAAGAATTTTTTGAAGCGTCACGTTCCGAAAATTTTGAAATAAAGTTCCTGGGCATATATTTCAATGTGTTAGTAAATACCTTGCACTGAGGGAAAAATCAATGCACTCCGTACAGAACCATAAATGTAAATTGTATGTACCGATGTTTGCAAAGGATTGCCATCGAAGGTCTATTCACTAAGTAAAGTTAATGTGTACTAGTTATAATTCAAGTTATGCATCGAATAAAACTAACAATCTAGAGTACCGATTTGTGTATTGGATACAGACGTAATATACTCATTACAAAACTATGGACCAGCTAAAGTCAAATATGTTTTGATTTAATAAAATTTAAATTTAAAAATTAAGCTTATGTGCTGAGTATAAGCAATGTGTACTAAGTCTATATCGATATCTATTCAATAGAGACGTTCAATACCCAACACATATCAAGTGCCAGCCATCTAAATAAAAAATTATTAACTACATTAAGTTATGTGCTGTGTAAATACGACGTGTACTGAGTCTATGTCTACATTTATAGAATGCAGGCGGTATATAATCAGCGCATATCAAGCGCCAGCCATCCAACAATAAGAAACATTTGATACATAAAGTTATATACTGAGTATATGCAACGTGCACTGAGTCTATAGTGACATTTATTCAATGCAAACAGTTTATACTCAAGTGCCAGCCATCCACCAATAAAAAAACATTTATTACATGAAGTTATGTACTGAGTAAATATGACGTGTACTGAGTCTATGTCGGGATTTATTCAATGCAGATGGTATTTACTCAGTTCATATAAAGCACCAGCCATCAAAGTATAGAAAACATTTATTAAATAAAGTTATGTACTGAGTATATGCAACCTGCACAGAGTCTATGGTGGCATTTGTTCAATACAGACGGTATACACTCAACACATATCAAGCGCAACCCATGCACCTGAAACCGTTATACGTTACATTAAGTTATGTGTTGAGTAAATACGACGTGTGCCATTTCGACATTTATTCAATACAGACGGTATATACTCAATACCTACCTACACATGTATCTATTGACTAGCTACAGTGCTGAGTCCACGCAACTTGTACTTACTCTATGTGTATATTGAGCACTTCAGCCATCCAAGCAATGAGTTTCAACTTATTCAGTTTTGGCACCAGTTTTTTATGCCCCCAAGTGGCCTAGTGGATGCGTGCTATCTTCGTGTGTGAAAGGTTCCCAGTTCAAATCCGAGTAAGTATCACAAAGTATTTTTAAAATAAAATAAATATCTAGAATATAAACTTTCAGAATAAGGTGAAACGTTACAGAGGATTCTCTTATATGTATGTATGGACTCATAATATAAATGTGTAGTGACATATGGACTCATTACACAAATATGTGGAGTACATAGACATATGGACTCATTACATAAATATGAATTGAGTACATAGACTCGTTACAAACATATGTAGTGAGGACATACACACATTGAGTACATAAGCATATGGACTCATTACATAAATATGTACTCATTACATACAAATTTGATCTGTCCTCACTACAAAGAATCTGTACTTATCACAGATAACCGGTTTGTTTTTAGAAAGTGCATACATAAAATATTTATATTTATTTATTGAGTGCATAGACACTGTACTAATCGCAGAAAACTAACAATTTTTTCAAAAAATGCCTAAATAGATTTATTTACATTTATTTAATAAGTATATATGAGCTATACTCAGTACATCATCATGCGACAACCTACACATAATTATTTACTGAGTCCATGGAAAGTTTATATTTACGCATTGATACCAAAAAATAGTGCATAGAATCTATTCTCACTACATAATCGTAAGCTGGCGTGGTACATATTTCTGTAATGAGTCTACAGAACTATTTAGTAGCTGCTTCACTGCTAATAGGTTTATGTTGTCAGTATAGATTTCATTAGGTAATGAGTACAGAAAAGTATGTGTGCAGAAAAATATGGGATGAGTAAATAAAATGATGTGCTGAGTGCATACATTTTTCCCTCAGTGTGCAAAATGAGACCTCTTGGATTAAAAAATTAATTGCATTCTGATTTACTTTAATATATTTTCTGTACTCCGTGAGTTTTACCTTTTGACCGAAGATATTACGACTTTGATTAAAAAAATTAAAATCGCCAAAACATAAAAATATCGCATTTTTTAAGGTAGGTACATCGCCAAACCGATTTTCGTGTCGCCAAATCAAATTTCATATCGCCTGTTTGGCGACAAATCGCCACATCTGACAACCCTGCTGACAACCTGCGCAGTATAATACCTTAGATTTGTGTACTGTGCATGTGCAATGTGTGTATGAAATAAATGTTTGTATGACTTACCCTCAGTTTCAGAGTGGAATTTTAAACTCCACAATTGGTTTAAACTTTAGTTCAGCAGAACAATTATTGAAGTCAGTTCAAGGTTTAAACGTTAATAAACGACGGAAAACAACACGATAGCATTTATACATCTGTTAAATTATGTATCTCTTACGAGCTATTCCAAACATGTACAGAATTTGGGCAAGGAGATGCGCTATCATGGGATTATATAAGAAGGTTTTATAATACAAATTCTATATACTACTGAAATAAACCAGTCAAGTAGAAGACTTAGCATTAAGGATTGGACTTGTTGAATTATTGATTCAAAATAGCTTTTTATGGCCTTTAGTCCTACAAATTGGCGTTTCGTTCGGCTTACTCACTTGAACTCATCAGTGACATAGTGACGGCTTTGTCATACGCAATTTGTTTTAAGTTCAGTTCAACTTACATGAATTTTTCAACGAAAATCCACTGTAAACTATATCCAACAAGATTAGAATTCCTAATCATTAAGCTGGAAGTTTTTTTGCCCGGGGCCAGGCATAGTTTCTATATAAGAAGGTTTTATAATACAAATTCTATATACCTACTACTGAAATAAATCAGCCAAGAAGAAGACTTAGCATTAAAGATTGGACTTGTTGAAAATGAAGGTACCATTTTTGTCCCAGGTTCTATGGTAATAATCCCACGATAACCACAACTCTCAAAAAAAAAAAACACCCTTTAACCCCAGATATTCACCCTTATTACGATAGTCGCTCTACTAAAACGCCAGTAAAACGACACGGCTCTAGAAGCTACATTTGGCGTTTCAGTAAAATGACTACAGCTAAAATGTTGAGAATAGTGAAGAGCGGAGAGAACACTTAACTTTTTGTTTCATTCAAATGCCAAACGTCGTTTCTGGAGCCTTGTCGTTTTTCTGGCGTTTTAGTAAAACGACTATCGTAATAAGGGTGATTTTTATAGACTCTTTTTACTATTGCTTTTCATGACAAGTCAACCATTTATTCCGCAAGTTTCATCGACGGACCATTATTTTCAACTATTGTTCGGTAATATTTTACTTTTTACTGAAAATATAGTCATCCTAGCATAAAAATGACAATAACTTCTTTCATGGAGGTCGTATCGACCTTACCTGTACTATAAAAATAAGAACCAAAAAGTGAAAATATCGACATTTTCGAAAAATGAGTTAATATAAGACAGTTAACTGAGCATCATTTAAGCGAGATAATAGCTGCGTTTTACTATCGCTCATAACCCATATGGTTCACCTCTTGAAAATAAAACGATGCTGGTTAGTGCAAAAACAGTGCTGTATATCAGTCCCTTTTTTTCTTATGTGTAGATATTTGTTTTTCATGTAAACACTTGTCTCTTTTCCTCTGTATTCCTAACACTGCTGACAATTTGCTGACATCATTCACAATGGTAAATAGCCCTCTGCCGGTCAGATTGAAAACCTTTATCTGGATTATTGAAATTAACCTCTATAGAAACCTATATCCCATGTTGTTTTTGTAATACATGTTAAAAGATAACCTCGACCCAGACCCAGAGATAATAAAACGTAGCTACTATATTTAATATGAATAGAAAATTAAGGTCGGTTTTCTTCACTATTAGTCAACTTGCCGAAAACCCCGGAGTTGGCCAACTCTAGAGTTGATTACAAATCGAGAGTTGGATGGCAAGTTGAAAATTGCTTTTCTTCACTTCTTAAATCCTCAACTCGGGAGTTGAAATTTGAAAGTTAGCCTACTTCAGATTTTCAAAATATCCCTGGGATATTTGTGACAGATAAGTCAATTTCAATGGTAGATTTGAATAAATTGCGTCTATTCAATTTGAAATTAAAGTTTCGAAATTATTTTTGTTGTCAAAACTTAAAAAAAATAATGAATGGCGGAAAAAAACAAAACATACTACCAAAAGTTGTTTGTTTGGTCGTTGGTTAATCGTGTAAATTTTGTTTCATTTTAAATTGTTTTATTTTGTATTCATCTTGTAGAAAATAAGTGTGTGACTTTGTGGGAAAAATATCAACTATCCAAAAATAGTTTCCTCGCAATATGGTTTAAATTAATTTGTTTTGAATATTTAAAGTGAAAATAACTTATAATAAAAAAATAAAGAACAAAAATCTAAATTATGATGAAAAATCTAAAGTTTGCACGACCAACTTCTACTTTTTTCTGGAGTTGAGAAAATCGGAAGTTGATAAACTCTAGAGTTGAAAATCGGAAGTTGAAACTGTCATCTTTGAGTGAAGAAAACCAAAAACACAAGTTGAAAATAAAAATCCTCAAGTTGTGTTCAACTTGTAGTGAAGAAAACGGCTCTTAACTAAGCAGCAGGGGGCACCAAAATAGCATCAACAAGTTTGTTTCAATTGGCTTGGCAATGGCTATAAGAATTCAAAGCACTACTTTGAAATAAGTTCTTAATAGATAGTTAAAACTTTGCACTAAAATATGTATAACAATGTTTTTTATGTAAAGACCAACTCTGCGACATTATAACTTATTAGTTCAAAAGAAAAATCTCTTATACCAGTAGATACAAATGATAATTAAATTTCACAAAAATTTTATAACTATAAATATAAAATTCCTCGGAATTTTTCACATCGTTGAGCGAATTGTAATGTTTTCTGTCTTATTTTATTTTTTTGCTAAAGTCGACCGACCTCAACAACTCTCGTACCTATTCCGATCTCTAAATAAAAACATATTTTACAAGAAACGAAGTGTAGAAAATTTGAGAGCACCAAGTTGTATCCTTTTGGTTTCTCTGTAGGTGGAGAGAAACTTATATTTAATATAGCTATAACTGGGCTAAAAGTCAGATTTTAACTTTCAAATAGTCTTGAATTGGTGAAGGGAAAAATTAACCAATTCGGTAGGGACGAAGAAAAATAGAAGAGAAAAAATGTGAAATTCTATAAGTATGTATATAAACCTAGTCAAAGCAACAGCGGAAGCACTTTTTCAACACGTTCTCATTCCCATACTATATAGGTCGTAGATGAACATGTACATACATTGTACATGCATAATTATGTATATATAACATGTATAGTCAGATTCAGTAGTTGTTGTCTAGTCAAAACATAAAATAATGAAAAAAAGGAGTTTTTTTTTTCGTGAACAGTTAAACATTTTCCAACTAAAACACACATCCACATGATCCAAGCATGCTGGCAGGACCAAAAGAAATAATAAAAAAAATATAAACTAAAAACGAAAAATCTTTTACCATATTATTTTGTTGAAGGAAAAACTCATAAATGGATTTTAGCATGCTTGAAATCCTTGTACATCTTCAGGGATACGCGAGACTCTGTGAATTCGTATGGAAAAATATTATACGATTTACATTTGTACACGCCTATATGTATGTTCATATCTACATATGTATATAGATGAAATACGTTTAATAGGTGAATATATAATATTAAGTTACAGTACTGTGTAACAAACACTTTTCTCCAGAGTTAGCACAATGTTCCAACTATTTCTTCAAGTGATTTTCTGCGAAGTTTATTCTGTCTTCATTTTTGGTTGTGACATATACATACATACCTATCTAGGTAGATAGGTACATTTAACTGAAGATGGGGTTCCAGTCCCTGTGGACGGCTTTATTTGGCAGCAAACGAGAGAGGGGGAGAAGTGTTCCCTCTAAGGCACTTCTCCTTTATCCAGGCGGCAGCGAAAGAATTTTCCAGATGGAATCAACGGTGGCGTCTACAGTTCCAGTTAGGTTGAACTACTTAGTGAACACCTTATATGGGCTACTACGACATATTCATAACTCAGGCCTATAAGGTGTATCCGACTCCCCACCCTTGCAGTTATATTAAAGGTCTGGTCCACCGGGTCGGGGGTTGTGCGTCGGGGTAACTTCTCTACCATACCACGGGAAACAACAATGGTTCCGAAACAACAAGAAGCCTCAGATACGGATGAGTGTAATGTTCACCACAACAGCAAACGAAACAATGACAATGAATTTCGGATGTGCGCGTGGATCGTCCGGACCTTAAACAGACCACGTGCAGCCGAACAATAAATGGAGAACCTGGATAGGCTAAAGGCTGATGTAACTGCCATTCAGGAAGTGTAATGGGATGCGAAGGATGAAGTAATGTAATGAAGGCTGAAGTCATGTAACATCTACATCGGCAGGTGCTTCAAGAAGCAGGCTAAGTGGCTCTTTGGTTTTGGTATTGTGGTAAAGGAAGACTTAGACAAGAAGTCTTGGGCTTCAAGGAAGACTTCTACGATCTCCTCGAGAGTATGTATGATAGGTGCCCGAAATATGACGTCAAGATCATCCTTGGTGACTTCAATGCAAAAATCGGAAATTAAGGATTCTTTGGTTCGATAGTCGAAGGACACAGCCTGATGCACGACAACACTTCCGGTAACGAACTAAAGTTGATTGAATTTGTGGCGGGGCGTAATTCCATCATAGCTAGCACTCGATTCATACACAACGGTCTCCAGATCAACGAAACGTCAACCAGATTGATCATATTGCGATAGAGGCCAGACATGCTGCCATGATCCTGGATGTCCGAACGTTCCGAGGAGCCAACATTGACTTGGACGATAACTTGGTTGTAGCTCAGTTACGTATGCGGATATCTATGACGCCACAATGCCAGCCGGGTGGATGCTGTGAAAAGATTTTATATCGAGAAGTTAAAATCACAAAAAATTGCCAGGAACTTTGCTAACCAAGTCTCTCTTAACCCTTCAGCAACTCCACCACCAGCACCAACTGCAGAGGACCAGTGGAAACACTGCAAACAAGCCATCAGAGATGCCGCCACTGATGTGGTGGGTTTCACTAGGCGATCACAACGAAACCCTGGTTCAATGAAGAATGCTGGCTGGTGCATGCAGCCAAGAACGAGGCCTACCAATCAATGCTGCAAACTAGAACCAGAGCTGCTGAAAGAACAGCCCGAGAGCTCTACGGGCAAAAACGAAGAGAGGAATGCCAGCTTCTCGTGAGAACTGTAGCGGTAGGGGGGGGGGCTTCAGCAGTAGGGAGATGTTTGAAAGTTCTACTGAAGGGTGAGGCAATCTCCCAGGGCTGCAAGGCCAAAATGGAAGACTGCCAAGCCAAGAGTGGAAATATGGTAGTAGACACACAATAGGTGCTGAAGATCTGGAAACAATAATTTTTAGACTGCTAAACGGTGAAGATGGCCAAAATTCTGCTGTTAGACAGAGTAATCCATGCAACCGGGACAACGATGGTCAAAATTCCGTCCACCTGACCTAAATGAAGTGCGGTAAGTCATATCATAGCCAAGCTTAAAGCGTACAAGGCAGTGATGAAAATTGACTTTTGTCGATTGTACTGAAAACTGAAAAAAAATTGTACTGAAAAAGACCAAATAGTACTGAACTTTTTTAAAATATAAAACAACGCAAACAATTCAAATAAACATTTTTTTAAAACATAAATTAAATATACCTATACATTTAATTGGTATAATTTTATTCTTAAGTGTAAAATAAGTCTTATGGACGGATAGCAGCTTTGGCACAAGTCTTTTCTTTGTATTTACATTGCATTCATATGTTTTTCTTACTCTAAAATTTCTTCATCGGCAAGTGGTTTACTCGGAAAATGTCTATTCAATAGACTTTTTTGAATAATATAGCTGTGACAGCATTCATTTTTAATTAGGTTTTTAGCTTCTATTAGTGCAAAACACGTGTCCACCTGCATTTGGTTTCTTACTTTTATTTTAATAATATTTTGATAAGAAAAAATTCTTTCGACGTTTGCGGAAGAATGAGGAATAGAAAAAGCACCCTGGACAATTCGGTTTATATTTGAAAACATGAACTCGTTGCATTCATTTTTCACAAGGCCAATTTCAGCCCAGAACTCAGAAATAGAAGCATTTCTAAATTTTTTTTATGTATTGGCAGTCAGCTAGAGCTCGATATTCTTTATTATTGAGTTCAATGTTTTCTTGTTCGCCAGGAAAAAATCAATTGAATTTACTTGGCCATCTAAAATTGAATTTTGTGAAAAATGTTGTAACGAGCTCAAAAAATATCTTCAAAATTAAAGCTTTTTTTCACATCTTCGAGTACAGTTATATAAATCATCCGTGCATTACTTTTAAAGCTATAAATTTCGCTTTCAGCTAAATTTTTAGAAGTGTACAAAATTTCACGTTCGGCCCCGCAATAGATTTCCTCGACGGGAAGGTGGTTTTCTAGTAAGTTTATTGACAATATGGGTCTTTCATTAAAAGCTTCTTTACGTGAAGATGTGGTGAAGTCTGACATCTGACTGAACATATTTGCTTGATTTTAGAGATTTATGAAAGTTGACCTTTTTAAAAATTAAAAATAGTACAAATAGTACTGAAAATTTAAAAGTGGTACTTGCGTACTCGGGAAGGTCCAATAGTACCGAATTCAGTACAATAGTAAGCCTTTTTGCAACTGTGGTACAAGGCTTCTGATGTAGATGGCCTGCCAGCTGAGCTATTCAAAGCAGGGGGCGATGACTTGGTAAGGAGTATACATCAACTTATCTGCAAAATTTGGTCGGATGAAAGTATAACCGATATGGAACCTCGGTAAAGTGTGCTCATACACACGAAAGGAGATGCTCTGACTTATGCCAACTACAGAGGTATAAGTCTCCTCAACGTCACATACAAAATCTTGTCATCTGTACTGTGTGATTGCTTAAAATCGTTTGTCAACGATCTGATCGCCCCTATCAGTGTGATTTTAGGCTCGGAAAATCAACGGTCGATCAAATACTCACGCTCCGAAAGATTTTTGAAAAAACACAGGAGTTTCAAATCGATACACAAATCGACTCTATCAATTTAAAAGTCGCATATGACAGTGTTGACAGAGACAAGCTATACAGAACCATGTCGCATCTTGGAATTCCTGCCACACTCGTCCGCTTGTGCAGGATAACGATGCAGAAATATCAAGGCTTATATAAAGTCAGCAAGAACACCACTGAACCCTTTGATGTCATGAAAGGTTTGAGGCAAGGCGATGCGTTATCATGCAACTTGTTTAACATCGTACTTGAAGAAATTGTACGCAACTCGCAAGTCAACAAAAGAATCACAATTTTTCAAAATTTCTTTCAACTTCTTGCTTAAGCAGATGATATTGACATCATTGGAAGAACGAAGCGAGCTGTTACCGGCGTGCATGGGATTCAGCGAAAATGGGTTTGGCTGTTAATGAGAACAAGACGAAGTATATGCTATCATTGAGCAAGAAACCTCAACACCGTCGACTCGGGCAAGACGTCACGATAGATAGGTACAACTTCGAAGTCGTCAATCTGGGCTCCATTCTAACATCGTGCAGAGATCAAACCAAGAATTACTCTTGCCAACCTCTGTTTTCGTCGGGATAAGAAGGCATTTGAGAAGTAAACCCCTCTCTCAAAGAATCAGGGAGACCTAATATAAGACCCAAATCATCCCGGTCCTGCTGTTTGGGACAGAAGCATGGACCCTGACAAAAACGGATGAGAGTCTGTTTGGATCCTTTGAAAGAAAATTCTTCGGTGATCTTCGGTCCAGTCTGTATCGATGGAGTATGGAGAAGAAGATTTAACAACGAGCTTAACGGGCTTTACAGCAACGTTGACCTGATCAAAAAGCTGAAAATACAACGGCTGATATGGCTGGAACACGTGGAGCGTATGGACACCGACGCACCAGCCCGACGAGTTTTCGAATTTGCCCCTCGTGTTCTGCGCAGTTGAGGATGACCCCACCTTAGGTGGCGCACACAAGTTGAGAACGAACTCAACTTATTTGGAGTGCGTAACTGGAGGCAGCTAGCGAGGGATCAAGCTGGCTGGAGGGGGTTGTTAGTGTAGGCCGTAGTCCACCCTGGACTGTGAGCGCCTTCTAAAATAAAAGTAAGCTACCCCACAATTTGGCGGCCAAAAAATAGTTTGAATACCGCTGGTCAATACTACATTCGAAGATTAATTTTGTTTACAGCACTGTTTCAAAAGGAGTACAAAAACGGAACAGAGCTTCTTGGCGAACAAATATATTTCGAAGAAGTAGAAAATTTGCATATGGCGTCGTATAGTAGATATAAATTTAATTCAGAAAATCAAGCTTTACACTAAGTCGCGCTTTCAGTTTTAGTTTGTAGGGAAATACCTACTATATAAGAATTCATATATAAATACCGGGACTTACTTTCCTGTACAGGGCGTAAAATTTATATCTACCCCTATATGTATGTAGGTACTAAACGTATTCTTATATGGGTGGCTCTGTTCTGTTGCATTGCAACATCATAGTGAAAATGGTTATTTGTGCTTGGAGCAGATTTTGGGACTTGTAATATGTTGAAGATGTCAGTTTTTCTTATACGTGTATTAAGTTATAAAGTACCAAAAAAAAAAGCCTTGGATTCATAAAGTTCAAGCTTTGTGAGCGGTGATGTATGAATATTCTTTGTTGAAGCTGAAGGTGCTTATATGCTAATACTGCTCATATATGTAACGGGTGATTTTTTAAGAGGTTTAGAACTTTTTTTAAAAAAAAAACACAAAAAATTCCAAAAAATGAATGAAATATTTATTTGAATCGATAGTTTGAACCTTGCAATTTAATGCTTAAAGATAATTTCATGCAAATGTTGACCGCGGCTGCGTCTCAGGTAGCCCATCCGCTGAGTCCAATTTTGGCATACTCTTTCACACATATCGGCCGGTATCTCACGAATGAATGCATGGATGTTGGCTTCCAGTGCGTCAATCGAAGCGGGCTTGTCCCTATAGACATTAGCCTTGACATACCCCCACAAAAAATAATCTAATGGTGTCAAATCGCACGATCTAGGCGGCCAATTGACCGGCCCGAAACGTGAAATTAACTGTTCACCAAACTCGCCTCGCAATTGCGCCATTGTTTCGCGTGCTGTGTGGCATGTGGCACCGTCTTGTTGAAACCACATATCATGCAAGTCAAGAACTTCCATTTCGGGCAAAAAAAAGTTTGTTATCATCGCTCGGTAGCGTTCACCATTGACAGTAACGCTGCGATTCGCATCATCTTTGAAGAAATATGGCCCAATAATGCCGCCGGCCCATAAACCGCACCAAACAGTGGCTTTTTCGGGATGCATTGGTAGCTGTTGCAATGCTTCTGGCTGATCTTCACTCCAAATGCGGCAATTATGCTTATTTACGTACCCATTCAACCAAAAATGAGCCTCATCGCTGAACACAACACATTTCGAACCGAGCACGAATTTTGATAGTAAAATTCAATAATTTGCAAGCGTTGTTCATTTGTAAGACGATCCATGGTTAAATTGCAAACCAAACTGAAGCTGTTTGACAGTGACACAAGGTACTAAACACACGTCAGCTGTCAAAACCAGTGTTGCCAAAACCAAACCAGCTAAAAAATCACCCGTTACAAAGAAAAAGTAAAAGAAAAAGAATAATACTTGTCCAGTAACCTTGTAGTTTCATAGGACTGAGACCTTGCGTCAGGTCCGGTAGTTCTGATTTTTTGCTGAGTTGTTTATGATGTTGGCCTAGTAATAAATCCGATTTTCGAACTCGAGCGCCGAACGCAACATTGGTAAAATCCAAAAAACCGCGAATTTTTCGCGGTTTTTTCACTTATTGGCCATTTTAACCATTACGCCTTAATTTCCGAATAAAACATTGCTCTACGATTTCAACCTTACTAAATTTGCTTCAATTTGAGTCCAAAGCCGGTTCTGTAGACATCATAACAGTTTCCAAGGGACGGGTTTTTAAAATATAGCAATAAAAA
The DNA here is from genome assembly GCA_963921185.1 of Dasysyrphus tricinctus. Lineage (NCBI taxonomy): Eukaryota > Metazoa > Arthropoda > Insecta > Diptera > Syrphidae > Dasysyrphus > Dasysyrphus tricinctus. The sequence continues at coordinate 136,531,026 of OY992530.1, read as the reverse complement.
ATTTTAAACAACAATTTGTATATAAAACAGTATAATAACAAAAACATGGTCTTTGACATACGCTGCATCAAAGCAATAGAGCGTGTAGATTGGGCCAAAAGAAGAAAACAATAGTACTGGATGGAGGGTATATATCCCCCCGTTTCGGCGGGAGGGGCCATTTTAAGAAAAGTTGACTTCAAATAGAAAAATAACTTTAAAAAAACAATGGTTATATCTGGACGAAAATCCTTTTGCCCATCTTAAAGCCAGAAATCCATTCTTTAATATTCTTTTTAAATTAAGTGTTTTTAGTTGATAGTTTTTGAAAAATTTACTTTCAAACTCAAATTTTTGAGAAAAAGAGGTTTTTTTTTTGTTAATCTATTTTTTTTTATTTAATGGTATTAAGTACTATTTTTGTTTATGATTTTCAACGCCCATATTAATTTTTAGTTAAAAACTGAAAACCAAATGCTAAAATGACTTAGTTTTTGAGAAAACTTAAACTTACATGATCAACTTCACTGTTTTCATTTGATTTTTATTCGTGTTTTTTTTCTTTCCCCACAGCAAGGGGTTGAAGTGAAGTCCATTGAAGTCAACTTTTCTTAAAATGGCCCCTCCCGCCGCAACGAGGGGGAATATACCCCCCATCCAGTACTATTGTTTTCTTCTTTTGGTCCAATCTACACGCTCTATTGCTTTGATGCAGCATTCGTCAAAGACCATGTTTTTGTAATTATACAGTTTTATATACTGTAATAACTTTCCATATTTGAACTATAACGACTCCGAAATGCAAACAAACGGACACAATAAAACTTACGGTCGCAGTGCAAACATACCCTTATTAGCTATAATTATAGCAACTCTCAAACGAAGGAAGCGCCATCTGCCGGATTATAGCAGATTTACTAGCTGTCAAATAAAAGCTTTTGAAAGGGAAATTATTGGGAAATTTCCCCTACGGAAAGCTCTGGAAGCAGAGACCAGAACGTTCTCCTTATTTCGAGAGTTTGGAAAACAAGTATAAAAGGCACAGGTTTGAACGGCAGCGACACAGTTTGTTTTTAATCGTGAATGAATAAAGTTGGTTGTAATAAAAGTGAAAAGTAAAGTTTGTGAATTAATTCAGTGGTGAAGAATAAATCGTTTTGTTTGTAGTAAGAAAAGTAAAGTGTTTTATTTTGCGAAATAAATAAGTGGTCGCTTTGAATAAAGTAAATAAGTTTTATTAACGAACCTGAGAAAATATTACAATACTAATTGTTGATTCAAAATAGCTTTTTATGGCCTTTAGTCCTACAAATTGGCGTTTCGTTCGGCTTACTCACTTGAACTCATCAGTGACATAGTGAGGGCTTTGTCAGACGCATTTTGTATTAAGTTCAGTTCAACTTACATGAATTTTTCAACGAAAATCCACTGTAAACTATATCCAACAAGATTAGAATTCCTAATCATTAAGCTGGAAGTTTTTTTTGCCCGGGGCCAGGCATAGTTTCTATATAAGAAGGTTTTATAATACAAATTCTATATACTACTGAAATAAATCAGCCAAGTAGAAGACTTAGCATTAAGGATTGGACTTGTTGAATTATTGATTCAAAATAGCTTTTTATGGCCTTTAGTCCTACAAATTGGCGTTTCGTTCGGCTTACTCACTTGAACTCATCAGTGACATAGTGAGGGCTTTGTCAGACGCAATTTGTATTAAGTTCAGTTCAACTTACATGAATTTTTCAACGAAAATCCACTGTAAACTATATCCAACAAGATTAGAATTCCTAATCATTAAGCTGGAAGTTTTATTTTGCCCGGGGCCAGGCATAGTTTCTATATAAGAAGGTTTTAACTTCCAGCTTAATGATTAGGAATTCTAATCTTGTTGGATATAGTTTACAGTGGATTTTCGTTGAAAAATTCATGTAAGTTGAACTGAACTTAATACAAATTGCGTCTGACAAAGCCCTCACTATGTCACTGATGAGTTCAAGTGAGTAAGCCGAACGAAACGCCAATTTGTAGGACTAAAGGCCATAAAAAGCTATTTTGAATCAATAATTCAACAAGTCCAATCCTTAATGCTAAGTCTTCTACTTGGCTGATTTATTTAAATAGTATATAGAATTTGTATTATAAAACCTTCTTAAATACTAATTGTTGTTTAAAATTTTTTATTGCTATATTTTGAAAAGCCGTCCCTCGGAAACTGTCATGTCTACAGAAATGGCTTTGGACTCAAATTGAAGCAAATTTAGTAAGGATGAAATCGTAGAGCAATGTTTTATTCGGAAATTAAGGCGTAATGGTTAAATGGCCAATAAGTGAAAAAACCGCGAAAAATCCACGGTTTTTTGGATTTTACCAATGTTGCGTTCGGCGCTCAATTCAGAAAATGATAAATGATGCTCTGTTATTCTGGGTATTTGAATGCGTTTCCACCCCATTTTGTAGGTTGAAAACATTAAAATTCACCAAAATAATTGAGATTCCGCACATAAGCACACGACATAAAAAAAAATTGTTCCCGAAAAGTGGTAACAATTAGATTTCACCCGAAGGTCAAAATTTTCAACACAAATCTCTTAAAGAATATCCCGTTATTTTCCCAACGCGCGTTTGGCATATGGAGGCATTTCCACTACTGTTTTCGTGTTCAAAATATTAAAAAGTACCAACAAAATTGAGGTTTCGCCCATTGACAAAAACAGTATGTTCCCGAAAAGTGGCATTTTGATATTTCACCTGAAAGTCCGTCTACTCAACACTCTCTTAAGACATGGAAACTTTCCAAGTAAATTACATGAGTTTCCAGTTTATTTTACCATTTGGCCTATATTGAGAACCAATTTTCAAAATGGCGTCCAAGATCCAGGATTAAGCTAAATTTCATCATTGGCATGTAAAAATTTAATTTCATATGTAAAAATAAGATCTCCCCACAAAAAGAGCCAGGATTTGCGTTTCTCGACCGGAGCACAGGTTGGGTGCCATTTTTAAAAATAGCGGCCAAGCGACAGGATTACAAAAATGACTTCGGGGCTAGATATTATCCTTTACATCTCAACAACAAATTCCAAACATTAAAGAGACCGGACTAGCTACATTGATTTTTACTTGCGATATAGGTAGATATGTACTATAAGGCAAGTTTTGGATTCGTGCAAAAAATAAATTGAGATAACAATCAAACATGATATTACCATGATAGAGAACACCAAAAAAGTGGGTGGCACGTCTGTCTGTTCGTCTACATCCTAAACGGCTTCATCGATTTTCTTCAAACTTGGTACATAGTGGTTTTTGGTGATTATGCCCACACATTTTTTTCATTTCTTAGAACCAAAAATAACGGTACCTGCCATACAATTTTTGTTTATCAATTTTACATTTACGCTTTTTTCTCAAAAACGGCTAGACAACTTTTCTTAAACAAAATTCAATAAATTTATTTTAGTAAAGGCTTTCTTTGGGTGGAAAACTTTTTTTCAAAAATGGTTATTAATGGTACCTTCCAAAGAACCATTTTCTTAATTTTTGATTTTCTTCAAAACAGTATGACCGATTTCAATTATTTTTTTATACAGAATTTTCCAAAAAATATAAATAGTTTTGTGTGCCAAAATGTTTGAAAAAATATTGTTTGGATTTTTAAAAAAAATGTTTCAAAATTTGTTTTGGAAAATCAAATATTTTGAAAATGACATTATCGATTTTTTTAAAACTCGACGTTTAAGATTTTTTTAGTACTCTCTAAAATATATGTTGGAAAAATTTTACATTTATGAAAAAATAACGGTACCTTCGATACCTTTAAAAACGACTCCTACGGTTTTGATTAAACTTTTTTCGTATACTAAAAATAGTAAGATTTAACCAAAAAATACAAAATTTTACACTTAGTAACTATTAATAGTAGGTACCTGTCATAGAACGTATTTTTTTTATTTTGAATTTTCTCTTTATCGGCTCAACAGATTAAGATGATTTTTTTTATATAAAAATTTTAGATAAGATTTCATAATATAGCTCATGAAAATTTTCAAAGAAAATTTTTTGGATTTTTAAAAAAAGTTTCAATTTTTTTTAATTCGATACCTCAAAAACAGGTTGACAATTTTTTTAAAAATTTTGTTTTTTATACACATAAATATATACTTAAAATTTGAATACCAAAATTTGTTCTGAAAAATGTTTTAAGAATTTTATATATAAAAACTATCTTTTTTCTTAAACCCGCAGTGTCTTGAACATAAGAGATAGTACGTGCGACTCAGTCGTGCATTTTATTTTGTATTCCCTTCTACACGTAACGACATTAGTGCTTATAAAATAAAATTCATCCGAAGTCGATATCTTTATTCGGTCTTGAGCTATGGTGAACAGAAAAAGTGAAGGAACGTGCGGAGAAACGAACGAAGGTACGTAGGTACAAACACAGACGTCTCTCTAAACGTGAAAATATGTCAACATTTTCGATTCGACATATTGGACCAATTACAATAACTTTGAATGGGAAGTTTAAATATATAATTTGGTTTTTTTCCCCACCAACACCGGTTTGGTTGTTACAGAGAAAAAATCGTGTTATGGTGACGTCACTTGTATGAAGCTGTTTCCACCACAACGGAATTTCAAAAACCTTATGTTGTAAAAAAAGCCCTCAACCAACAAGCTTCTCCAGCTAGCTCTGTCCCAACCTAGCCACCTCCAGTAACGCACAGCAGATTCTCGAGACTCATTCGATACACACATGACCCCAAATATCACTCGAAGAATTTTCTTCTCAAAGCACCCAAGAAAACTTCATTCGATTCTCTAAGGGTCCATGCACTTTTGCTCCATACACCATACACCACTGCAAGACAGGGATGATTAAGGTCCTATAAAGTCTCTTTAGTTCTTACTACTTACATAAGTGCCTTTCCTAAGCCCAATAAAAAATATTTGCAAACAAATCTCAAAATATCTAATATATAACTCAAATTTAAATCATTAGAATGCTTTCTGTGCCAACTCACTCACCACAAAAATACAGATCTTCAAAAGACATTAAACAAAAATTGAAAAAAAAATCTTGTTCTTTAATTTTTTTGATTAGTGTATATGATAATATCGTCCTCTGATTGCAAGAACTTGGTACCTCAATTTTATATTTTAATAATATATCGGCAAAAACGGTATCAGGTAGGTATATTTAACAGTTTTAAAGACCTTTTGTCTAATCTTTTTCTTTGACTTTGAATATAGAATAAAGACATTTCAACTGTCAAAAGTGAAAGTGTACAAAATTAAAGTCTCTTGCTTATTTTTTTAATTTATATAAAATTAAAAGTTGTTTTTTTCATTTAAACACATAAATTAACTTGTTTTTTGATACTCTTCACATCAGCGTTATAAATTTCATCAGTTCCAACTAAGGTACGAGATTTTTAAACAAATATAATTTTCGAGTAAAATTCATTTGCTGCACAACGGAATCTTCCCTATGAAGAACAACCGTAAAAAGCGGAGATAACCGAGATTTCACCCGAACCAAATACCAGCACTAAAAAACACTTTGTACTGCAAAACGAACTTACGACGGAGTAGGGAAACTATCAACTGAAGAATTAAGAACAATCCTTAATAGCATTCTTTCTCAAAAGCTAAAGGATCTTGCCACAAGAGACGATCTTGCGAGACTTTATAGTGAAATAAACTCTCTGAAAGCTGTAAACACTCAACTTAATCACAAACTAAGTATATGATGTCTGAAAGATGCGAGCTTCTGGAAAATAAATTAGTATTTATATCCCGAAAAACTAACGAAAGTTCTATAGTAGTACACCTTCCTTTAAACGTAGAAGCCAATGCAACTCAATTCGCTTTACAGACTTGCAAGGGGCTTCTTAAGCTAAACGAAGGTGAAGATATAAAAATAAAAAGATCTCGAGAAATCCGCAACAACAATGCACAGTGCGGAACGGTCATAATCGAACTTCAGTCGACAGAGGTTGCCGACAAAATTATATCAACAGCACATCAACTTAAAAACTCTGGGATAAGAATTTTTGCGAACAGTCGATTATGTATCGGAAAAAAAGACAAACGCTTATAGAATTTAGAAGCAAACTCTTAGAAATCAATCCAAACGCTAAAATCACGGTGAAAGGCGATAAAATCCAAATAAATAGTCACATATTTGCTTATATATATTCACGAGGCCTAAACATTAAAAGTGCTATGTACTCGTTATAATGCATCTGAACGCAAAAACCTTATTCATAAAACTTATGCAACGTTCCATAGACTCATTATAAGCTAAACGAGTTTGGAGGTTGAATAGTGGCAACATAAGGATATTTTAGTATCAAAATGTCACTAACACACACAAAAGTGAAATATTTTGATATGCGCACATATACATATGTATCTATACCTATTCTTCCCAATAAAAAATGTGAGCAAGGAAATAATGAAATAAAACAACAAAACAGATTATTTTCTCAAAAAAACTAATTTTCTTTTATTTATGCACATTATGTAAATGCGTATCTACTATAAACAATAAATAAAACAATGAAAATAGAATAGAAAAACAAAAATAGAGAAACTAAAAACAATGCAACCGGTGGCGGCAGCGCAGCAGGAAAACTGGGGGTTGTTTTTTTTTTTTTTCTTATAAAAATTCACTGAGAGTAAATAGAATGGAATTGCTATGAGTTTTTATCGAAACTTTTATTTATTTTTGCTAAAAATGAGTCATGACACAAGAAAACTACAAAATTATAATATTATAGACACAGAAATTGAAAAGACCGAACTGGAAGCATTTTTCTTTTATTGATTTTTTCACAAACAGCTGATGTTTGTTTATGTGAAGTTGAAGTAAAACGTAATAGATTTCCTCTTTGTGGTACTTTATTTGACACAAGCGTTGCATAACTAAAATGGATGTGGAAATTTTTTATGAATAAGGATTTATGTAACGTTACATAGCGGCTACATAAATCCTTATGCAGTGCATAACTATTCATCTGTTTAGCGCATTCTAATGAATAAGGCTGTAAATCTAAAACGGAATTGACATTTATCAAGCAGATGTTCGGTGACAGACCGTCTGAATTCTTTGACTGTGGTGAGGGAGTGAAGTTAGCTTCGATTTCGAGCGAGCCATCTTTCTCTCAGTCTATTCAAACGCCACCTATGCGTCTGCATTTACAAACACCACGGGTGGAAACACAATAGGAAAAATTTGCCGTCTGCCACAGTAATAATTATTTTCTAAATTTAAAAATTTGCTCATATAATATAACGGGCCTTAAAAGTAAACTTTTACAATCAGATTTTTTTTAAAGTATATTAATAATTTTGATATAATTATTCTATTAGAAACTTTTCTAGAAGCACAAAATGAAAATAATTTTTTAAAGTAGTTTAAAAATTTTAATATAATGTGTATACCTGCAACTAGATCTAATTTATACGGCAGGGCTAGCGGTGTAATTGTATGTGGGGTAAAAAAAACTTTGAATTTTGTCAAGCTTTGCTTTATAGAAAACAAACTTATCATTAAAATTTTGAATAATAACTTAAAATATTTCATTATTCCTGTATACTTAAACTGCAATAACTGGCAGAATGACTTTGATAGTTTAATAGACTTTGTGAATAACTGCGACCTCGAAAATATAATGATCATTGGTGACTTAAATGCACGAATTGGATGTTATCAAAAATCCTTCTCTTCATAGCTCATATTCCCGGGATACTCTGAATGAAGCTAGAAACTCTAAAGATAAAACCTTTAACCGACAAGGAAGACATTTTACTAATTTTATTGAAAACTTTGGACTTGTTGTACTGAACGGGGCATCTAGAAGTGACACGTCTGGAGAGTTTACCTTTATAAGCGGCCAAGGGCAGTCTCTAATTGACATTGGAGCAATATCGGGAGAGTGGCTTAAGTCCTTTGTTGATTTTAAAGTGGACATAGCTTATTTTTCAGCGCACTTGCCCATTGTTGTGGAAGCGCAGTTTAATAATATTGAAACGCAGAGGAGCCCATATAATTTCTTGAGACATAAGTGGAATGAAAAAAGTGCGTCTCTTTATAAATCACTTTTAAATCGACATATCAGCCTTCTTCCTTCACAACCAACTCCAGGAACTTTCCATCAGTGTGACGAGGATATTGCTAGAGTTATAAAAGCCTCAGCGCCATTTTCGCTCAATAACAATAATAATAACTTGTTTACTCCACAAAACGAATGGTTTGATAGTGACTGTAGGAGATTACGAAAACTATCCTTTGTATATCTGAAACTGATCAGATCTACCAACGTTTTGATCTTCAAAAATATTTATCTCCATGTCAACAAGGAATACAAAAAACTATGTGCCTCTAAAAAAATCGACTACATTAGCAACATAGTAAAAAAAAACTAACTAACTGTAAGAATTCTAAGGAATTTTGGAGTAATGTTCGTGAGCTTGGTGGACGTAATAGAAGTATGGTGACTACACTCGGAGCTGAGAGACTAGCAGCTCATTTTAAAACTCTTTTGTCGGCTGATGAGTCTCATCATACTTTCTCTTACGCCCTACCTAATATTACGGTCAATGAGCTGGACGACCCAATATCTAGGTGTGAACTGGAAACAACTTTGAAAAATATGAAAAATAATAAAGCACCTGGCGTAGACGGCATTCCAGTCGAGTTCTACAAAAATAGTTGTGAGCAATTAAAAAATTATATATTGGTGTACTTTAACAATCTATATAAAGAATCGTATGTCCCAATCAACTTCAACAAAGCTATTATTTTTCCAATATTCAAGAAAGGAGATGCTAACCTAGCTGAAAATTACAGAGGGATTTCCTTTCTTAACGGTTTGAGGAAGATTTTGACTTCAATTCTGTATGAAAGGCTCATCAGCTGGATCGAGAACAATAATATTCTTAGCATGTTTCAAGCTGGTTTCCGATCGGGTTTCTCAACGATGGATCACATCTTTGCGCTGACAAGTATTGCCAGGAAATCTATTGAAAAAAAGAAGAAACTATACGCTTGTTTTATAGACTTGAAAGCAGCATTTGATAATGTAAACAGACAGGCTTTGATATACAAACTTTCATCACGTGGAGAATCCTGAAATTCTTGATGATGTACCTCAATTTTCTTGTTTCAACTAGCGCCGCCGTATGGGATGGATCAGAGTTTTTCCGACTGGTTCGAAACGACGACAAGAGTTCCCCAAGGATGCATTTTAAGCCCAATATTATTCGCTTTGTTTGTTGACGATATTTGTGAGCTACTTCCAGAAGAAATCATTTTCGCCGATATAACAGTCAAAGTTTTGCTCTATGCAGACGATTTAGTCTTACTGGCGGACAATCCTTTCACCTTGCAGCTGTAAATCAATAGACTGAATACTTTTGGTGAAAAATGGGGCCTGCATGTCAACACAAACAAAACAAAAATATGATTTTGAAGCACGTCAAGGAAGGAGGCTTGCCGAAGAAAACTGGTCTCTTAATAATGTGCGTATAGAAGTTGTGTTGGAGTTTTGCTAAGGCATTATTTTAATTTTTCGAAACATGTTCAAATGAGAAGTAAGGAGGCTAAACTTGCTTTAAATTTAATGTGGTCTAAGTTTTTTGGGAACCAAAAAATTGATCTCGTATCAAAATATCGAGTTTTTCATGCAACCGTCAACACGTGTTTGAGCTACGGCACTCAGGTTTTTGGATATTTGCCCATTGAGGAATTTGAATCTATTCAAAGGCATTTCTTTAAACGAATATTCATATTACCAAACTCAACACCTAATTATGATATCTACGTGGAATCTGGTATAAACGCCAATTTACATTCAAAACCTTTAAGCTAAATCCGATTACATAATAAGAGTAATGAAAAGAGACGAAGGTAATCTTCACAGATCTTTCATGCTGAGACTACTGCAAACAAAGTACTTACAGGAACCTCAATCACCAATTGCCATCGGAAGCAAACTATTTCCATAACGAACTATCACCTGAAGCTGTAAGCTATATTTTTAGAGCACGAGTTGAATTGTTGAAACTAAATTTCATGCCTCATCGAGCTGATTTGCTACAACTTATGTAACAGAAGAGAAACGGAAGATGTAAATCACTTCATTGCAATATGTCCAATATTACAAGAAATTCGATCGGTTATATTTCAATGAGAGCTATCTATCACCAAACAGACTCTATGAGATATTAAATGGGAGCGCTAGGATGGCCTACACTATACAACTACTGTTATCATGCTATAAATTTCCGTAATAGTTTCTTAACGTGAACTCGAAGGTTCAGCCTGTTACTGTAGTTTAAAACTATATTAATTTATTTTGTGTTTCAAATCACGCTAAAATTGCAATTTTTTTGTGTTTCAAATCATGTTAAAATTGGATACTTTTTCTTGTGTTTCAAATCACGCTAAAATTGCAAACTTTTTGTGTTTCAAATCATGTTAAAATTGGATACTTTTCTTGTGTTTCAAATCACGCTAAAATTGATAACTTTTTGTGTTTCAAATCATTTTTAAAATTGTTATTTTCTTTTTTGTGTTTCAAATCATATTAAAATTGTTTAAACTTATTTTTTAAGCATATTGAAATGTTAATAATGCTTTATTTATATATTCATTTTAGTTAATTCAATCTAGAAGTATTAAGTCTAGCTACGCAAACTTTATTTTGTTTTTTAATTTATATAAGATTCTTAATTCCTTATATTCAACCAATAATTTTGTAGTTCATACACTTTACTTTGTATATTATTTTTATTAAGAAATGTCATATCAGGCAGACCCGGCAAAATTGCCATGTCCTTATTCTTAAGAAAGAAATATTGTTAAACTTTTTGGGAAAAAATAAAGAATTTATCTAATTATCTATCTATAGAATAAATTATTGTATTTTGTGAATCAACTATCTATAGAATATTTATGAAGTTTCAGGAACATACAAATTAAACTTTCCACCGTTTTCCAGTAGCTATGTTTCTTGTTTTATAAAGGCTGCTATCTCCAAAATTTATAAAATTGAGTTACCTTACCTAGTTCTTGCAATCAGGTGACAATATTTTCCTAAATTTAAGTCAACTCCAATATAAAAACTAATCAAAAACATCAAAATCATCAAAATCTGTTTCTGTTTGTTCCCTTAAGGATTTCTTTTCAGTTTATGCATGTTCCCATTGAGACAAAGAAAATTAAATGCAGCCTTAACACACCACAAACAAAAGACATTTATGGTATGTTTTCTGTAGTAAGAGCAGCTTTAGTTTGTGCAGCAAAACCAAACAAAAAAGTAGGTTGACTGCACCCCTACATCCCATATCCACTTGGCACTCAGGTGGAAATGCATTTGAAAAAGTTATGAAAATAGCTCCGCATCACGGTGCACACAATTACTGCTTCTAACCGTGTGAAATAAAATGCCTTAAAAGGAAAAAAGGAAGGTAGCCTTGGTACATAAATACATTTTCCCGTTTTAATTTAACGTTAATTTATGAAGTGCCATTGTTTAGCGTTACGCGCGCGACCCATATTTATTTTTTTTTACCACGCGTACCTATTCTGATCCTGGCTATATCCATAGAAGCAGGTGCTATTATTTCATACATAAAAGTGGTTTACCACAATGTTTGGTGGTGTTTGTGTGGAAGCACTGTGAGAGGAGGGGTTCTCCCTGGCGGTACATTTTAAAGTGTTTTCAAACGAGGTAAGAGTTTTTTTTTATAGTTGTATTCTTTCCCCGGGGGTTTAATTGTAGACAATGTGAACTATTTTTAAAATGGCATTCAGCCCCCACTTGCATTCTCTGACCGCTGAAAGTTGTATTCTGAAAAAAAAAAAAAAAATACAATTGCCATACATTATTTTTCCAAACGTTTTCCCTTCCTTTAAGCTTAAGCATTATAGTTATTGGATGTTTCACTCTATAATAGTCTAGATACGAGTATAATCCATCCTTATTTTTTTTTTGTTGTTGTTGAAGTTCATTAAATAATGTCCTGCGGTTATGTGGAAAAAACAACACAACAACTATATACTTCACCCACAAAGTATGTTTCCTTTGGTTGGATGTAAAGACGTGCGTCGCGTCGTAGTTGTCGTCGTCGGGTTAAACCCTTGCAAAACCAAACTTTACTCATTAACTTGATAAATTAGTGATATTTTATTTATATTAAGGCATAATATCCTTGGCGAAGAAATTCATGCAACAAGTAAGTGAATAATGTGGACAAAAATATATTAAGGGAAAAGTTATATGAATTATGTGTTGTGCTGTGAAGGGCTTGTTAGGGACTTTTATATAAAATCCTTTAATATAGAGAAAATTAAGAGAAATTTCATGAGTTTTTACTGACAAATTTATATAGGAGTAAGAAAATAATTGGAGTTTTAAACTTCCTTTACTTGGTCCAACGGATAGTGATTGCTGACTTAAAGAATGAATAAACACTGATGGTATCTAGATTTTATAGTATGTATTTATTTATTTATAGGTATATATATCTATACATATGTAAAGAGCGTAATAAAAAAAAAATCGTGCACAAAGATTATTTAAAGACTAACAAGCCACAAGAGCTGCAAATTTTCGGTCTGTAGCACATGCTTTGGCAAAACCTGCTTCTTTTTAAAGGAAACAATTTCAACTGAATTTTAGCAAAGGTCTTAATTTTGTCTATAAGTACCTTACTTTATTTATTTTTCTTAATACAAGCTACATTCCTTCCATCTTACGAAATTCGGATGCATTTGGAAGCATGATTGGAAGAGCGAGTTTAAGGCAAGGTGAAGTAATGTTAAAGTCAAAATAGTTGAAGTTCAAATAGGTTCGTTGGAGTTATAAGGCCTACGAAAGTTAGACAGATAAAATAAATTGAGATTTCTAAAATAACGGGATGAGTTTTGAACACAGACTAGGAACAGTCCTGTCAATTTGTGCTCAAAAGGGCCCTTAGCGAGGAAATTGTGGGGAAGATTTGATTTTTTCCCTCGATTATGTTTTCGGTGATGCTAAATCCGAATCTGAGGTTTGCGACTAAAATTTCATGAGGCAACATGTAAACAATGCATTTTTTTGAAATTATTTAATTATGCCTGGAAAACTATCAAATATTCGGAAATTTCATTTTTTTTTTATAATTAGTGCGGACTAAAGGGGATGTTCAAAGGGTAAACCTAAACCCGGTGCATTCAAGAGGACACAACCGTCCACATGATTTTTTTCAAAGCGAACTTCTGTTTATCAACTCCTACTTTAACCTCCCTGTGGTGAACATCGGGTGCCTAGTACCGGAGCGAAACGTTGTGGAAGCTAGTACCCAGTTCCCGCATCTCGATATACACAAGAGGACATGGTGAATTCCTGGTCAATCAACCGCCAACCAGATTGACCAAATTGCGATTGACGCAAGGCACTCCTCCAGTATCAAAGATGTCCAATTGTTCCGAGGAGCCAACGTTGACTCGGACCACTACCTTGTAGTGTAGCCAGTGTAGTGGTACGGATATCCAGACGTTGACGTCGGATGGCTACAGTCGCAAGAAATCGCCAGGTCCTTTTCCGATCGAGTCTCTCGCGCCCTCTTAAATAGTCCTATGGCGACAACTGCAAGTATCGAGAACCAGTGGAAAAACTGCCAGGAAGCTATCAGACATGCCGCCTCTGACTAGCTGGGCCTCGCAAGACCACCACAGTGAAACCCCGTGTTCGACGAGGAATGCTGGCAACTATATGCAGCCAAACAACAGGCATAAAAAGCGACCCTGCATAGAAGGGCGAGAGCTGCTTGCGAGGGATGTCGTTGCAGGAATGAAGTTCGTAAGTTTTACCAAGAAGTAAAAAGAACCTCCCAAGTTTACAAGGCCCGAACCGAAGCCTGTAGGACGATCAGGGGAACATCGTGATGGAATCGCAGTCGGTGCTGAAGATATGGAAAAATCATTTCTGCAAATTTTATAACGGCGATGACGAACCGAATTCCGCTATACCATGCAGATTGCACCATTCAACCTGGATGACGTAGGCCAACAATTCCATCCACACAATCTTGACGAAGTGAGGAAAACTATATTTAAACTTAAGTTCAATAAAGCTGCTGGAGCTGATGGCCTCACGGCTGAGCTATTCAAAGCGGCTGGCGATGAATTAATTAGGAGTATGCACCAGCTTATCTCTAAAATATGGTCAGAGGAAAGCATTCCCGATGAATGGAACCTCAGCATTGTTTGCCCGATCCTCTGGACTGCACCAACTACAGAAGCATAAGTCTTCTTAATATCGCCTACAGGATCTTCTCTGCTGTACTTTGTGAACTGCTGAAGCCATTTGTCAACAACCTGAGAGGTCCATATCAGTGTGGCTTTAGTCAGGGAAGCCCAGCATCGACCAAATATTCACACTACGGCAGATCTTGGAAAACCCCAGGAATTTCATATTGATACTCACCATACCTTTTCATTTATTTTAATGCTGCGTATGACAGCATCCTTAGAGACGAGCTAAATAGAGCAATTTCTAGTTTTGGCATCCCTACCAAACTCGTCCGTTTGTGCAGGATGATGATGGAGAATGCACGCTGCTCCATAAAGGTCGGTAAAGACCTCGTCGACACCTTTGATGTCAAAAAGGCTTTAGGCAAGGTGACGCGCTGTCATGCGACTTCTTCAACATCGTTCTTGGAAGAATAGTGCAAAACTCTCATCAACACTTGAGGCACAATCTTTCAAAATTCAGTCCAATTACTTGCTTACGCTGCCGACATTGACATAATTGGATGCAATAAGCGAGATGTCAGTAGGGCTTTCGTGAGTATTGAGAAGGAAGCTAAGAAGATGGGGTTGACGGTGAAAGTTATGACACTCTCTAGCAGCAGGGAGGAGGGTCATTGAAGAAGAGTATTCGGTATTGGAATCGAAGACGAGGTGGTATATCTAATATTCTTTAAAAAATGACCAGGCATTTTTTCTATACCTTTGGGACACTGTATATTTGTTTGCCTTAAAATTATTTCTTTTTTTTTGTAAAAATGTAGCCTTCTTAGTCTAAAGAAACAGCTATTGGAAAGAGTAATTCTTCGTTTGATCTCAGCACAAGTATCGTTCACTAGGTTTATAGAGATGTTACAAAGGTAGTACCTTGTGGGCATAATGGTTAGATCGTTGGACTGTCATGCCGAAGGTGTAGGTTCGATTCCTAGCCGTGTCACCTAAAAATAGAAATTTCTTATCCGAGGTACTGCCTCTTGCGAGGAACTTACAAATCCTCCAAGTATATACTTTTCCACGAATAAGTGCTTCTCATCTAGCCGTTCGGACTCGGTAAAAAACTGTATGTCCCCTCCATTCCTGCCAACAACACGCATACAGGAATGGTTGAGAGTTGTAAGTCACTAAACCCTGGTTCTCTCCGAACTGTTGCGCCATCAAATTAGTTAAGTTTTTATTCTCTGTAGCCTTGTAAATAACACATAACTTCTTTTTGTCAGATCCATCCCATTCCATTTTCTGAAATACAAGAAAATATCTGTTCTAGGTCCAAGCATTCCACAGAACCAAAATTTCGCTGTGCTTCTTTCGTTTATATACCAATGAGAGAGTCCTTTGCTGAACCTCCTGGATTTGGGAAAACCGGTACTTAATAGTCTGAGACTCTGATTAAATATGTCGAAGTAGTCCAGATAAGGTGTTTACCAAGAAGCTCGACATAATTGGAGAACTTATGGCATTCAAATTGCCCAGGACTTAAATTTATAGAAGTTTTTATTAGAATTAGAATGTGAACACATTATTCTATGTTAAAATAATTCACTTGTATATGGAGGTGTACAATGATAAGACTGGGAAACCTTTTAAACTTGCTTATGAGAGGTGCTGCAACCTGCAAACACCTTAAAGTAGTTAAGTTTTTCCAAAATCTACTTTACCGACTATTAAAACTACCTCAGGCTCAGGAACACTAAAGCTAAAGTTTGGTTTGGTATTGCGCTGCAATAAATCATCTTTGCCGCACTTAATAGCAATTTATCCTTCCAACACTTGCATGGCACTAGCACGTGACTGGATCCTAACAGCAATCTTCAGATTCAGATTCCCGTCCTTGCATTGCAAGGACTTTTTCTTGTACTTATTATGGTTGAAACATACATACATACGAAGGTACTGCAATAGCTAAGGGTGGGTGCTACATAAAGCAAAATGACACATGACTCGCATGCTAATTTTGCCTTTGAAATTTTCGCACAAAAACTACCATTATACGAATTTTCGTATATACATATGTACAAGCCCTCATATGTCCCGTAACGGGCCCTGACTCCCCCACATATCCCGTATATAGTTGTAGTGTTGTATTATATAAATATCATCTTATAGGGATTTACAACTTAGCGGCAAACGTGATGTCTTGCATACAAAATATTTATCATTTTATAGTGATGTGAGGTTCATCGAAGGACATGCATAAACACGTTCTCTTCCGAATTTGTTGTTGTGGTTGGCAGTTGGTTTTGTGTTTTTTTATATATTTTTGACGAACTTCTAACGTGTGCGTTGGTGAATTAAACATATGGAAGTTAAGGAAAACAAAGAAATGAGACCAGCACGGGTGATATGATAAGAGATGAAAGTCTTGAGCAATTCGAAAAGGTAATCTGAAGAAGAAAACAAGGAATATGAAAAGACTTCCAAGGACTTATATTTACACTCTAATGGAAGTCTGTATCAAGTTTGAGGTACTACATATATGAAGAAGTGTCAAGCTTATTGTAATTTTAACAGATGAAAAAAGATTGCAAATCACCATTTCTACAAAATTAAAAGAAGAGCTTTATCCATGTTTGTATAGAGTAAATACTTGGAAGATTTTTTAATGAACGCAAAAAAACTGCATAGGTTAAAATCAACGATCCGTGTTTTTCAAGTAAATATTACATATGAAAGAGTTTAATTTTGTCAAAGGTTACTATGGGGCTATTTTTTTTTTTTTGAAGATTTTTGGAAGCCTATAATAACACAGTAGACGCTCAATATAGTGAAGTAATAAAATCCGGGCCTGTTCACTCTTTCGAGATTGTTCACTTTTTCAAGTGGGAGTTTTAAAAGGCTTTCTTATGGTGGATTTGATCCAAAATGTACATTTTGTTCGATGTGAATGTTCTTACATCTATTTTAGCGCTAAACAAAGCTTTCATTCAGGTTTAATAAAAAACAGACAATTCCCCAATGCTCTCAAGCAATCCTAAATGCTTGTAAGACATTTTTATAGAAAAAACAATTTTTATATAAAATTTTGTGTGTTCACTATTGTGGATAGTTCACTATTTTGAAATTCAATAAATCTAGGGTCTACTGTAATAGAAGAATACTGTTGTAGAACAGTATAAGATAAATTACTGATATACATAGTTGCTATGGGTGATTTTTTTAATACATATTTAGAAGTGGCACTTATTTTAGCATACCTAATCAAAGAGTAGACGAATTTAAGCGTGTTTACCACCTTTCCCTGGAGTATCACTCATAGATCTAGTGTTTGTAAATTAAAAAAAAAAAAAATATTGCGTATACGCCATATTGTCCCATAAAACAAATTAATTTCTAGTGCTTTTTAAGAACGGCCAAACTGGACAGTAAATGGGAGTATAAACGCTATTTGTTTAAATTTCTATATTGGTCAGTTCGAAAAAGTGTCAAGGTGCATAATTATAATATTCTCCATGATTTAAACTGATCGATTTTTGCTATCTTTTTCGGGATTTATTCTTGAGATTTGGCCCTTTGATGACAAATGTTTAAAATTGCGCGCTTATTATATATCACATTGATTTATTTTTACTTGCGATAAAGGTACTATAAGGCAAGTTTTGGATTCGTGCAAAAAAAATGTTTGAGATAAAACTCAAACATGATATTACGATGATAGATAACACCAAAAAAGTGGTTGGCACAATTCTGTCTGTCTGTCTAATCGTCTACAGCCGAAACCGCTCGATTGATTTTCTCCAAACTTGGTACATAGTGGTTTTTGGTGATTCTGCCGACACATTTTTTCATTTTTTCTTAGAACCAAAAATAACGGTACCTGCCATACAATTTTTTTTATCAATTTTACTTAATCTCTTTTTTCTTAAAAACGGCTGGACAACTTTTCTTAAAAAAAAAATACTTTAAATAAATTTTAGTAAAGTCTTCCTTTGTGCGGAAAACCATATTTCAATAATGGTTATTAATGGTTCCTCCCAAAGAACCATTTTTTTAATTTTTGATTTTCTTCAAAACGGTAACACCTATTTCAATTTTTTTTTTATACAGAGCCTGCTAAAAAATATAAATAGTTTTGTGTACCAAAATGTTTGAAAAAAAAATTGTTTGGATTTTTAGAAAATGTTTCAAGTTTTTTTTCGGAAAATCAAATATTTCGGAAACAACATGATCGATTTTTTTGAAACTCGAAACTTAAGAGTTTTTAAGTACTTTCTAAAATATTTTTAGAAAAAATTTTACATTTATGAAAAAATAACGGTACCTTCCATACAAAAGTTAAAAACCACCAAGGAAAATATTTTTTTTCTCAAAAATGACTCTACGATTTTGATTAAACTTTTTTCATTTGCTAAAAGTAGTACTGCTAAAAATTATAAAATTTTACACTTAGCAACTATTAATAGTACCTGTTATAAGACGTATTTTTTATTTTCAATTTTCTCGTTATCGGCTGAACGGATTTAGATAATTTGTTTTATATACAAATTTCAGATAAAATTAAATAATATTGCATAACAAAATTTTCATAAAAATTTGTTTGGGATTTTAAAAAAAAGTTTCAAATTTTTTTTTTGAAAATTCGGTATCTCAAAAACGGGTTGACAATTTTTTTCAAATTTTGTTTTTATGTACACCTAAATATGGACTTTAGATTTGCATACCAAAATTTGTACTTAAAAATGTTTTAAGAATTTTATATATAAAAAATTATTTTTTTAAAAAACCGCTCCAACAATTTTAAATTTTTTTCCACACAATCATATTCAATCAAGAATATAGATGGAATTCTTTTTTTTACCTCAAACTGTCAAAGGAGCTGTTTAAGCCAATTAAATGTCGTATTTCATGCTTCTCTACATTTTTCTCTCATAAGTTCCATGTTTTTATATAAAATTTTATTAAATCCGCAGTGTCTTGAACATAAAAGCAAATACGTGCATTTTATTTATCTCTATACCAATATGAATTGAAACAAATTGCTTTAAAAATATTAAGTGGGTAATATTGGGGAAATGGGTAGTACCTCGTGGCATAATGGTTAGTACATTGGTCATTGGACTGTCATGGGTTCGACTTCCAGCCGTGCCACCTAAAACAGAAATATTTTATCCGAGGCTATGCTTGATCTTGCGAGGAACTAACAAATCCTCCAAGAGTATACTTGTCATGAATTAGTGCTTCTCATCTAGCCCTTCGGACTGGGCAAAAAACTGTAGGTCCCCTCCATTGCTGCCAACAACACGCACACAGGATTGGTTGAGAGTTGTAAGCCACTAAGCCCTGGTTCTGCACGAGCTGTTGCGCCACCCAATTTATTAACCTATTTCTTATGCGGGGAAAACTGATGAGGATACGCCAAATATTTAATTACATCGTTTGACTGTACTAAACAGACACTAGAAATTATTTGTATTCGGCGACACTATGGCGTATACGTAATGTTTTATTTTCAAGAATTTACAAACATTGGTTCTTTCAGTGATACCCCAGGGAAAGGTGGTAACCATGCTTAGATTTGTCTTTCTTGGTAGGAATTAATTCATTGTTTTATGATATTGACCAACAAATCTCAGTTTTCCATTTCAAAAATTTCGTGCAATTTTAATTTTATAAATTTATATTTTAGAAGCTAGTTCGTGGCAGCTGTAGATAAACACATCTATAGATAAACACATCTAAAGTACCGAAAAATTATCAATTATCACAGGGTGTCCCTTTATTTGTCAATAATATTTTAAGGAATGATTCTTGGCCATAAACTGAGAAATAAATAAATTGTATTGAGGAAAGTTGTTTCTTCTGAGGCAGTGGGGCAAAATTTCTGAATTATTGACTTAATAAACGTAAAAAAAATATTAAAAAATATCAAATCAAAATATTAGAAAGCACATATACAATTATATACTATTTCTTGAAAGAAGTATTCATTCTTGTTTTGGCTTTTAAAATCAAGTTGTTTAACGAAAAATTTTTGAAATTTTTTATTTAAAATTTAAAATTTTTTAAGGTGAATATTTTTCAAAATTTTGTGTAACTTAGTGCTATTTTTGTGTTTGATATTCAATGTTTTAATTAATTTTTAGTCAAGTACCAAAATAAAAATTTTTCTCAGTTTTTGAGAAAACAAAAACAAGAGATGCTTTTCCCAAAAAAACAAAAAAAAAGGGTTAGTCCAGTAACTATATATATGCACAACAGACCTTGTGTCAGATCCGGTAGTTCTGATTTTTAGCTGATTTGCTTATGATGTTGACCTTATAAATAATCCAAATTTTTGACCTCGAATGCCGAACGCAACATGGTAAGCAAATTTAAAAAAACGTGAATTATTCACGCTTTTTTCAGTTTAGAGGCTAATTTATCCCTTATGAGGAAGCTTTTTTAATATTTCTGCTGTTATAAAGTCATACCCCGGTGCTTTATTAGAATTTAGCTTCTTCATTTCTCTGTTCAATTTGGCGAGCATAGCATTTCTAATTGTGTAGTTTTCACTCAAAACTCATATTAATATTTCCATTGAGTGCTTGCCTATAAGAAGGTTTAAATGTTTCTTCCAGGTAATCGGCAAATACTGCCGCTTTCTCTTTGCCACTTTTAGCCCATTCGTGTTGGCTCCGGGGCACTGGAAGCTCTTGTTTGTTCGTTGTTTTTATAGTTTTTCCCCGCTGTCAAGCTTTCAAGGCAATTTTCAACTTCACGGTTTTTGAAATCTGATATCGTCACCGTTTTTAGCATATTATACAAGCGATTTAAGTGAGCTTTGTGTTGAGGAGCACCAGGTTCGCTGCCATTTCTTACGTGCTTTTCGTTTCTCTTTTATTAAATCGTTTGTTCTCTACGGATATTTTATATCATTATAGCGAGGCATTAACCTTTGATAAGGTGTGTTATTCCATGCTGCCTTTTGTATTATATCAACAAAGGTATCTACTGCATCTTCAAGCTCAAGAGGCGTTTGTAATGATACTCTCAATTCAACGTTGTCCTCGATATCTTTCTTAAATCCCTCCCAGTTTTACCGTTTGCTTATCTGGGTGGTTTTTCAATTTTGACAAGGTTTTTGCTTATAGTGAGTATGACTTCATGGCCTTATGAAATTTCAATACGGTTAGAGGGTATTTCTTTTAACATTAATAAATCGATTAAGAGTGTTCTGAACTGAACAAAACCAGTCATTTGCTAACTTTTTTTTTGCGTATACAAGACCGGTTTTTTTCACTTTCATCAGATTTTGTTTTATATAACTTTTTATTTTTATAAATTGATCATAAGTAAGCGTATTATTGTACCAAAAAAAAACATTTTGTAAAAGTAACTGATTTTAGCTTCAAAATTTACTTCCATTTTCGGTCAAAAGTGGGCTCTGGATCTTTGGCACCTCATATGAGGGAAATTTGATAAAAAAGATGCCATCTAATTGTTGAGTAATTGGTCGGAAAAGGTCAAGTAGTCCCAGAAATTGGTCAGCCCCAGCTAACTTGTAATCAAGGCTTAAACTTTCTCAAGGTTGCTCAAGGTCACGCGCGATTTTTGCCAACTCATTTATGGGAAATTTGCAAAAAAATGTATACCATCCGAAAGATTTCTAGATCGTGATAAAAGGTTAACTATTTTCAGTAATTGGTCAGCCATAGATTTTTTTCTATGAATTTTTGAAGTTCGTTTCAAGGGCACGAAAAAACTTTTGGCACCTCATTTGGGTCATTTAAAAAAAAAGTATGCAATTTGAAAGTCCTCTTCACGGTTGTAAAAGGTCTGCTATTCTCAGTAATTGGTCAGCCATAGATTTTTTTTAATGAATATTTAAAGTATTAAAAAAAAAATTCTAGGTCAAAACCATCTTTGGCACCTCATTTTAGGGAAATTTTCCAAAAATGTGTATCATCTGAAAGATCTCTTGATCTTTATAAAAGGTCAGCTAGTTTCAGTAATTGGTCAAATATAGATTTTTTTAATGAATTTTAAAAAATTTCAAGGTTATAGCGATTTTATAGCTCCTCATTTAGAGGAAATTTGCAAAAATTTAATACCATCATAAGGGCCCTGAGAACTATATAAAAGGTCAGCTAGTTTTAGTTAATGAATTTTTAAATTATTGTTGTTGTTCAAGGTCACGGGTCTTCTCAACTGCTTGGTTATGCGGATGACATCGACATCATCGGCCGTTCCAAGAGAGCTGTACTTGAAGCATTCACAGCTATTGATGAACAGGCGAAACGCGTTGGTCTTGACGTAAATGAGGACAAAACAAAGTATATGCTATCAACAAACAAAGCCTCATCTGTCCATCGCCTAGGACAAAACGTCACTGGTAGCAGTAATTTCGAGGTAGTCAAGGAGTTCACCTACCTCGGAACTAACATCAATCCCGCGAACGACACCTTAGTGGAAATCCGACGAAGAATTACCCTAGCGAACCGCTGCTACTTCGGTTTGGCCAAACAAATGGGTTCAAAACTCCTTTCTCGAAAGACAAAGTGCACGCTATACAAAACTCTAATTTTACCAGTTCTACTCTACGGGCGCCAAGTGCTGGACGATAAGTAAAAAAGGGGAATTAATCCTGGGCACTTTCGAGAGAAAAATTCTTCGGCGGATATTTGGTCCTATATGCGAAGAGGGCGATTGGAGGAGAAGATTCAATCGTGAACTGTACGAGCTGTGCCAAGATGTGGATGTAGTCCAAAGAGCCAAAACACGTCGACTTCACTGGCTTGGCCACATCGAGCGAATGGACAACAACGCTCCAGCCAAGAAAATCTTTGAATCCCAGCCCCCAGGTTCGAGACGACCAGGAAGACCGAACCTCCGCTATAGGGACCAGGCGGTCACAGACGCATGAGCGCTTGGTCTCGACGACTGTAGGGAGCGTGCGAGGGACCGCAACCTATGGAAGACCGCAATATCTCAGGCAGAGACCCTTCATGGATCGGGAGCCGGATAAGTAAGTAAGTAAGTTCAAGGTCACGCGTGATTTTTGGCACCTCATTTATTGGAAATTTACAAAAATTTAATACCACCTGAAAGGCCCTAAGATCTATATAAAGGGTCAGCTAATTTCAGTACTTGGTCAGCTATAGATTCTTTTATACGTTTCTTGTTTTGTGTTTTATTTTTAAGGTCATGAACGATTTGTGACCTTGAAAAAAAAATACTTTGAAAAATCGTTAAAATGAATCTAGCTGACCAATTACTGAAAGTAGCTGACCTTTTATAAAGATCTTAGGGCCTTTCAGGTGGTATTAAATTTCCCATAAATGAGGTGCCAAAAATCGCGCGTGACCTTGAGCTACCTTGAGCAAGTTTAAGCCTTGATTACAAGTTATCTAGGGCTGACCAATTTCTGGGACCGCTTGACCTTTTCTGACCAATTACTGACCAATTAGATGGCATCTTTTGTTATCAAATTTCCCTCATTATGAGGTGCCAAAGGTCCAGAGCCCAAAAAGTGCCTTTTAAGAATTAAAAATTTCAATATCAGATGATACAATTATGATTACATATATAATTAATGAAAATTGTGAAAAATAAATTGAGTTTACATATCGTCACCCTTATGCCAGAAACATGAATGTGCAAAAATGAAAATATTGCAACATCGTTTTCGAAAGTTTTCTAGATTAAAACAGAATCTTAAATCAACTTATGGCTTAACTGATATTTTAAAATATCAAAGGGCACGGTAGTGCCCAGCCAAGTTCGCGGCACTACACCCTTTTTACAGGAACAAACTCAGGCGATTTTCAACCCCCCTCTAACTTCAGTACCAATAAAGTCAGAAACTTCAAATTCGGAGTATTTGCTGAACTGATCAAACACAGGTGGCTCACCAAATTTCAACTCTTTAGCATTAGCAGTTCCCAAGATATAGGACTTCAAAAATCGCAAAAATCGCAACTGACTGACTCACTGACTCACTGACTCACTGACTCACTGACAGATCATCAAAATTATGGAGCACTTCCCGACATCGTAGAAACTTGAAATTTCGCACAACGGTAGGCCTTGTGGTACATACAAAGGAAAAAATCGAAAATCTGCAATTTTCTATTCAGGGGGCGTGGCATCCACCCACTTTCTTAAATATTCTATAAATTATATGGAGCCTTTCCGATTGTTGTAGAACAATGAAAATTGGTAAGTCGGTAGGGTTTGAGGTACTTAGAAAGAAAAAAATTGAAAAATTGGAATTTTCCATACAGGGGGCGTGGCATCCACCCACATTCTTAAAAATTCTAATAAATTATATGGAGTACTTCCGATTATTGTAGAACGATGAAAATTGGTAGGTCGGTAGGGCTTAAGGTACTAAGAAAGAAAAAAATTGAAAAATTGGAATTTTACATTCAGGGGGCGTGATATCCACCCACATTCTTAAAAATTCCTATAAATTACATGGAGCACTTCCGATTGTTGTAGAACGATGAAAATTGGTAGGTCGGTAGGACTTGAAGTACCTAGAAAGGAAAACAATCGAAAATTTGGAATTGTCCATTCAGGGGGGGTGCCATCCACCCACTTTATCAGAATTGCTATTATTTGTATGGAGCACTTTCGGTTGTCGTAGAATTATGAAACTTGATAGTAGATTGATGTAGGGCTTGACTTTCACCTGGAAAAATAAATCTTTGCAAAAAGGAGTGAAATCACAACAAAAACATAAATGTTAAAAAAGGAGCCAAGTTTTTATGTAAATAAGAAACCTGTGCGTAAAAAGTCAGCCAAAAAAAGTAATGAGACCTAAAATACATGCCAAGTTTTAAGTTCATGAGGTTTAATATCAAATATCTTAAGTAGAGTAATATCGAAACAATTCCAAATCATGACGGAAATTTGGTAATTAATGATTACTGATTAAAATTTGGTGGATTTACTTGGCAAGTTTTCTTTTAAATACTTACTTAATCACAAATTTAAAATATATGAAAACTTGACCCAGTGAACCCACCAAATTTTAATCAGTTATCATTAATTACCAAATTTCTGTCATGATTTGGAATTGTTTCGATATTACTCTACTTAAGATATTTGATATTAAACTTCATGAACTTAAAACTTGGCATATATTTTAGATCTCATTACTTTTTTTGGCTGACTTTTTACGCACAGGTTTCTTATTTACATAAAAACTTGGCTCCTTTTTTAACATTTATGTTTTTGTTGTGATTCTATTTTCTTCGATACACGCACATTAAAAGCACTGTTATGTCATGGAATATCGGTAAATCTATAAAACTAGCTAACCACCACGAAAAAAATTAATTTGCACATTCATGTTTCTGGCATAAAGGGGACGATATATCCAATGCAAAAAAAAGTTTCAAAAAATACCGTTAGGTATAAAATATTGACTGCCAAAAATGCGTTTTTTCAAATTTTACAAGCATTTTTATTTTGTATTATTATAATATTTCTTAGGTACAAAATTAAAAATTTTCTCCAATAGTGGCATAATAAAAATATTGAATTTTATGTTATTAAACATTGTTTTGCTAAAAATGCTGTAGTGTAAGCTACATTTGCTTTGAAAAACAGCCATTTTTGCCATTTTCTCGTTTTCTTAGTGGCTTTTACCAAAAATAAGAGCACAAAATTAAGAAATTTTGTCCAATGATATCCTAGAAAAGAAGTTTATCTATGTATAGACACCTTAATCGTTTTGATCAGACAAGTACACGCTTCACAGTCTTTTTCATGAAATCACCATTTCAGTCCGGAACACTCTTAAGTCAGATATTTTTTATGAAAATCGTAATTATTATTTTCCATTCCTGTCTCATCTATAGCATTCGACCATTTTGAGATATGCATCTTGAAGCCCAAGAGGTGTGCTTTGCATTAAAGCCGCCACCAACAATTAAGTTTGGGCTTAGTGACTTTATCAATGTCGTACGTAAATTCACTCTTATCGATTTTGCAACGCAGAGTGCAATATATGGAAGAGAAATTGAGAAGAATATATTCAGTTCTAACCTGAACATTACACAATTGCATCGATTCTACCTCTACAAACAAACTTTATCATATTGCTTACATCATTTTGTTTGACTGTGCATTGTATAGTAGATAGTGAATCGGTTAATATCGATCTACAATTTAACTTTTGAAGGATGCGATGTCACGAAATTAATACATATTTACCTTTTCTTTGGTAATCCACTGCGCCAAATCTTTCCTATCTTCCTACTCTTTCTAACTAGTGCCGTGCAATTCAGGTTGCATTTAAAAAGACCTTAGGTCTTACAGGCATATAGTTAAAATTATTATTATTATTATTATTATTTATAATTACTTATATATGTAAAGAATGTGATATACACATAAATTTAATGTATAGCAACCAGTTTTTGACTTATGCGTCTCAATGTTGAAAATTTAAATAAATTTCGTAAGCTTTAGATTTTTATTTAGCGGAAAAAGTTTTTATAGGTCTCGTTTAAGTAATTTCAAATAATCGCAGACATGTTATAGCACAACAAAATGAGATAAAATTGTGTTTCAAAATAATCATGATATCATTTTTAAGTTTTATGTATGTACATAATGTAGCTACACAAAATCGTTATATAAATTTATATGTATATCTTGCAAAGTATGCACATTTCTACTCGTACCGTCTCTTTATTTTAATAAAACCATGATTTCAATAAGAATTCCTCAAAACGAAATTCAAGTTAAAAATTACTCAAACACAAAATACAAGACAGATTAATGTTCTTTGTGAATTTTGAAACCATTAAAATTCCTTAGACGGTCGGTTCTAATTAATTTATAAACCAAAATTTGAAAAATACGAAATATTTACCAAAATATGAATGAAGATATACTGTTCAGATGCATTATTTTTTTCAAGACTTAAAAAACAATGAAATCCTCAAAACCTCAGAAAGTTAAAAAAATAACATACAAATTTTTTTAACCACCAGACTATCTAGGCAAATAGAAAAGGCTACAAACAACACCACTCATAGACGTTAGATTAATTAATGAAAAGTATATTTGAATGTATCTTTTATCCAGCATAAAAAAATAATTAATGTTGAAGAAAAAGAATAAATAAAGTCATGTGTAGAAAATCTTTTGAATTCACTTTATTCATCATGGAAATAAGACGTCCGATTTAAACCAAAATTTCAGAAGCTTTGCGAGATACTCATAATTCAGAATTTCAGGGTAACCCATTTATTTATTAGCAACAAGAATCAAGTCTAATATTATGATAATAGAGGAGTCCAACATATAAAGCTTCGTCATAGGTTTGTGAAGTTAGTAGGGCAACTTTCTAGCAGGCAAATGAGACCTTGACAGGAATTTGCAGTTTTTTTTTTGTATATTGTTTCCATTTCTATTCCCAATTTTGCAGTTCACCAAATAAGGGTGCATTCGAGTGACCTCCTTACTTCACTGTGAAGGTGGCAGAGGTCACATCGTGTGTCTCAGGAACCAAACATGCTAGGAACTTGTGCTAGGGCTCAAAACTTGGAATTTTTGTTTTTGCATTTCAACGATAGGCTTAATTCATTGAAATGAAATGTTCGTTCAAATGGAAGAAAACTGCAAATATGGCACTTTACTGCAAGTTCCTAGCATGCTTGGTTGCTGAGGTACACAATTTAACTTGCTAACTTCATAACGAAGTCAATTTTCTGTATTATATAACCTGTAATACTAAAAATAGAATGCATGACTGGGTTGCACGTTCTTGCTCAAGAGGCTGATGAGGGTTTAAGAAAATTTTATATTAAAATGGGAAATGTAACGTGGCCTGTTTGCGTATTCATAGTAAAATACCTACATCATAACAAAATAATAACTACGCATAATACCTTAAAATATAATAACAAATTACTAACTAACTAAGATAACTAACTATAATACTAAACTACTCAAAACAAACTACAACTAATCATAATACCGTCATATATAAATCCCACAGGGAAGAGGTGATCATACACACCTCCTCTACCTGTGTATTGTGCAAAGGGACACCTGAGGTGCGACAACTTCCTGAGTGTCCGATTGCCAAGAACGAACGTATCTGTACTCGTATAAGCATTATGTGTACAGATGCATATAGGAGGCATCATCAGTCGCCTTCAAAACTCCCAATAGCACTTCGTTTTGTTTTTTCTTTTGTTTTTTTAACATTAATCCAACATCATTATCTGAAAGAGATACAAATATGGGATTAATTGTAAATCCATGAAAACAGAATGATGAGATGAAAGATGGTAAATACCCACCTCGGCCTCAACCATTTCAGCAAAGACCAAGATTTGTCTTTACCATATTTGTTTACATCGTCAAATAATACACCTATAAACTTTACTTACCTTTTTCGTTTTTGTTTTTTGTTTATTGGGCACTATCACCTATAAATATAAAGAAAAATGGTTAAATATTCATTATAATATTTATAAATAAACAAACAAAAATAAAACACTTACCAAAAGTTGTCCAATGTCCGCCACGTTTGATTTCTTTTACACATTCTTATTGCAAATAATTTTGACACATGGAATCCAATAGACTTATCTCACTCTTAAGCAAGAGTGAAGAGTAAGAAGAGATAAGACTTCGTTGCGACGGCCATATTTTTTTTTGCGGCGAATTTAAATTATTAAGTAATAGGTATTGACGAGGTACTATCGATATTCATTGTAATAGATTTTTTTGTAGGAGAACATAAAATTCGCAGGAAATATGAAATTGAATGTCGGTTATATTTTTGAAAATAATAATAGAAAGGGTAGTTGCAATAAATATGTTGGTAAATTAGTTATATGAATTAGGATAAATTTCTGCAATATAGATACTGTGATATTAGATGTAAGGTAGCAAAAATTTGTATAGTACAATGTTAGTTAAATGTCGATAGTAATATTACTATTCAACACCACATCAAATATTTAGAGGAGTGAAGAGGACAGGTGTTTGAATTGATAACTGATAGGTAGAATCCAACTATCTACCAGTTATAGTTTTATATACTTTGAAAACAAAGAACTTAGCTATGTGATAGGGGTCTTTGTGAAGACTGATAAAGAAAAGGGAGTCATATGACTTGTGATTTCATACGCTCAAGATGAAATTCTTTCCGAGAAAGTGATTAAGTCGAATTCGTATTTTAAGTAAATTTGAAATAAGGAAAAAGTTAAAAGTTTAAATTTTTTTGATTCAACGGAAATTAAACTAAACGGAATAAAATCAAGTTTAAAGTTTAAATTTCAAGCTAAAAATCAAAAGTTGAACTAAACAAAAAACCAAAAAAAAAAAAAAAAGTTAAAAAAAAAAACGAAAGTGAACGAATAGTGTCCCTATATTGGGAATACTCATAAGCCCCACAAAATCAATTGAAAATTACAGAAAATAACGCAGAGGTATGTAGCTTTAACAGGCATAGACAATGATAGCTTTAATCTAGAAATCTATACTTTAATCGTGTAGGTACTTATTCGTGAATCTGGGGGCTATATAAATCAGAGTTGACGTTTTAAGTGCCTCTGCCCTTTTAAGGATTCAGAAGCCCTGTCTTCGCCATCCGGCACAGAAGATAGTAGGGATCTGGATCAAAGGATCTGAAAGCAGACAAAACAAGGATCTAGATCTAGCCATATAGGAGAAGGAAGGACTTCAGAAAGTTCCAGAAAAGCACAAGCACAAAGAATCAAAGTGTTAATCGTAAAGAATAAAAAGAAAAAAAGTGAACAAAGAGAAATAAGGAGGAGAAACAAAGAAAGAAAAAAGGAAGAAAGAACCAAGAACTAAAAGACATAAGAACAAAGAAATAATTTCTTTTGCAAAATCTTAAAAATAATTTCTTCTTTTAAAAGTTTTGCTAACATCTTCATTTATTTAATTCATATTTTTTTAACGTAGTTATAAATTTTAGTTTAACGTAGAAATGAAAAATTGTACAAACCGAATCTGTACTTAATCGTTATTTTGATAAAAATCCCGCGTTAACTAATATTTTAGTGAAAAAAAAAACACAAATATCGTTCCTGATCTGTGCTGCCGGCAGGACGTCGAGGGACATATAAAAAAACGTGAGTACCTATAACTATATTTATACAAAAAAAAAAAGAATATATACTGGGAAGAACAAAGCATACCCCAGCAAGAAAAAAATTACCTAAGAACACCTTTAAGGGCAGATATTGGTTTTCGCTTGCTCTTGCTTTAAATTAATTTTTGTTAACTTTCAATTTTCTTATAAAATAGATAGATTTTATATTATAGAAATTTACATAAATTAAAGAAATTATAGTCTCGAGTGAAATGAATCAAATCTTTCATTTAATTGGAAGTTGGATATTAAAGATTTAATAGTTGTTACACAAAAAAAAATGTATTGCTAAAACTCTAAGCGACCGGTGTGTGGAGGTCCTTGTCAGGCCGTCTATGAGGGAGATTCTTATCAAAAAAATGACTTAAACTGACTATAGGACACCATAGCTGAGAAGCAAATTTAGGGGCTATCTTCCACAATCGTAGGCCAAGGAAGATAGCAAAGGATATGTCTTTGACATGGGAGGGATGGCCAAGCTTTGCCAACAACAACAGGCCAACCTGATTGCTCCTAGCGAACCATTATCTTGGTGAGATGATGGAATGAAGGTGAACAGTCTATTGAAGAGAAAGATAAAGCAGAATATATTTTAGGTTTTAAATATAGTATTAGTATTAGAGGGGGGGTTAATTTGTAATCTTATAGTAGGTTAGATATAGGAATAGGGATAAATTAATAGATTAGTTTTTATCTAAATTCAAAGACTGTTCACTGTACTTTTTCCGTTCTTTCACCAGGGTAATGGCATAGGTAAGTGTGTGTCTTTTCATTCTTCCTTTTTTTCTTACAACCGTCCGGTCCGTGTCCGTCCGACATATAGTAAAGTAGCTTTCTTTTTCTTCTTTTTTTTCACATTTTAAATTAATTTTGGCATGTAATACGAGATTGAGCGATAAGTGTCTTGATAAGGACAAGAACTCCCCCGTCTGACGAGCTTAGCTGAGCCGAGACAAGCATGCCACCGTCCTTAAACATAGCACCAAAAATGCCTCTGTGGCCCTTAATTGAGCTCATTTCAATGGCGCCCAACGATTTTTTTTTATCAACTCTCGAGACCAATTGGTACTTCAAGGGGATGATTTTTCTCGGAAGATCATCACCTTGGACTTCCAATAGCCTCTTCAAAAATCTTTCTTTTTACTTTTCTATCCATTAAAACACACTCACGAGCCGTACATACTCCTGTTTCTCAACGATTGGTCCGAAAATTTCTGCCCAAAACGTAGGTCTTCAGAACCAGCGTTTCCGTGAGGGAGTTGGGAGATTAATTTGGAAACAGGAGTGGGACGAGTATGAAGGGCCATATGCATCACGCTGTCCTAGGACATAAGGCACAGCCTGGTTACTAGTGAGGCGTGGGCTTTGGTCTGGAAAACTCGTCCGTGTTGATGCTTAACTGGATAACCATGCCAGCCTTCTATCAGGGTTCCACACTCGTTGCAAGTAGTGGCAGGGAAGAAAGGTTAAGCATCAGCACTCGCTAGGACCAAGAAGGTTCCAGCTATGAACATGACAGACTCGACTTGACAAAAGACTCGACTGACAGGACAAACAGACTATACAAGTCCCTTATTAGAAAGGATACTTGATAGGGAACTTCACACACCACCGCAGCAATAGAAAAATATAAAAGCCACTTTGTAAAGATATAACTATAAAAAAAAAAGTAAAAGAAAACATATTATTAAGAAACGCTCACACATAAGTACAAAAAAAAAAAAAACAAGATTTGAGATACAAATTTTTATATTTTTGATTTATTCATTTCCTATTTTTTCTGCGTTCTAACATTCCTTTTTTTTAATTTGTTCATTTTTTTTTACATTATAGGTTTAGGATTTTGAATTTTGAAATAATATTTTTTTTTAGCATTTTTTCTACATTTTTCTTTAATTTACAGGGTTTTAATTTTTTTGTATTAGGATTCTTATTGAAAGAAATTTATACAATTTTCATTTTTTTTGAATTCATAGGTTTTAAATTTCCATTTTTGAATTAAATTTTGTTTCAAAACTAGTTGAATTTTTTTAGTTCATTTTTAATTTTAAGTTTTTTTTTTTAGATTTTCTTAACTACCAGTTTTTGCATAAAGTCAAAAAGGTTAAGCTAGTTAGGATAAATCTAAGATTCCTTTGGAGAAAAAGAGATTCATGAAGTTAAATTTCTCTTATTCCATTTTTTTTTAATTATTAGCTTATTTTTTTTTTTACATTTTTATTTATCAACATACATATTTTTGAATTTTCCTTTCATAAACATTTTTTAATTTTTCTTATACATTTTTGTTGAATTCATTAAGTTTTAGTTTTGCCTTTATCTAAAAAGTCAATTTTTGAATTTTTTTTAGTTTGGCTTCAAATACTTTTTTTTACCCTTAGACTTTTTTTTTTGAGAGGAAATTTAGGGAAAAGAAAGTAGAAGTAAAAGATGGCAGGCAGGAGTAAAGGAGCCATCCCAAAAAATACGGGGCCTAGACCCCATATTAGGCCTCCGCTTAGGAACATCACTGAACAGATGGAGGACAGGGCAACTGAATCCGAAGATAATCCCAGTGCTATGTCTACTTTGAATGGTGATACACTGAGTAGGTCTTTAGGGGAATACTCACTCGGAGCACAAGCATATAATAGATCCGATGCAACCTTACCAAGGGCAAGTGATCAAAGTGAGTCAACTAGGGAATTTGCGCTTCTTCAACCTACGATCGAAGAGATCGACGAGAGTAATAGTCTTCACGACCCAGATGATGATAGTGATATCCTAAATCAGATCCGTAGGTTACAAATTCAGGAGGAAACCGTCCTCGCAGATATAGAAACCCTTAAGAAAAATTCGAAGCGTGTGACGCTGAATAGCGGTCAGTCACGTAACGCGTTGGAATCAAATTCCGGTTTCAATAGAGGAGCTTTTAAGCGGAATTTAGGATATTCTGAGCGTAATTTTGAACGTGATCAGACTCGCCATCCTTACGAGTCCGACTCAGACTTCATGAGAAGAGTTACTGAGGAGACGGTTTCAGATAAGATCGGCACGGCAGTCTCATTAGCAGTCCGTCAGTGTAATGAGAAAACATTGAACATGTTTCACGAGGGTATGTCCAAGATGTTTGTCACTATGGAAAATAAGATCAGTGAAATTAATAAAAGAATCAGTGAACTTGAACATCCCTCAGTACAATACCCTTATCCTCGACAGACTCGGCAAACCGAGAATGTGGCCACAAATAGACCAGTGGTTCACAACCCAGTAATCCCGTCAACATTAGGTCAAGCCCATAGTTTGAAGCCGCCGATGCATAGTGGTCCTCCAAATTTAAGAGAAACCACTAAACGAGTAGAAGTACATAAATGGGGGATAAAGTTTGATGGGTCATCAAAGTCTATGCCTGTTGAGAGCTTCATCTTCAGGGTTGAAACTCTTCAGCGTAAATGTGGATTGAGCAATGAAGAATTATTTGCAAATTTTCATCATTTAGTATCTGGAGGTGCCGAAAGATGGTACTGGCAGTACCTTGAAGAAAATGCTGAAGATGTACTGCTGAATTATTTTGATTTGAAAACCGAGTTGCTTAATCAATATAAAAATAAAAGAAAAGATCCTGAGATTTTGCGTCAGATTATGGATAGGAAACAACTTCCTCATGAAACCTTTGATGATTTCTACAGCGATGTTAGGGCCTTATTCCTACAAATGCGAAGTCGTCCAAATGAGCAGGATTTGATAGGAATTTTAATGCCTAACATTAAAGACAGAGTTGCAAACTTAATTTTTAGTAGTAGGATCAACTCAATTCATGATTTGAGAGAACAATGTAGGCGGGCGGAAATACACATAGCTGCTAGAGATGTTAGGTTTCGGAAAAACGTAAGTGAAGTAGACTATCGTAAACAAGATACACAAGAAGTTGAATGGCTAAGAGGGGATGATACTTACGTATCAGGAGACGAGGATTACGATATCGCAGCTATACAACAAAACAGAGGAAATACAAATTTTAATAAGAAACCATCAGGACCACCGAAACATTTCGATAGGGAAAAGAGACATTTAGGTGGGAATGAAAACTTAAAAGAGGTAGGAACTAAAAATGCGACTTGTCCGTCAAGTTTCCATACCATGACATGTTTTAGTTGCGGACAAGGCAACATTTCGTTCAAATGCACATCATGTATGGGAAAAGTTCAAGTCGGGAGTGCGTCCGGGAATCAACTACCGACGAAAACTCAACTTCCCGGGAATCCCAATCCCTCGGAAAAATAAACATTCTCAAAAGAGAAGTAAATGAAAAGATTCATAAAATCGAACATGATTCAATTCCTAGGAAAACTCTCCACCAAAGGCTTATATATTATCAAGAAGCGAGAAAACGAATTTTTGGAGAAGAATTAGAAATAACTATAAAAAAATCAAAGAACTACAAGAAAATCTTAAAGTTAAGGGAAAAATGTGCAATAAGTAGATTTCATAAGAACAGGATTGAGTCATCAATAATTACAAACTCTGACGATAATAGACCATATACGAAAGTATATATTGCAGGAGAAGAGATGCTCGGTCTATTAGATAGTGGAGCATCAGTTAGTTGTTTGGGGAGTAGTGCAATGGATTTCGTAAGAAACCACAATATAGAAATTATAAAAATGAACATAGGAATAAAGACAGCTGATGGAAATAATCAACAGATTTTGGGTAGATTCAAAACAGAGGTTTCATGGGGAAAGAATACACAGGAAATGGAATTTTATGTCGTACCAGGCTTACAGCAAAAGCTGTATTTGGGAGTCGACTTTTGGAGAGCCTTTAAGGTAGCTCCTCACATCGTCAGTGCTCTTGACATTCCATCGCCGATGGAAGGACAAGATCTCGATCCCGTAAGGCAACTTTCACCAGTGCAAACTGAGGAACTTGAGCGAGTCAAGCAGCTGTTTCCTTCTTTTGCAGTGTTGGGATTGGGGAAGACAAGTCTAGAAGAACATGTCATTGAGATGGAAGACGAAAGCATTCCCATCAAACAAAGACACTACCCAATCTCACCTGTAGTACAGAAGTTGATGTACGCGGAACTTGACCGAATGCTCGCACTTGGAGTAATCGAAGAAAGTAATAGTGCTTACAGTTCTCCAGTTGTGCTGGTGAGGAAACCTGGGAAAAACAGACTTTGTTTGGATTCACGTAAAGTGAACGCAGCTACAAAGAAGTTTGCTTACCCTCTTCCACACATTGAAGGCATTATTAGTCGCCTTCAAAACACCCACTTCATTTCAAGCATTGACTTGAAGGATGCTTTCTGGCAGATTCCTCTGGAGGCCAAGTCAAGGGAGAAAACGGCTTTCACAGTCCCTGGGCGGCCGTTGTACCAGTTCACGGTTATGCCGTTTGGACTGTGCAATGCCGCTCAGAGAATGTGCAAGCTGATGGACAAAGTCATTCCCGCTCGTATGAGAGAGAATGTCTTTGTCTACCTTGATGACCTCTTGATTTGTTCTCCAGATTTTGGAACTCATATGAAAGCATTGGAAGAGGTAGCAAAATGTCTTCGGGATGCTGGTCTCACAATTAACGTGGAGAAAAACAAATTCTGTTTTAAGGAGATAAAGTATCTGGGCTATTTCATCGGTGATGGGTGTTTGAGGACTGACCCTGAAAAAGTCTCAGCGGTGAAAGACTTTCCAATTCCAGGGACTCCTAAGCAACTCCGTCGGTTTCTGGGGATGACGGGGTGGTATAGGCGCTTTATACCAAATTTCGCTACTATATCAGCCCCCATGACAGACTGCTTAAAAAAGGGCAAATCGTTCGCGATGACAAGCGAAGCGATCAAAGCTTTTGAAGAACTAAAGACTATGTTGATAACTGCACCAATACTGACGAACCCAGATTTTTCGAAACACTTTTACATTCAGTGCGATGCTTCGACTTCAGGCGTAGGGAGTGTTCTCTTTCAGAAAGATACGGATGAGAACGAACGGCCCATAGCATTCATGTCTCAGAAGCTTAATTCCGCTCAAAGGAATTACACAGTGACTGAACTTGAATGCTTGGCGGCCGTTCTGTCTGTAAAGAAGTTTAGGGCATACATTGAGGGACTACCGTTCACTATTATAACGGACCATGCTAGTTTGAAATGGCTAATGACCCAAAAGGATCTATCTGGACGTTTGGCCAGGTGGAGTTTCAAACTGCAGGGTTTCGATTTTAATATCGAACATAGGAAAGGTACCCTCAATGTAGTCCCTGATACTCTCTCGCGTATCCATATGGACGAGCTCAATCCCGAGAAAGAAATGCAGGAAGTTGATCTCAGTTCCCCATATTTTTGTTCACAGGAATATGAGGAACTGAAGAAAACGGTAAACGAAAACAAAGACCGTCTCCCTGATGTATGTGTTTCGGAAGGATTTGTATACAAACGGACAGACATAAGGACAGGCGACGAACTACAGGAAGACAGAGCTTGGAAACTCTGGGTTCCGAAGGAGTTGCATAGGAGCCTCTTGGAGGCGGCACACAATTCACCTGCTGCAGGACATGGAGGTATCCATAAAACGCTAGCAAAGTTGCGACAAAGGTACTTTTGGCCGAATATGACCATCGATGTACGAGAACATGTAAGTTCATGTGATGTGTGTAAGTGTAGTAAACCTTTGAACATGATTTCACGACCTCTCATGGGAAATCAAGTTGTGACCGAAAGACCTTTTCAAAGGTTGTACATAGATTTTTTAGGACCATATCCTAGGTCTAAAACTGGACACACACACATATTCATATGCTTGGACCATTTCAGTAAATTTGTTTTCCTAAAACCTATAAGAAAAGCAACCTCAGCAGAAATTGTGAAATATTTAGAAGAGGACATATTCCATATTTTCGGTGTACCAGAATATGTACACTCAGACAATGGAAAACAGTTCATATCTGAACTATTTTCCAGCTTTCTCAAAAGATATGGTGTTAAACACATCCGAACTGCATTTTATTCGCCACAAGCGAATGCATCAGAAAGGGTTAACCGCTCTGTACTAGCGAAGATCAGATCGTATTTAGAAAATGACCAAAGAAATTGGGATCTTCATGCCAGCAGTGCAGCGTTTTCTCTAAGAAGTGTGATTCATGATTCCATTGGTTTCGAGCCTTACTATGCTGTGTTTGGCTCTCAAATGATTCAGCATGGAGGATCATACGAACTCCTCCGTAAATTAGACGCTTTAAAAGATGGTAACATGAAAATAAACAACAACTGTGATAAACTAGAGCTTATAAGAAAAAAGATATTTGAGAATCTAAAACTAGCCCACCAGAAAACAACTAAAGTTTATAACACACGAAGTAGAGACATTCAATATAGCGTAGGTCAAATTGTTTACAGAAGAAACTTTAAGCAGAGTAATTTAGCAGATTGCTATAACGCAAAATTAGGTCCTAAGTTTGTGAAATCTATCGTTTTAAAGAGAAATGGAAACTCCTTATATGAGATTGGAAACCTCAAGGGAGAAAAAGTCGGAGTCTTCCATGCTAAGGATCTTCACACATAAATTAATGACTAATCTGACAATCCAAGCTACTATAGCTAAACCTCTGTGATATAGACTTAATGATTTTCTTCTGTGATATACGACTGATATTCTACTTCTGTGATAAACCTATCTAGGTGATAAACTTTACCCCTGTGATATAAATCTGTGATATTTTTTTTTAGCCTTGGTTTATTTATTCATCAGAAAAAGATTTTATTAGTTATTTAGTACCTAACAGAAACATTTATTTATTTATATAGCTTTTAATTTTAAGAATGATTACCTAACAAGTGCAATATAGTTTAAGGAGCATTCAATTTATGCAAAATAAAAGATTCTGTGATACTAAATAAGTCATAATTCTTCCTTCTGTGATATCTACTAAAGTTACGTCCAATTTGTGTAAGTCACAGTAAAAGGGTGATTATTCGCAACATGCGCACAGCAAAAAGTTTTTTTTTTTTCAAATAATGCCCAGCTGTGTCGTTAGATGCATGAGAGTTCAGGGCGGGGCTCTTGCCACACGTTAGTGACGAAATTGTTTAATTACGCAACCTAAGCCACTTTTTTCTTACGAGGCTTATGACCTCACGACCACTCAGCCATAATCGTCGATCCTGTAACGTGGCCTGTTTGCGTATTCATAGTAAAATACCTACATCATAACAAAATAATAACTACGCATAATACCTTAAAATATAATAACAAATTACTAACTAACTAAGATAACTAACTATAATACTAAACTACTCAAAACAAACTACAACTAATCATAATACCGTCATATATAAATCCCACAGGGAAGAGGTGATCATACACACCTCCTCTACCTGTGTATTGTGCAAAGGGACACCTGAGGTGCGACAACTTCCTGAGTGTCCGATTGCCAAGAACGAACGTATCTGTACTCGTATAAGCATTATGTGTACAGATGCATATAGGAGGCATCATCAGTCGCCTTCAAAACTCCCAATAGCACTTCGTTTTGTTTTTTCTTTTGTTTTTTTAACATTAATCCAACATCATTATCTGAAAGAGATACAAATATGGGATTAATTGTAAATCCATGAAAACAGAATGATGAGATGAAAGATGGTAAATACCCACCTCGGCCTCAACCATTTCAGCAAAGACCAAGATTTGTCTTTACCATATTTGTTTACATCGTCAAATAATACACCTATAAACTTTACTTACCTTTTTCGTTTTTGTTTTTTGTTTATTGGGCACTATCACCTATAAATATAAAGAAAAATGGTTAAATATTCATTATAATATTTATAAATAAACAAACAAAAATAAAACACTTACCAAAAGTTGTCCAATGTCCGCCACGTTTGATTTCTTTTACACATTCTTATTGCAAATAATTTTGACACATGGAATCCAATAGACTTATCTCACTCTTAAGCAAGAGTGAAGAGTAAGAAGAGATAAGACTTCGTTGCGACGGCCATATTTTTTTTTGCGGCGAATTTAAATTATTAAGTAATAGGTATTGACGAGGTACTATCGATATTCATTGTAATAGATTTTTTTATAGGAGAACATAAAATTCGCAGGAAATATGAAATTGAATGTCGGTTATATTTTTGAAAATAATAATAGAAAGGGTAGTTGCAATAAATATGTTGGTAAATTAGTTATATGAATTAGGATAAATTTCTGCAATATAGATACTGTGATATTAGATGTAAGGTAGCAAAAATTTGTATAGTACAATGTTAGTTAAATGTCGATAGTAATATTACTATTCAACACCACATCAAATATTTAGAGGAGTGAAGAGGACAGGTGTTTGAATTGATAACTGATAGGTAGAATCCAACTATCTACCAGTTATAGTTTTATATACTTTGAAAACAAAGAACTTAGCTATGTGATAGGGGTCTTTGTGAAGACTGATAAAGAAAAGGGAGTCATATGACTTGTGATTTCATACGCTCAAGATGAAATTCTTTCCGAGAAAGTGATTAAGTCGAATTCGTATTTTAAGTAAATTTGAAATAAGGAAAAAGTTAAAAGTTTAAATTTTTTTGATTCAACGGAAATTAAACTAAACGGAATAAAATCAAGTTTAAAGTTTAAATTTTCAAGCTAAAAATCAAAAGTTGAACTAAACAAAAAACCAAAAAAAAAAAAAAAAGTTAAAAAAAAAAACGAAAGTGAACGAATAGTGTCCCTATATTGGGAATACTCATAAGCCCCACAAAATCAATTGAAAATTACAGAAAATAACGCAGAGGTATGTAGCTTTAACAGGCATAGACAATGATAGCTTTAATCTAGAAATCTATACTTTAATCGTGTAGGTACTTATTCGTGAATCTGGGGGCTATATAAATCAGAGTTGACGTTTTAAGTGCCTCTGCCCTTTTAAGGATTCAGAAGCCCTGTCTTCGCCATCCGGCACAGAAGATAGTAGGGATCTGGATCAAAGGATCTGAAAGCAGACAAAACAAGGATCTAGATCTAGCCATATAGGAGAAGGAAGGACTTCAGAAAGTTCCAGAAAAGCACAAGCACAAAGAATCAAAGTGTTAATCGTAAAGAATAAAAAGAAAAAAAGTGAACAAAGAGAAATAAGGAGGAGAAACAAAGAAAGAAAAAAGGAAGAAAGAACCAAGAACTAAAAGACATAAGAACAAAGAAATAATTTCTTTTGCAAAATCTTAAAAATAATTTCTTCTTTTAAAAGTTTTGCTAACATCTTCATTTATTTAATTCATATTTTTTTAACGTAGTTATAAATTTTAGTTTAACGTAGAAATGAAAAATTGTACAAACCGAATCTGTACTTAATCGTTATTTTGATAAAAATCCCGCGTTAACTAATATTTTAGTGAAAAAAAAAAACACAAATATCGTTCCTGATCTGTGCTGCCGGCAGGACGTCGAGGGACATATAAAAAAACGTGAGTACCTATAACTATATTTATACAAAAAAAAAAAAGAATATATACTGGGAAGAACAAAGCATACCCCAGCAAGAAAAAAATTACCTAAGAACACCTTTAAGGGCAGATATTGGTTTTCGCTTGCTCTTGCTTTAAATTAATTTTTGTTAACTTTCAATTTTCTTATAAAATAGATAGATTTTATATTATAGAAATTTACATAAATTAAAGAAATTATAGTCTCGAGTGAAATGAATCAAATCTTTCATTTAATTGGAAGTTGGATATTAAAGATTTAATAGTTGTTACACAAAAAAAAATGTATTGCTAAAACTCTAAGCGACCGGTGTGTGGAGGTCCTTGTCAGGCCGTCTATGAGGGAGATTCTTATCAAAAAAATGACTTAAACTGACTATAGGACACCATAGCTGAGAAGCAAATTTAGGGGCTATCTTCCACAATCGTAGGCCAAGGAAGATAGCAAAGGATATGTCTTTGACATGGGAGGGATGGCCAAGCTTTGCCAACAACAACAGGCCAACCTGATTGCTCCTAGCGAACCATTATCTTGGTGAGATGATGGAATGAAGGTGAACAGTCTATTGAAGAGAAAGATAAAGCAGAATATATTTTAGGTTTTAAATATAGTATTAGTATTAGAGGGGGGGTTAATTTGTAATCTTATAGTAGGTTAGATATAGGAATAGGGATAAATTAATAGATTAGTCAATATCTTTTGTCAAAATAGACATATTTAGACCGAACGACGTGGAAACATATAACATTAAGAAAAAGTGAATAAATAATTAAACACCTTAAATGAACATAACACCTTATTGTTTCACACAAAATAAAAAACGAAGTCAATTACAATAACAAAAAAGACTTACATTAAACGCGAATGCATTTCAAACGCTTCTTTGGCGTTCATCATCAGCACTAACTCGATTGTACAAACTGCATCATATATTTTGTTAGCATCGAAGAGTGGGTGTGCGAAGTAACGGACATGACCTATACCAAAGAGAACAGCGGTGTTCTAATCTCGCCTTCCTCTGCATTCAAGTTATTGTTTTCTTTTTCAATATAATAACTTTCATAAGCATCAAGTCTGTTGCATTTGTTTACATGTTTAATCAAAGTAATGCTATGCTCTTTCTCCCCAATTCCATGACCCTCAGTTATAATGTGATCCGCAAAGGCTGATTGTTTTAATTTGTTCTTTTTTGCACAATAACAATGCTCTTTATATCTCACTTGTATACTGCGTTTAGTTTGGCCTATGTAACGTCGTTTACACACACCACATTCAATAGCATATATGCCAGATTTTTGTTCATCTTCGACTTTATCTTTCGTAGATGCAAAAATATTTTTAAGTTTTTGATTATTTGAAAAAACTGGCAAGATATTGTGCTGTTTTAAACGGTTTTTTAATTTGTTCATTATTTCCGGAACATAATTGAAGACTTCTCTTTTTATTTCATTTCTGACTTCTAAATTATTTTGTCTAAATAATGTTGTATTTTTATTTTGAGACATTTTTTTCGCGTGTTTTTTAACAATAGAGTCAATAAGATTCTTCGAATAACCATTTAAACCAGCCACTTCAACTATATAATCGTATTCTTTTTTATAGTTTGCTAATGAAAGGGGAAGATTAACAAGCCGATGCACCATAGAATGAAACGAAGCATGTTTGTGTTGAATGGGACAATGAGAATCACAAGTAATCACTCGTTTTGTACTGGTGGGTTTGTGGTACACTGCGATATCTATTTTTACAGGTGTTCTTGTCAACTCCAAGTCTAAAAACGCGATTTTTTGGTCTTTTTCTTCTTCAACTGTGAATTTTATGGATTCGCATTGATTATTTAACACAGTTAAAAAACTCTCACTTTCAGACTCATTTAGCACTGTAAAAATATCATCAACGTAACGATGGAAGACTTTCGGTAATAAACCTTCTGATTTCAATTTCATTTCCAATTTGGCCATGTAAATTTCGGCGATAAACGGACTTAGTGGATTCCCGATACTAGTACCTTTTGTTGATTTATAAAATTCACCACGAAATTGAAAAAAACTCTGATTCATACACATCCTAGCCGCTTTTGTGTAAATTAATCTTTTTTCACTTGTCACATTATTTTCAATCAGATATTCATTAAATGCCTCGATCGCATCATCTACAGGCACACTTGGGAAGAGGGACACTACATCAAACGAAAACATTTTTTCTCCCGGTTCAAAAACTAAATCTTCAATTTTTTTAACAAACTCGAATGAATTTTTGACCGAAGTGCTACGGATTGGATTTAAACTATTCATTTCGCGAACCAACCACTTAGAAACTTTGTTACCCGCCGTATCTATGCTCGGAACTATTGGCCTTAACGAACTTCCAGGTTTGTGGATTTTAGGTAAACCATGAATACGAGCCACTTTTGGATTTGACTCTATTAATGAAAATTGCAGTTTTTTACCGAAAACGTCACCAATTTCTTTCCTAAGGCTGTTTACTTCATCAATCATTTTTGGTAAAGGATTTTTAGCAACTCTTTCATAATTTCCATCTTGGATTAATTTTAACATTCTAGTATCATAATCCTCTTTATCTAGAATCACTAATTTATTTCCTTTATCAGCCTTAACGAAAAAACAATCCTTCTTTTTAATTGAAATGATTGCATCATTGAAAACGTTTTTCACAATTTTCCGCTCCTTAACGTTATAAGAATATATTAAACTTACGGCAGCCGATCTAATACTTTTTTGAACATCAAACGGTTTGTATTTAAGCATGGTCTCAATGTCAATCACCAAATCTAGTAGAGGTTCTTTTTTAGGCACCGGTGCAAAGTTAAAACCTTTGTTTAAAAGTTCCATCTCTACTTCCGAAAAAACACAACTCGATTGGTTCACAACATAATCTGTAATAATTGCAGGCTTGCATACTTTTTCATTTATTTGTTGTTTATTCTTTTCCAAAATCAAGAAATCAAACTTTTTCTTGTGAATTGATCTTTTCTTTTCTAATTTAAAGTTCAATTTGCACTCACAATTACTTACGAATTGAGACCACTTTTCATAACACACACCGTTCATATTTTTTATAATTCTCATATGTAATTCGTATAAAGACAATTCAACCTCGGATAGAGTCAAATCCAAAAGTGGCTCGTATTCATGGTTTACCTAAAATCCACAAACCTGGAAGTTCGTTAAGGCCAATAGTTCCGAGCATAGATACGGCGGGTAACAAAGTTTCTAAGTGGTTGGTTCGCGAAATGAATAGTTTAAATCCAATCCGTAGCACTTCGGTCAAAAATTCATTCGAGTTTGTTAAAAAAATTGAAGATTTAGTTTTTGAACCGGGAGAAAAAATGTTTTCGTTTGATGTAGTGTCCCTCTTCCCAAGTGTGCCTGTAGATGATGCGATCGAGGCATTTAATGAATATCTGATTGAAAATAATGTGACAAGTGAAAAAAGATTAATTTACACAAAAGCGGCTAGGATGTGTATGAATCAGAGTTTTTTTCAATTTCGTGGTGAATTTTATAAATCAACAAAAGGTACTAGTATCGGGAATCCACTAAGTCCGTTTATCGCCGAAATTTACATGGCCAAATTGGAAATGAAATTGAAATCAGAAGGTTTATTACCGAAAGTCTTCCATCGTTACGTTGATGATATTTTTACAGTGCTAAATGAGTCTGAAAGTGAGAGTTTTTTAACTGTGTTAAATAATCAATGCGAATCCATAAAATTCACAGTTGAAGAAGAAAAAGACCAAAAAATCGCGTTTTTAGACTTGGAGTTGACAAGAACACCTGTAAAAATAGATATCGC
Organism: Dasysyrphus tricinctus; assembly: GCA_963921185.1. Classification (NCBI taxonomy): domain Eukaryota; kingdom Metazoa; phylum Arthropoda; class Insecta; order Diptera; family Syrphidae; genus Dasysyrphus; species Dasysyrphus tricinctus. The sequence goes on along the minus strand of OY992530.1, from coordinate 136,486,409 downwards.
AGTGTACCACAAACCCACCAGTACAAAACGAGTGATTACTTGTGATTCTCATTGTCCCATTCAACACAAACATGCTTCGTTTCATTCTATGGTGCATCGGCTTGTTAATCTTCCCCTTTCATTAGCAAACTATAAAAAAGAATACGATTATATAGTTGAAGTGGCTGGTTTAAATGGTTATTCGAAGAATAAGTCTTCAATTATGTTCCGGAAATAATGAACAAATTAAAAAACCGTTTAAAACAGCACAATATCTTGCCAGTTTTTTCAAATAATCAAAAACTTAAAAATATTTTTGCATCTACGAAAGATAAAGTCGAAGATGAACAAAAATCTGGCATATATGCTATTGAATGTGGTGTGTGTAAACGACGTTACATAGGCCAAACTAAACGCAGTATACAAGTGAGATATAAAGAGCATTGTTATTGTGCAAAAAAGAACAAATTAAAACAATCAGCCTTTGCGGATCACATTATAACTGAGGGTCATGGAATTGGGGAGAAAGAGCATAGCATTACTTTGATTAAACATGTAAACAAATGCAACAGACTTGATGCTTATGAAAGTTATTATATTGAAAAAGAAAACAATAACTTGAATGCAGAGGAAGGCGAGATTAGAACACCGCTGTTCTCTTTGGTATAGGTCATGTCCGTTACTTCGCACACCCACTCTTCGATGCTAACAAAATATATGATGCAGTTTGTACAATCGAGTTAGTGCTGATGATGAACGCCAAAGAAGCGTTTGAAATGCATTCGCGTTTAATGTAAGTCTTTTTTGTTATTGTAATTGACTTCGTTTTTTATTTTGTGTGAAACAATAAGGTGTTATGTTCATTTAAGGTGTTTAATTATTTATTCACTTTTTCTTAATAATAGATTAGTTTTTATCTAAATTCAAAGACTGTTCACTGTACTTTTTCCGTTCTTTCACCAGGGTAATGGCATAGGTAAGTGTGTGTCTTTTCATTCTTCCTTTTTTTCTTACAACCGTCCGGTCCGTGTCCGTCCGACATATAGTAAAGTAGCTTTCTTTTTCTTCTTTTTTTTCACATTTTAAATTAATTTTGGCATGTAATACGAGATTGAGCGATAAGTGTCTTGATAAGGACAAGAACTCCCCCGTCTGACGAGCTTAGCTGAGCCGAGACAAGCATGCCACCGTCCTTAAACATAGCACCAAAAATGCCTCTGTGGCCCTTAATTGAGCTCATTTCAGAAATTAAGAGAGAAAAATGTTTAAGAGCATGAAATGCTATATTTAAATTAGCTAAAAAAACGCCTATGATAGTAAAATATGAAAAAAGTTCGCCATCTTAATTCTCGATTGAATATGATTGTATGAAAAAGAAATTAAAAAAATTGGACCAATGTTACAATTCAAAACCGTGCTTCCGTTTTTCGTTCTTTAACTTCGATATTAAAATAAAAGATAGCTTATTTGGTTTTCTTTTATTCAATTAGGTATGTTTATTTGTTTTCTTTTCAATATCTGAACATTAACTCTGCCCTTCCTCCCAGTTGGTTCTCTAGTTATTAGTTTTTTTACGAGCGGCTTGAGAAAAAAAATTGTTTATATGGGTGATTCCGTCCCAACTGTGATTCTTTGTGTCCAGTGCTTTTTTTGTTATTTAATGTAAAATGTTCGTATATATTTTTGGTCTATATTGTGTAAATGGCTATTTACTACAATCTACATTCGATATCATGACCAAATTTGCTACTTCTTCCACATGGCTTGGAAAAGTTAAGTAAAAATGTCAGTACCTTGGCATGTCCGTTCCTTGTTTTTCCGATAAAATCTACTTTTTTCTAATGAAGTACTTCATTGAATAGAAATGTTGTCCTCAGAAAAGTTTAAGTGCAATACTTGTTTGACAAAATTATGCAAAAATTAAGTCAAAATACTTATTGCTGAATAAATTATGAATGAATGTTGTCCGAAGATTTTCTTTTATTTTTGAATTCAAAATATTTCTCGCTGAACCGCCATTTTGTTTTAGTTCCAAGACGTCTGTTTGATGGTTTTCTAAAAGAGGTACTATTTATGTATAGATAGCAACAGTCTTTTTATTTTTTAACGTCGTTGTACTTTAAGAGTGATATGTTTTCATTCGAAGAAAGTGTGTCACAAATTTGTCAGTACCGTGGTAGTATTTTTTTAGCATGTTTCAACATATGTTTTTGGTTGATTGTCAGAATTTTTGTATTCCTTTTAACGACATTATGTTAAAATTGTCCTAGAAATTATTTTTCTCATTAGAGAAGTTAAGTCACATAAACTGTTTAAATGTCAGTACCGTGGATGTCAGTACCGTGGCACCGTGAACGTTAATTAAATTATTTTTTGCAATACTATTTACTTTCCACCAATTTCCTTTATTAAAACGGTAGCAATACCTGGAAAGAACCAAACAAAAATTATTCCGTGCAATCAAAACTTAGTAAAAACCCAGTACAATAAAGAGGGTTGCCATTCAGAAGAATAGAATACAAAAACGAAAAAGTTATTCATATTTAAAGAAAATAAAAGAAGTAGAAATGTCTAAGCATAACAGTTAATCTAGAATCTCAACAAAAATATGGTCAAAACGAGAGAAAACAAAATACAAATACAAGCAAGTAAAAGAGCTTCATTATCGTCTATTCCAGCTTTAGTTATAGTATATATTTTTTGTTCTTTAAAAAATGTAGCAAAATGCTTTTACAGATTTGATACTCTGACTAATTGAAGCCAGAAAAACGAAACAAAAATTTTTTCCAATAAGTTTAAATTTTTTTTTTTTTTTTTTTAAGAATCACAGTTGGCAGAGAATCACCCATATATCAAGTTCGTAAAAAAATTTTAAAGACAAATTGTAGTATGCTGTGGAGTATGTGCATTAGGGTGGTCTTTAAATAAAAGGTCATTCCGGATGGCCCCAAATCGGCTCTAAATTAAGAAAAAAGATTTCCCTATTTTTTTTCAGATTTTTATTTTTATCCCCTATAGTCGGTGTAGGGGTAGATTAAATTTCCCCGTTTTTTTTGTTGCATACTAAAAATTTGCGTAAGATTGGCCAAAAAAATCAGAGCAGAGAGCTAGACATGAAAAAAATCTTACAGGAGTGGGGTAATATCTCCCCCCGTTTGGACGGGAGGGGCAATTAAATAAAATATTTGCATAAAATAGAAAAAAAATGAATTAAAAAACAACGGCAATACTAACAGTAACGTTTTGTAGCTTTTTGGAAAGCCATTCCATTCTTACAGCTTGTTTTTAAATTAATTTTTTTTGATGAACAGTTTTCGCAGTAAATTGTTTCAAACTCAATATTTTGAAGAAAAATTATTATTTTGTTTTGTAATTTTAGGTTTGAAAACAGATTTTGCTGAAATTGTTTAGATATTCAAAGATTTTTATTTAATAATCAACTATTAAAAGGACTTCTGGCTTTCCAAAAAGCTACAAAACATTACTGCAAGTGTTGCCGTTGTTTTTTTATTAATTTTTTTTCTATTTTATTAAATTATTTTATTAAACTGCCCCTCCCGTCCAAGCGGTGGGAGATATAACCCTCTTCCGGTAGGTTTTTTTTCTTGTCTACTTCTCACCTACATGCTCTGAATTTGTTGGCAGATTTTACGTGAATTTCCAAAAAAAGGAGAACTTTAATTTACCCCTACAGCGACTATAGGGGATGAAAATAAAAATTTGAAAAAAATTAGGGAATTTGTTTTTCTTCATTTAGATCTGATCTGATCTGATCTGATCAAATATGTATTAAAACTCAAAAAAATCCATTATAAAGACCACCAATGTGCATACAAAAATTAAATAAAAAAAAATTTCAACCCGTTGAGATAGATATAGAATTTTCCAAAAAATAGTTGAAATCTTTTTTTAAAAATTCAAAACAAATTTGATTTGTAAAATTACATTTTCGAATTAATTTGAAATTTGAATACATACAAATTATCTTAATCTGTTAAGCAGATAAAGAGAACATTAAAAATAAAAACAAAAATTCTGTGAGAGGGGCGTTAGTGAATAACGGTAAAAAAAACGCCTTTGTCAATTTGGAAATAACGCCTGAGAAAACTCTGAGCAAATTGTTGTTCTGATGTTTTTTTCTCATTTTGTTATTTTGTCAAAAAGTAAATTTGTTTCCTAAAATATTTTAGAGATAAAATAAAATATAAGAAGGTTTTATAATACAAATTCTATATACTACTGAAATAAATCAGCCAAGTAGAAGACTTAGCATTAAGGATTGGACTTGTTGAATTATTGATTCAAAATAGCTTTTTATGGCCTTTAGTCCTACAAATTGGCTTTTCATTCGGCTTACTCACTTGAACTCATCAGTGACATAGTGAGGGCCTTGTCATACGCAATTTGTTTCAAGTTCAGTATAACTTACATGAATTTTTCAACGAAAATCCACTGTAAACTATGTCACTGATGAGTTCAAGTGAGTAAGCTGAACGAAACGCCAATTTGTAGGACTAAAGGCCTCAAAAAGCTATTTTGAATAAAATAAAATAGACCGAGAGCCCACAGCAGATTTTGGGTGTGAGTGAAAGCAAAAAAAGTAGTATAGGCGTCGAAAGCTTCATAAAGGTAATTCAAAAAATCAAAGTTTGCATTCCACCACTGGGGCCTTTGCGAGAAACAGTGCATAAAAAAAAAAATATCAATGCAACTTCGAGGATAATCGTGTTAGTCGAAATTGGTTTTCACTCCTCCCTAGATAAGCTCCTCGGAGCACATATCACGGAATCTGAGACCATTTGAGTGTATAGTTCGCTCTACCAGGCCGTTTAAAAAATTCAAAATACTAAGTGATAAACGGTTTTTTTTAAACAGTCTGGCAGGGCGAATTAAACACTCAAATGATTTCAGATTTCGTAACATTGGATCTGCGGAGCTTATCTAGGGACGGTTGAAAACCAATTTCAGCTAACAAAATTATCATCAAAGTTGCATTCATATTTTTTTTTTTTTGATGCACTGTTTCTCGCAAAGGCCTAGTTGTGGACTGCAAGACTATGATTTTTTGTATAGCCTTTAATGAAGCTTTCGACGCCTATACTTCTTTTTTTGCTATCATTCACCCCCAAAATCGGCTGTGGGCTCTTAGTCTAAAACTCCCAAGTAGTGAGTTTGAAAAAAAACTCGATCATTGTAGTTTTTCAAATATTTGACTTCTTAAAAATCCAAAATATATTTATTTTTAAAAATATTTCCTTTCTTCGTGACTATATTTATAAAAAATGGTGTTCCTCGAGCCCACTTTAGTACAACCATTTTTTTTTTGTACACAATACAATCAATACTTTTTAGATGCTTTTGTATAAAAAAAATATTGAAATCATTCAAACCGTTTTAAAGAAAATCAAGAATTACCCGGAGGCCACGCAAGCAAGTACTTGCAAGCAAGTTGGCTACATACTCCCTGTCGAATTCGTAATTTGCATTCCACTTGCCTCCCACTTGCTTGCCACTTGCTTGTCTCCCAACTTGCTTCGCAACTTGCTTCACTACTGACTTCAAAACTTGCATGCCAGTTGATAAGCAAGTTGCTTGGGTTGATAAGCAACTTGCTTGCCAGACTTGCTGTGGCCTCGGGGTTAAAAAATGGTTCTCGGGGAGGACTATTAAAAACTATTTTTTGAAAAATGGTTTCCCACCCAAAATTCGCCTTTACTTAAAGTAATTAATTGAATTTTTTTGGAAGAAAAGTTGTGGAGCTGTTTTTGAGAAAAATATGTACGATTTTCTGTCATACTCTGCTTAAAGAAATTAACATATGGGCCCTATTACCATTTGCGAATCGAACCAAAAAGTTGGAAAATGAATCAATTTGCTGTTATGATAAGCGAACATTCGCCACATGACTAGCCCCAAACATCAAAATTAAGCGCAATGGAACAAGTTAGTGACTGGCGGGCAAACAATAAATAAAACACGAATTTCTTATTATTTTGTGATAAAAATTAGTTTGTTAAATATTTGCAATCGAGAAAAATTAACAAAAATGATATTCACCACTTAAGACCATTAAATAATTAAGTTTTAAAATTAACACGCTAGGCAAAACCTACACCAAGTTGAACAAATTTTTAAAGTCGTTGTAGTCCAGGGTGGTTGGATATTTTTTGTTTCCCTAAAAAAAAGGGATACTTATCACTATAATATCGCGTAGTGCCAATTAAATAAAATGCACGACTGGATCGCACGTACTTGCTCTTATGTTCAAGTTGTGTGGGACTTAAGAACTTTAATAAATATTCAAATAATTATAGAAAATGTATAAAAAGCATTTAAATCGTTCTTTTAATTGTATAAACAAACTGATAAATCACTTTTAGAGCTCAAAACAAAGTATGCCATTTGATTACTTGAAAAAATATCAATATATGAAAAAAAAATTAAAATCGTTGGAGCCGTTTTCTTAAAAATTAATTTCTTATATATAAAATTTTTGTAACATTTTTCAAAAAAAAATTTGGTATGCCAATATTGAGAATATATTATAATATACATTTAAAACTGAAATTTCAAAATAATTCATCAACCCGTTTTTGAAATATTGAATTTTCAAAAAAAAAATTTGAATCTTTATTTAAAAATCCAAAATTTATTTTTTCAAAAATTTTGGTATGCAGTATTATTTATTTTCTAACAAAGCTTTTGTGCAAAAAATTTCATTGAAATCGGATGAGTGGTTAATGAGGAAATCAAAAATAAAAAAAACCGTTTTATGGCAGGTACCGTTAATAAATGTTTTTGGTGATTTTTTTTCTTATTGAAATTTACATCATGTCTACAGTAATACACTAATTTTTTTTATCAAAAGCCGTTCTTGAGATAAATAAGCTTTTCCTTAACGGTTGTATGGCAAGTACCGTTATTTTTTGTGCTAAAAAAAAAATTTCAATTTCCCCTCTGGAGAGTTACAAAAAAACCTTAAGTTCAAAATTTGAAGAAAATCGCTTCAGGGGCTTAGGCTGTAGGTTCAGGTACATACAGACAGACAGACAGACAGACAGACAGACAGAATTGTGCCACCCACTTTCTTCGTGTTCTCTATCATCGTAATGTCATGTTTGATTGTTATCTCGAAATTTTTTTTTGCACGAACCCAAAACTTGCCCTGTAGTACCTATATCGCAAGTAAAAATGAAGAAAAATGTGCGGTACACCAAGTTTAAATAAAATGCACGACTGGGTCGCACGTACTTGCTCTTATGTTCAAGACACTGCGAGTTTAAGAAAATTGTATACAAACATGGAAATTGTGAGAGAAAAATGTAGAGAAGCATGAAATACGACACTTAAATTAGCTAAAAACAACTCTTTTGACAGTTTGAGGTGAAAAAAAAGTATGCCATCTTAATTCATGATGGAATATGATTGTATGGGAAAAAAAAATTTTAAATCGTTGGAGCTGTTTTTTTTTTAAATTAATTTTTTATATATAAAATTCTTAAAACATTTTTAAGAACAAATTTTGGTATGCAGATTTAAACTATATATTTATGTGTATATAAAAACAAAATTTGAAAAAAAATTGTCGACCCGTTTTTGAGATATCGAATTTAAAAAAAAAAAATTTGAAACTTTTTTTAAAAATCCAAAAACTTTTTTTTTTAAATTTTTATATGTAATATTATTTAATCTTATTTGAAATTTGTATATAAAAAAATTTATTTAAGTCCTCTAAGCTGATAACGAGAAAACTCAAAATAAAAAAATACGTTCTATGATAGGTACTACTAATAGTTGCAAAGTGTAAAATTTTATAATTTTTGATGGTAGATCGAACTAATTTTAGTATATGAAAAAAGTTTAATCAAAATCGTAGAAGTCGTTTTCAAGCAAAAAAATATTTTCCTTTGCGGTTTTTTCACTTTTGTATGGAAGGTACCGTTATTTTTTCATAAATGTAAAATTTTTTCTAAAAATATTTTAGAGAGTACTTAAAAGTCTTAAATATCGAGTTTCAAAAAAATCTATGATGCCGTTTTCGAGATATTTGATTTTCCAAAAAAAAATTTTAAATATTTTTTAAAAATCCAAAAAATATTTTTCCAAAAATGTTGGTACACAAAACTATTAACATTTTTTGGAAGCTTTTGTATAAAAAAAATAATTGAAATCGGTCATACTATTTTGAAGAAAATCAAAAATTAAAAAAATGGTTCCTTGGGAGGTACCATTAATAACCATTTTTGAAAAATGGTTTTCCACCCAAAGAAAGTCTTTACTAAAATAAATTTATTGAATTTTTTTTAAGAAAAGTTGTCGAGCCGTTTTTGAGAAAAATATGATTATGTAAATTTGCCAAACAAAAAATTTATGACAGGTACCGTTATTTTTGGTTCTAAAAAAAAAATGAAAAAAATGTGTCGGCAGAATCACCAAAACCACTATGTACCAAGTTTGAAGAAAATCAATCGAGCCGTTTAGGCTGTAGACGAACAGACAGACAGACAGAGAGAATTTTGCCACCCACTTTTTTGGTGTTCTCTATCATCGTAATATCATGTTTGATTGTTATCTCAAAATTTTTTTCTTGCACGAATCCAAAACTTGCCTTATAGTACCTATAATCGCAAGTACAAAGGTTTTCTATCGAAATTGAAATTTCACCACAGCTGAAAAGGCCTTCAATATGGTCCATGAGCTAACTCACCAAATTAGGTGAGTTAACCCACCAAATTAGGTGAGTTAACTTTGAATTTCTATTGACTGAAAAACATGCTTGTGGAGTTAACTTAATTTTAACCCGAGACTATTAGGATGATCTCGCACTGAGAAACTGTCCCTAAGAAAAAGAAGAATATGTAGTTTTTTTTTATTACTATTGGTTCATTCTGATTACTGGCTGAAACGTTGTTACTATGCACACAATTTTACAGAGCAGACTATGCACTCTCCAATATCTTAAACATTTTTTGTGCATTTTAAAAGAATTAATTTTCTTTAATTTTATTTCTTTATAAAATAGGACGAAAAGATGATACTCATCTTACCTTTGTTAAAATTACAAACAGATACAAAGTTCCATGTTCTTTGTTCTTGGGAAAAGAATATTGAATTTCTTATCATTATCATCATAGATTTTCTTGAATAAAAACATTTTTAAGGAATATCTTCATATTATGTTATTATGTAGTATATCAAACCTATCGTCCTACAAATAGTAATAGCTATGTAAATAAAATACCTAACTCATCATTTTGCAGAAATCTGCAAGCAATATTAAATTTTACAAGAAAAATTGATGTCTTGTTTCACAAACGGTTGAGTTTCTGTTTTATTTGACTAAAAAAAGAACAAAATTCCATACATATATGTAGGTATATGCAATGAAGTTAAATTACATTTTTTTTCAGAAGATAACATGACAGGGCTGTCGCCTTTTTTCCTTTGGTTTGACATGACTATAAAAGAAAATTGAATTTCTCTTCTTTTTCTTTTTTTTGTTGTTGTTGTTTAAAAAGCAGACGTTCCTTGTTTATGTATAAAATGAATGTGCGTAGAATAAATTTTAAAGAAAACTCATTTAGCACATGCATGCATATGCTTACCTTTTACTTGTATCTATCACACTATGAAACAACTGCTGTACCTTACATATATTTAATATGAGTTGACCATATTTTTAAAAATTTAAATTATGTAACGGGGTTTTTTTTAAGGGATGATGGGCTTTATATTTGGCTTTTTCTATCATGCGGCAATAATTGAAGAAGTACACAAATTATAAATATTTTGTCACAAATTATGTTGTCCTTATACTAGCCCAGTACCTTACCTCATTTAATTTTTAAAACAATAGAGGGCGACATAATTTCCCACGCTCGCACTGTGTTAATTCATTGTAAGGGTACTCAAAACCCCTTTAGTGCGCGCTTATTATAAAAAAAAAGAAAAAAAAAAAATGTCCATGAATGTATGTCCAAAAAATGATGGACCTACATATATCTGGTTTTTCAATAAGAGCGCTACAAAGGTTTTTTAAATAAAACAAAAATAGTTTTGGATATCAATGAAATTCTTTATTCCTGTGAAAGTACGTTTGATGCCATTATGTATGGAACTCGATTTCTTTTGCATGGCCACCACGGGCACGCTTGCAGAAGTCCAGACGCTGAACCCAATTCTCGATGGTTTTCAAGCATATATCGGCCGATACTGCTGCAATTTCACGTTTGATATTCGTACGAAGTTCATCAATCGTCGCTGGCGTTGGCATAGACAATAGACTTGACGTAGCCCCACAGGAAATAGTCTAACGGCGTCAAATCGCATGACCGAGGCGGCCAAGCGACTGGACCATTTCGTGAGATAATACGTTTTCCAAACTTGGTTTCCAATAAATTGATTGTGACATTCGCTGTGTGGCTTGTGGCGCCGCGCCGTCCTGTTAGAACCACATGTCCTCCAAGTCCATATCATCCAATTGGGGCCAAAATATTCGGTTATCATTGAACGGTAGCGATCCCCATTCACAGTAACGTGCCGGTCTTGATCATCACGGAAGAAGTACGGCCCAATGAAGCCGACGCACGGCCCATAAACCACACCAAACCGTAATTTTTTCGGGAGGCAATGATGACTCATGGAATACGTGTGGATTGCTGCCTGACCAATACCGCATATTTTGTTTATTAACGAAGCTATTCAGCCAGAAATGTGCCTCATCGCTGAAGATGATTTTTTTTTGGACGTAGCGCTCTTAACGTTGAGGCCACTGACTCTGAATTTCGGTAGTAAATTTTAATAATTTCGACTCGTTGTTGGCTCGTATATCTTTCCATCATAAAATGGCAAACCTTACTGAAGAGAAATGTCAAAAGAGCGGCAAGAAATATGGCGTCGTTTGCTGTCCCTGTCGCTCTACCTTTGTAGCTTCCCTGTTGAAAAACCCTTTATTAGGTTAGGTTAGGTTGGAAGGGGTGATAATACGGAAAGCCGCACCATCTCACTCGGATCTCATTGGATCCATATTGCGCTCCCCGGGGTATAGGTGGTTAGTGAGGAGGGATAGGGAGGGAGTTAAAAGGAAGTTTTAGGTGTGGGGGGCCTCCTTGAACCATCCTGAGTTCTGAATGAATTTCAGGATGTTCTTTTAAAAACCCTTTATTACATAACCTACAAAATATTATTGTTAAAAAAGGAATATGTATTTGTTTTTCGGCACATTTTTAACTCTTTAAAAATGTTAAAATGTGGGAAAACTCTTTTTAGGGTCCTTACAGAAGTAGTACCTTCCGACCTACGGATATTAAAATTATCCAACAAGATTAAATTAACACTCTCAAAAAGTGCTATTCAAAATGTTTTCAAGAGGATGTTCTTTTTTTCCTTCGAAAGCATATTACCTATTTGAATAAAAAGGACAACATTCCTACAGTATTTTTTTTAAGGACAGAGTACCTAATCGTTGTTTAAGACAAAGAACAGATGGTCACCACAGCTTATTTAACTCAAGCTAAATGAAAAACTGACTGATTGTATAATAGTAGGTAACTCTATAGCTTCAAAAGACCTTGTATTACATCTTGTTAAGCCCGTTGTAATAAAGGTTGTTTACGAGAAAATTGGGGATGAATTTTATCGTTATCTCCATTGCATCAAAAACCACATTTTCTCAACGTTGAAGGTTTATGTTGTTTTTTTTTTTTTTGTATTTTATAAGCAAAATATTATTTTTGTTCCTACATACCCGTCATATACCTATAATCTTTGTAGGTATATGTTAAGTTTTTGAAAGAAGTTTTAATCAAATTTTCTAACAGGATTCAAGTTTGATGTTCTTTTGCAGGTACCTTCCTAATTCTTTTGTTTTTTGGCAGAATATATAGGCATACCTATCTGTAATAATATTATCTAATTTAAGGGAAGATAATATTCCTTTTATCGCAAGAATTCATGAGTTATGATAGGTACCTGATGAATTTGATTGAATGAAGAAGAAGTTATTTTTTAAAAATTTCAAAACTAAATGAACATTACACCAATCCCTGAGAGAAAATTTGAGATAGATCATTTCTGAGCTTTAAAGCTTCCTAGAATACCTTGTTCCTAATATTATGTTAATAGAAGGAACATACTTCTTTATGGTGTTATCTGAAATTATGAAAAAAAAAAAACACAATAATGAAGAAATAAATCATCAGCATCGCTAATGATTGTCGTTTAGGATAAATTGTATGTCCTCAATTTTGCTTTATATTTGAGAGTTATTGCTCTGATCAAAACCCCATCAATACATAAATGAAATTTAATTTAAATTTGTTCTTGATTTCTGATTTGGAAAATATCATTTTCATTTAGATCATGAAACAACCACATATTGTGTCATAGGCTAAGACTCAATCTAGCATTTACCAGCAACTGCTTAGTTGACATTGTGTAGATGAAGCGACAGGAGAACGAAGAATAAGCATGACACCAGTCAATAAAGATCCAGTCCCAGCGCCCAGTACTGAAGAAGAAAGCTTAAGAACAACAAATCCACCGGCTCGGATGGCCTACCTGCGGAACTCTTCAAGTATGGCGGAAATATCCTAGTAGGGTGCATGCACTTCATCAACCAAGTGTGAAAGGAGGAAAGTATGCCTAACGACTAGTCAAATAGCTCCATATACCCGATCTACAAGAAAGGTGTTCATATGTCTTGCAAACTACAGAGGCATATCACTGCTTATTGTTGCCTACAAGATCCTATCAAACGTTCTATGTGAGCGTCTAAGACCTTTCAGCAACATAATGATAGGCAGGTACCAGTGAGGATTGAGGCAAATCCTGATGGATCATCATCATCGTGTCCTGTAACCCCGGCTGGGGCATAGGGCGTCATCAAAACGTCTCCATCCTTCACGGTCTGCTGCAAGGTACTTTAGCTGTGGCCACGTCTTTCTCTGGGATCCTGCATCCGTTAAGACAGTTGATTACCATGTTGTTCTTGGTCTTCCAACCCACCGTGCACCCTGAGGATTCCATTCAAAGGACTGCTTTGCAATTTCATCGTTTGGTTTCCTCAGTGTGTGACCAATCCAATGCCATTTACGCTTTCTTATGTCGACGTCCAGCCGCTCTTGACTTGTCCTGCGCCACAATTCCTCATTTGATATTATTTGTGGCCAGAGAATCTTTAGGATGTGGCGAAGACAGCAATTCACAAAAGCCTGCAATTTCTTCGAAATTATAGACGTGACTTTCCAGGTCTCACAAGCATATAACAGCATGGATTTGACATTGGATTCGAAGCATCTCAACTTATTGCGTAAGGAGATTTGACTTTATTTCCAGATTGGGGACAGAGTACCTAAGGCAGCACGAGCTTTATTTATTCTACTTTTAACGTCCAGATCCGTACCACCGTTTGCAGAGACAATACTGCCAAGGTAGTTGAACTGTTCCACTACTTCAACTGGCGTCTCCTGTAGAATAATACGCTGCTGTGTGGAGTGGCCTGTGAGCATTATTTTTGTCTTTTTGCTGTTTATTCTTAGACCACTCGACTCTCCCTTCACTTGCAGTGTTTGGCACATCCCGTTCAGCCCACTGATGTTATTTGCCAGTAGACATATGTCATCGGCATAGTCTAAATGACTGAGCCTTTCGAACGGTCTCCATTGAATGCCCTGTCGCTCAGCTGTACCAATACCAACACTGGCCGTCAATACGTCGTCCATCGCCAGCAGGAAGAGAATTGGCGATAGAACATCCCCTTGTCTCACACCCTGTTGCACTACGAAGGAGTCGGATAGCTGCCCATTGTGAAAAACAAAACACCTTGCGTTGTTGTAGGACTCTTTAATACTGGCAACTATTTTTGGTGGAATTCCACTACCAAGCAACGATCTCCATATACATTCTCGGTTAACTCGATCAAAGGCTTTCTCAAAATCCACGAACATGAGGTAAAGCGGTGATTGAAATTCCAGCGACTGCTCGAGGACGATACGCAGGGTGTTGATATGGTTGACACACGATCGACCACTGCGGAAGCCAGCTTGATGCCTCTTGAGTGTAGACTCGATTCTAGATAGATAGATAGATATATTTTATTTGCAAAACAATTTAAAAGGTTATGTGACCGCACATTTTACAATTCAGAGATATGAATATACTTATCTTACATCTGAAACATTATCGTTTTATTATTAAGAACATATATTTGTAAAATTGTTTATTTGAAGGAAAAATGCATTTAAAACCTTCAATTTAAATTTGGAAACAAGAGAGAGAAAAAAAAAAAAAGAAAAGTGACTAGATGCATATTATATGAATAGATAAAAACAAAACAAAATTGTTGGAATATAAATAAGTAAACTTACAAAATAAGGAAATATGTAATACAAAAGTAAATTTTTTACATGCATAGTTGCATAAAAAAAATAAATAAATAAATAAATAACAATGTTAATACATATGTATGTACATAAATAAATACAAAATTGATCAGAAAATAAATAAATAAATAAATAAACAAATAAATAAATTAATGAATAAATAAATAAATAACAAAATAAATAAATAAATAAATAAATAGATTAATTAATAAATAAATAAATAAATAAATAAATAAATAAATAAATAAATAAATAAGTAAATAAATAAATAAATAAATAAATAAATAAATAAATGAATTAATAAATAAATAAATAAATAAAATAAAAAAAAAAAAAAAAAAAAAATAATAAATTACCAAATAAATGATAAAACACAAGGAATCAATTAAATAATTAAACAAATAAACAAATATGTAAATTAATAGATAAGATAGTACAAAACAAAAATATGTAAATAAATAAATAGTTATTAAATAATGTATAAATTTTACAAAAAATCAAATAAATAATTGAACAAATAAATATGCAAGTACAACTTTCAAATTAAAGAAATATACAGAGAATATATAAATAATAATCATATAAATTGTGCAAGCAAGGTAAAAGAAAAAGAAAAAAAAAGAACAAGAAACAAATGTTTATCACAGATTTTGAACATAAAGCTGATTAATGAGTGGGTTATCAGAGCTATCACAGCTATTAATGAAGTTATTTTTGAGCTTTTGAATTCGTTCAGAAATCAACTCAACATTCGCTCTTTGGTGGAGATCCATAGTCGAATGACGCCAGGGTAGATTCAGCATCATTTTAAGCAATTTATTTTGTGCCACCTGCAGTTTTTTTATATGACACAAAGCAGCTTCGCCCCATACAGGACAACCGTAAAGTAAAATTGCTTGGAATATTACCTTGAATATTATAATTTTATTTTCATTTGTTAATGCGGAATTACGATTAATGAAAGGATAAAGTAATTTAATTGCTATGTTTTTTTTCTTTAGTGTATTACTGATGTGCTCACTAAACGTAAGTTTAGTGTCAAGATATATCCCTAAGTATCTTACAGATCTTTCCCAAACTATATCCTTTCCATTTATTTGAATCTGGCTACTGGGAAGATAACAAGACTTTCTTTTTCGTGAGAAAAAGATAGCTTGAAATTTTTCAGCATTCAGTTTAATTCTCCATTTAATATAATATTTTTCCAATATTTCAACAGCCAATTTTAAACTCCTCTCAATATTAAGAGCTAGTTTGTCTGATGAGAATATTTCTGTGTCATCTGCAAAAATAGCTGATTGACATAGGGGGATAGATGGAAAATCCGATGTATATAAGTTATATAATGGTGGGCCAAGAACGGACACTTGAGGGACACCAAATTTGAACGTAACTAACGAAGAAACGGCACAGTTGACACAAACTTTATAACATCTACCTGACAAGAAACTTTGCACTATTTTACACAAATATAAAGGAATTTTAAATTTAATCATTTTATAAATTATTCCTTTGTGCCACACGGAATCAAAAGCCTTTTCTATATCTAATAAGATCATTCCAGTTGATTTACCTAACGCACGATTGTTTTTAACGTGTTGACAAATTCTTTCAACTTGATGGGAAGTGCAATAAGACCTTCTAAATCCAAATTGTTCGTCGGGGAATATGTTTTTCTCATGCACAACTTTAAGAATTTGTTCTTTCAAAACTTTCTCGTAAACTTTACTTATACTGCTTAGTAAACTTATTGGCCTATAGCCACCAGTAATATCAGAAGCCTTTCCGGCTTTAGCAACAGGCACAACTTTGGCCATTTTCCATCTAGTTGGAAAGTATTGTTGTTTTAAACAAGCATTAATAATAAAAGTGAGATATTTTATACCAGTATTAGAAAGATGTTTTAAATAAATATTTTTGATTTGATCAACACCTCCTGATTTCTTTATTTTAAGATTTTTAATTATGTTTTTAATATCTTCATCTACGACGAATGCATATGAGGGCGTCAATTCATTGGAAGCATCGAAACTATTAATTGTTCTATCCACTAGAGTATTTGTTTCCCTGTCTCCTAGATTTTGAGAAACCAAATGGTTTGTTGAGAAGTGCCTTGCCAACAAATTGGCTTTATCTACATCCGTGAAAATTGTTTGTCCGGAATCTTTCAAAAACGAAATATTTCTGTTTTTGTTCTTGACTATTTTAACAATGTTCCAAAAGGGTTTTCCATTTTTATCAAGTTGTTTCAATTTTTTGTTCCATTCTTCAGTTCGGAGTTTAAGAATTTCACTAGAAATCAGCTGGTTGAAATGAGAAACCATATTTCGATAAAAAGGCTGGCGATATTTCTGCCACCTTCTTCTATGAATGTTTCTCAATTTAATTAGTTCCAAAACATGAATAGGAAGTTTTTTATTTAGATAATCTCGATTCTATCCTTTATTCGCTCGAGAATGATGGTTGCCATTAGTTTTGGGAAAACGGTGATACCATGACGCCAATTGTTGCAATTCTTTTAGTCACCTTTCTTTGGCAACTTAACAATCAGTGCGTTGAGCAGAGTGCGGCACTTCCGCACTCTGCTCAACTGAATCCTCATTTAGCAGGGCACAAAAATGGTCCTTCCATCTACGAAGCTGATACCAAAGTGTGCCATCCACATCCATTACAGGATGATTGGTGTTGATTTTTTTCTCGATCACATCTTTGGCTATTTGGTACAATTCCCGGATATCTCCTCTTCTGGCAGCGATTTCCGCATTATCTGCGAGTCCATCTAACCTCACCCTCTTGTCACGTCTCACACAACGATAGACCATCTTATGTGCAATGCGGTACTCTCTTCGCAAGTCAGCCTTTCGTTAAATATCTGCTTCGGCATTTATTTGAATTTTCAACGATTTGCGAAGTTCGATCTTATCCCAGGTGTCTTGGGATATCCAAGAGTATCTACGTCTCGTTCGCTTGGGTACAGTTTCGGATCCAGCCTCCATAAAAACAATATTAATTTCACCCCACATCTCATCAATTGTTGAATGCTGGATTCCGTTTAATGACGAGGCTCTGTCGTTAAGGGTGGTGACATAGTTTCGACATGGGGTCATTTAAAGCATTAGTAATGAATTTTGAGCTCCTTGCTGCATCCTGCGCTGGTTTTTGTACGGCAGTTGTTTGTTGTTGTGTGACTCATCAGAGCCAAATAGTGGTCGCTTCCCACATCAGCATTTCTTATACTCCGGACATCACACATAGACTTCCTCCATCGCTGCTGAATCATGATATGATCAATTTGGTTTTCGGTTTGACCATCCGGATGCTCCCAGGTTATTTTGTTGCACGTCTTATGCTTGAATACAGTCCCACCTATCGCAAGACGATTCGCGTTAGTCGACAAGCAAGTCACCATTTTCATTCCGTGACCCCAAGCCATTTTTTCCCATCACGCGTTCCAGTCCGTAATTGTCTGAACCGTTTTGGGCATTAAGGTCTCCCATAGTGACTATGATGTCGGCTCTCGGAACACTACTGCAAACCGAGTTAAGATGATGGATAAGACCAAAAAATTTCAGGTCGATATCCATCATATTTTCATTGACGTCAAAGCCGCATATGATAGCATAAGTCGCCAAGAGCTTCTATTGACGATGTCGAAACTCGGGATCCCGAAAAAAATGATCCAGCTATGCCGCATGACGTTACAAAATACGCGGTGCAACGTTCAAATGGGTAACAGCTCATCCGAGTTATTCCAGACGTGTACAAGGTTCAGACAAGGAGATGCGCTATCATGTGATTTCTTCAACCTAGTCCTGGAGCAGATAGTGCCCGAGAGTGGTGTTAACCTGGAAGGCACTATCTTCAACATGTCTTCTCAACTGCTACATTGGCCGCTCCAAGAGAGCTGTACTTGAAGCATTCACAGCTATTGATGACCAGGCGAAACGCGTTGGTCTTGAAGTGAATGAGGACAAAATAAAGTAAAAGTTAACAAAAAACAAAGCCTCATCTGTCCATTGCCTAGGAAAAAGCGTCACTGCTGCTCACCTACCTTGGAACAAACATCGATTCCACGAACGCCACCTTAGTGGAAATCTGATGAAGAATTACCCTCTCGTGGCGCTGATACTTTGGTTTGTCCAAATAAATGGGTTTGAGACTCCTTTCTGGAATGACAAAGTGCACGCTATGCAAACGCATATTTTACCAGTTCTACTCTACGGTGGCAAGTGCTGGACGATAAGTAAAAAAGGAGAATTGATACTGGGCACTTTCGAGAGAAAAAATTCTTCGGTTGATATTTGGTCCTATATATGCGAAGGGGCGAATGGAGGAGAAGATTGTGAATAGTACGAGCTGTAACCAAGATGTGGATGTAGTCCAAAGAACCAAAACACGTGGACTTCACTGGCTCGGCCCACATCGAGCGAATGGACAGCAACGCTCCAGCCAAGAAAATCTTCGATTCCCGACCCCCAGGTTCGAAACAACCAGGAAGACCGAACCTCCGCTACAGGAACGAGGCGGTTACAGACGGAATAACGCTTGGTCTCGACGACTAGATGGAGCGTGGGATGGAAGACCGTAATATCTCAGGCGGAGCCCCTCCATGGATTGGGAGCCGGATAGTATGTAGTACTCAATTCTAAGACTTTTGCGCGTGACTTGAAAGTCCAAAGTATTTAGCACTTGACCTGATCTTTCTACTTCCTTGTCAAAGGCTTGATCAACATCTTAGAATATAGCCGGGCATACTAATATGTCTTCTAGTGCCCTTTCCACAACATCCGTAATTCGATAATGGTTCAGAATTAGTTTTCTTTCTCCAATTATTTTCCAATGCCTTTTCAGGAGCAGTCTTTTGAAAACTTTTGCCATGATTGGTATAAGCGATATTGGTCTATAAAGTGATACTTCTGTTGGTGGCTTACCATGTATAGGTATAACAATGACTTCTACAATTTTCCAATGATGTGACAGATATCTAAGTTTAAAGCATACGTTTATTGCAAATTGAATTTTTTTCAGGGCTATTGAAAGTATTTCTTTCAAAACCTTTGCAGTTATTATATCGTACTTTGGTAATTTTTTATTAGACAGCTTAAATTGACACTTGCTTCCAAGGGCGTACGCAGGATTTCGATCAGTGTGGGGGGGGGGAGGGGGGGGGAGTCAGACTCATAAAAAATATAAAAAAACTAGATTTCTATTCTGAAATTGCCGTGGTAAGAAGAAAACGTATCTACATGATAGACCGAGAGCTGGTAGCAAATTTTATGGGTGAAGGTATAACCAAATTTCCCGAACGTTTATGTTGAGGTTATTGAGCCTTGATTTCAAATCCAGTCGTCTGGCAGGATTCTTTTGTCGCCAGGGCTGGAGATGGGGGTTGAATACGGTGATTTTACGGATTTTTGGGTAGGGGGTATAACCACTTTTATATAAGCTTAAACTATAGAGCTTTGGTTATAAATTTTGGGGTCCCAGACGTTTTAAGTGTCGCCACACCCAGCCAGACGCCCACAAAAAGTGTCAAAAAATCAATATTTGTGGTCAGGGGTATAACCAAAAAATTGATATGTCAAAAAATCATGAAGAATCTCCTCATCACAAAAATATGCATGCCAGACGTTTTAAGTGTCGCCACAACTAGCCAGACGGCCCTAGCTCAAAAAGGGGTGAAAATTAGTTTTTGACCCCGTGGGTATAGCCCTCTAAAAGTACTTGAGAGTGCTAGGACGCCATATGGCCCTAGGCTCAATGATAGGAAAATCCCTATGCACACCTCCGCGTGGTAGAGGGCGGGTAACGCTAACGTGCAGGGGGACCGAATGGATGCCGGGATAAGCAGACAACCCAGCTATGCTGGTCAGGGCACAAACTTGTCCTCGGGATGGTTAAAAGCCCCCTTAAGGCGGATGAACTGCAGGTGGCGGTCAACGGCATGATAGTCTGGTGGCGGAGGAGCTTTTTTTTGGTAAAAGGCCAACGGCAGCAGTAGGTAGCGTCTGTAACCCATATTGGGCGGCTACAAAAGGCGTCTGTTTTCCCATAGTGGGCGGCCTCGAGCAGTTATGTATTTGACCATACAAAAGGCGGGTGTGCCTGTCAAATCTGAGCTTATGTATGTTATTAATCGTATCTCGGAAAACACCATGGTGGAAGGATATATGCAAATACATGAATTATGACAACAAATGGAAATGAGTCCCCAAGAGGTAATCTTTTTATAGAAAATCCTTCTGTAGCTTCGGCTGCAGTAAACCGCACATCGGATTTGGGGGTGCGGCATCCTTCATGTACGAGCGTCAATCAAGACGCCATAATAATAAATGAATCGTTGACAAATAGAAGAAGTCTTTCAAGAAGCGCAAATGTTACTTTTGGCTACCGCATACGTACGAAAATCGGAGCATGGAACGTTCGATCCTTGTACAGCGATGGTAGATACGAGCAGGTTGAGCGTGAAATGCTTCGCCTAAAGATCAGTATCCTGGGCATAAGCGAAACTAAGTGGAGAGGAAGAGCTGAATACAGATCAGACACTGGACAGACGAGAATGCTGTATTCCGGCGAAGATGAAAGAGAGGGTGGCCAAAGACTGCATGGTGTCGGAATTATGTTGAACGAAGAAGCGAGGCGTAGTTTGATCTCATGGGCGCCCATTTCTGCGAGATTAATGACAGCAAGGTTTCGTTCAAAAATTCGTAACGTCACAATTATTCAGTGCTACGCCCCCACAAATGAAGCGACCGAGGAAGACAAAACCGCGTTCTACACTCATCTTAACTCGGTTTACAGTAGTGTTCCGAGAGCCGACATCATAGTCGTTATGGGAGACCTTAATGCCCAAGTCGGTTCAGACAATTACGGACTGGAACGCGTGATGGGAAGAAATGGCGTGGGGTCACGGAATGAAAATGGTGACTTGCTTGTCGACTTTTGCAACGCGAATCGTCTTGTGATAGGTGGGACTGTATTTAAGCATAAGACGTGCAACAAAATTACCTGGATGCATCCGGATGGTCAAACCGAAAACCAAATTGATCATATCATGATTCAGCAGCGATGGAGGAAGTCTATGTGTGATGTCCGGAGTATAAGAAATGCCGATGTGGGAAGCGACCACCATTTGGTTCTGATGAGTCTCAAACTACGAACCGCTGCCGTACAAAAACCAGCGCTGGATACAGCAAGGAGCACAAAATTCATTACTAATGCTTTAAATGACCCCAACATATGTCGAAACTATGTCACCACCCTTAACGACAGAGCCTCGTCATTAAATGGAATCCAGAATTCAACAATTGATGAGATGTGGGGTGAAATTAAAAGTGTTTTTATGGAGGCTGGATCCGAAACTGTACCCAAGCGAACGAGACGTAGAGACTCTTGGATATCCCAAGACACCTGGGATAAGATCGAACTTCGCAAATCGTTGAAAATCCAAATAAATGCCGAAGCTGATGTTCAACGAAAGGCTGACTTGCGAAGAGAGTACCGCATTGCACATAAGATGGTCTACCGCTGTGTGAGACGTGACAAGAGGGTGAAGTTGGATGGACTCGCAGATAATGCGGAAAGTGCTGCCAGAAGAGGAGATATCCGGGAATTGTACCAAATAGCCAAAGATGTTATCGGGAAAAAAAGCAACACCAATCATCCTGTAATGGATGTGGATGGCACACTTTTGGTATCAATTGAGGATCAGCTTCGTAGATGGAAGGACCATTTTTGTGCCCTGCTAAATGAGGATTCAGTTGAGCAGAGTGCTGAAGTGCCCCAACTAAACGAGATGCGCAGGTCCTATAGGGGTATTGACATCGAACCCCCGTCAGAATCGGAAATTCGTACATCAATAAATCTCCTCAAAAACAACAAGGCAGCTGGACTGGACGGAATACCAGCTGAATTCCTGAAAGCCGATCCCGTAGCAGCGGCTAGTATTTTACACCCGCTGATACAAAACATTTGGGAAAACGAAAGCTATCCCAGGGACTGGAAGGATGGTGTGATTGTTAAGTTGCCAAAGAAAGGTGACTTAAAGAATTGCAACAATTGGCGTGGTATCACAGTTTTGTCCGTTTTCCCAAAACTAATGGCAACAATCATACTCGAGCGAATAAAGGATAGAATCGAGTCTACACTCAAGAGGCATCAAGCTGGCTTCCGCAGTGGTCGATCGTGGGTCGACCATATCAACACCCTGCGTATCGTCCTCGAGCAGTCGATGGAATATCAATCACCGCTTTACCTCATGTTCGTGGATTTTGAGAAAGCCTTTGATCGAGTTAACCGAGAATGTATATGGAGATCGTTGCTTGGTAGAGGAATTCCATCAAAAATTGTTGCCATTATTAAAGAGTCCTATAACAACGCGAGGTGTTTTGTTTTGCACAATGGGCAGCTATCCGACTCCTTCGTAGTGCAACAGGGTGTGAGACAAGGGGATGTTCTATCGCCGATTCTCTTCCTGCTGGCGATGGACGACGTATTGACGGCCAGTGTTGGTACAGCTGAGCGACAGGGCATTCAATGGAGACCGTTCGAAAGGCTCAGTCATTTAGACTATGCCGATGACATATGTCTACTGGCAAATAACATCAGTGGGCTGAACGGGATGTGCCAAACACTGCAAGTGAAGGGAGAGTCGAGTGGTCTAAGAATTAACAGCAAAAAGACAAAAATAATGCTCACAGGCTGCTCCACACAGCAGCGTATTATTTTACAGGAGACGCCAGTTGAAGTAGTGGAACAATTTAACTACCTTGGCAGTATTGTTTCTGCAAACGGTAATACGGATCTGGACGTTAAAAGTAGAATAAATAAAGCTCGTGCTGCCTTCGGTACTCTGTCCCCAATTTGGAAATCCAGTCAAATCTCCTTACGCACTAAGTTGAGATTCTTCGAATCCAATGTCAAATCCGTGCTGTTATATGCTTGTGAAACCTGGAAAGTCACGTCTACCATTTCGAAGAAATTGCAGGCTTTTGTGAATCGCTGTCTTCGCCACATCCTAAAGATTCGCTGGCCACAAATAATATCAAATGAGGAATTGTGGCGCAGGACAAAGTCAAGAGCGGCTGGACGTCGACATAAGAAAGCGTAAATGGCGTTGGATTGGTCACACACTGAGGAAACCAAACGATGAAATTGCAAAGCAGTCCTTTGAATGGAATCCTCAGGGTGCACGGCGGGTTGGAAGACCAAGAACAACATGGAAATCAACTGTCTTAGCGGAAGCAGAATCCCAGAGAAAGACGTGGCCACAGCTTAAGTACCTTGCAGCAGACCGTGAAGGATGGAGACGTTTTGTTGACGCCCTATGCCCCACCCGGGGTTACAGGACACGATGATGATGATGGGTATAACCAAAAATGTGATATGCCAAAAAATCATGAAAAATCTCCACATCACAAAAATATACATGCCAGACGTTTTAAGTGTCGCCACAACCAGCCAGACGGCCCAACAGCTCAAAAGGGGCGAAAATGTATTTTTTATGTCGTGGGTATAACTAAAAATTTGGTATGTCAAAAAATCATGAAAAATCGTTTCGTCATAAAAATATGCATACCTGACGTTTTAAGTGTCGCCACAACAAGCCAGACCGGCCCTAGCTCAAAAGGGGCGAAAATTAGTTTTTGACCTCGTGGGTATAACCAAAAATGTGAAATGCCAAAAAATCATGAAAAATCTCCTCATCACAAAAATATACATGCCAGACGTTTAAAGTGTCGCCACATCAAGCCAGACGGCCCAAGATCAAAGGGGCGAAAATTAGTTTTGACCCCGTGCGTATAACCAAAAATGTGATATAAAATCATGAAAAATCTTCTCATCACAAAAATATGCATGCCAGACGTTTTAAGTGTCGCACTATAGACCAGAACCATTTTTATGTCACGGGTATAAGTAAATATGCATAGGTTATCACTAATCACTAAGAGATGTGCTTTCAGTCTCCTTTAATGAAAGTGAGACAAGATATACAAATGTATATAGCTATAACATTTGTAATGTATAATTTTGTATTTAAGAAATGTCTTGATAGAGATAATTTATAAAATCTGCATACACTTAATCCAATAGAACATTTTAATTCGGTGCTCAGTACCTTACTTCTCATACAAAGATCACTTGTTTGGTCAATCAATGCCATCAATATCAATATTTTCACCCCTATGAGCTTGGGCCGTCTGGCTTGATGTGGCGTCTGGTGGATGGTCGTTATATGGGTTTTTTTTTAGTTTTTATATTTAGATGGGCCTAAATCAGCTTTCCATAATGCTACAAAACATTACTGTAAGTGTTGCCGTTGGTTTTATTAATTTAAGTAAGTAATTTTTTTTTCTATTTTATGCATTTATGTATTTTATTAAATTGCCCCCCTTCCGTACGCCCTTGCTTGCTTCTTGCTTCTTTGACTATCGTAGAAGGAATTTCACATCCTCCAAGGGTATACTTGTCACGAATAAGTGCTTCCCATCTAGCCGTTCGGAATCGGAAAAATTGTAGGTCCTCTCCATTCCTGCCAACAACACGCACACAGGAATGGCTAAGAGTTGTACGTCACTAGGCCCTGGTTCTCCACGAGCTGATGCTAATTTTTTTATTCGCCGTTTTTATCAACAAACTGTAACGCATCTGTAACTGTGTTTTCTCGGAATGGCCTAGAAATATTCGCGCGATGTTCAGTGAAGAGATCAGCCTTTTGTTTCGACACTCCGATTTATTTACCATCTTGAGATTTTACTGGTGGGCCTTATGTCTGAGCTATGAGGTCTTTTGAGGCACTAAGCTACTTTCCATAAGGAGTATTTGGTGAGACATCTGTCATGAGACTTTTCAGGAATCTACTTAGTAAATCATTTTTGAACTCACTAGATTCTTTTCTTATCAACTGAAAATTGCCATTTTCTTCGAGTTTTTCAGCTCCTTTATTTTGACAGGATATTTTACTTCTGTTTCTCTCTGGATCAAAATAGTTGGAGTATTTTCTTCTGAAGCCTGTTGTACATCAGCAATAAATAATTGTTGTACCTCATGATCAATTTGTTCTGTCTAAAATTTCTGTGTCCAATTTCTTGGATCTTGTTATTTGTTTTTTTTTTTTGGAACACTTCTGAAATTCTTACTTGCGTTATAGGTACTATAAGGCAAGTTTTGGATTCGTGCAAAAATGTTCCTGAGATAACAATCAAACACGATATAACGATGATGTCTAGAGAATACGAAAAAGTGGGTGGCACAATTATTTTGTCTGTTTGTTTTATCTGGATCTACAGCCTTAACCAAGGATGCGATTTTGGAGTTGGTATGACTTTGCAGTCGCTGATTGCATGATACAGCGTGTTTTTTTAACCACTTCTGTAACCATTTCAATTTGAAGATCACGACGTAGATCGCTATTTCTAATGTACCTAGGGGCATTTACTATTCTACGAAGAACCTTGCCTTGGAATATTTGGATGGGTTCAGCATTTGATTTGTCGAGTTTGTTTCATTCAATTTGATACGCCATATTTGTCTGCGTCCAATCACTTATACTTTATCGACTGCATTTTTCAATTTTTGTTTAGCCTTCTTAATGGATTTATCTGGCACCACCACCAATATTGCAGTATCATCAGCAAAGGTGGCCATGATAGCGTTGATGTCCACTGGAATGTCCCTTGTATATATAACAGATACAGGGTTGGTCCTAGGACGCTTCCTTGTGGCACACCGGCTTCAATTTTCTTTAGTTCCGAGTAATTTTGGTCGTACCGTACTCTAAAAAGTCGGCTCGTAACGTAGGATTTCAGTATTTCGTAGTACTGCCTGCACACAGGAATGGTTGCGAGTTGGAACTTGGAAGACACAAGGTCCGGACTCTCCACGAGCTGTTGTGCCACCCAATTTTTATTTATATAAGCGATATTGTTCTGTAAGATGTTACTTCTGTTGGTGGCTTAGGTATAACAATGACTTATGCAATTTTCCAATGATGTGGCACATAATCTTGGTTTAAGGCATGCGTTTATTATAAATTGGAGTTTCTTGAAGGCTATTTCTTTCAAAGCCTTAGCAGTGATGTTTTGTTTCTTATGAAAAAGCTTTTTTAAAGTGTCAATAATATTGTATATCAAAATTTTGAAAAAATAAGTTTTAAAAAAGAATATTAAAGATCACTTTTTGGTAGAGGCATTCGCAGACAAATAATTGCAATTATAAAGAGTCCTATAACTAGGCAAGATGTTTTTTTACACAATGGACAGTTATCCGACTCTTTCGAAGTGCGACAGGGTGTGAGACAGGGAGAAGTTCTATCGCCAATTCTCTATCTACTGGCGATAGAGATGTTTTGACGCCCAGTGTTGAAAAAGCGGAGAGACAAGAATTTAATGGAGACCGATTGAAGGACGTAGTCACTATGACTATGGAGACTATACCGATGATGTATAATGTCTCTTGGCAAATAATATCAGCGGACTGAACGGTATGTGTCAAGCATTGAAGTTGAAAGGAGAGTCGAGTGGTCTAAAAATAAATAGCAGAAGACAAAAATAATGCTTACAGAAAGCTTCAGGCTCCACACATCAGCGTTTTTTTTTTATACATGAGATGTCAGTTGAAGAGGTTGAACAATTTAACTACCTTGGAAGTATAGTTTTACCAAATGGTGGTACTGATCTGGATGTTCAAAGCACAATAAATAGAGCTCACGCAGCCTTGGGTTCTCTTTCCCAAATTTGGAAATCAATTCAAATCTCCTTACGCACTTGGCTTAGATTCTTCGAGTCCAATGTCAAGTTCGTGCTGTTTAGTCCAGTCATTAGGTCAATTGACCTTGCGCGCAGAGGCACTGTCTGATTTTTTTTTCATGGATCGATAGAGGCTCATTTAAAAAGCTTAAATCCAAATTTGCACCACCTGACAACTTTTTTTACCAAAGTTATTGGTAAAAATGTGTTTTTTGCCATTTTTTCGTCTTTTGTGAATATCTCGGCTGCAGTATGTCGCACAGAAAAAAATAATTTCTTTATTTATTTATAATAAGATTTGCTATTATATTATATAAAAATTAATTTGTTTAAACAAATAAAAAAAAAGTTATAGTAAGTTGAAGTAAGTTTTTATTGTTTGAAAATCACTCTTTCTTGATTATTAAGAAAAAAGCTCATTTAACGATGAGGTTTTTATTTTTTACTTCAAAAGTCTTTCTAATTACCTACAATTTAAAAAAAAAATCAGCCCTTAACTACTAACACAAGCCGAGAAATAAATTTATGAACATAGGTAAGTCGGAGCCCCCACGCAATTTTATGTTTTTAGGTTTTATTTTATATCTCAGCCCCAGTATGTCGCAAAGTTAAAATTAAAAAAATTAATTTTTTATAATAATTCTTTCTATCAACTTGCGTTAAATTCAATTTGTTTAAACAAATAGAAAAAAAGTTGCAGTCCATTAATAGGTTTTTTTGTGTTGATTTTATACCTTTTTTCATAACTATTGAGAAAAAAACTGTATTTAACGGTACTTTTTTTCAGGTTTACTTTTTTTTGTAGTCCATTAGTCCATTACGACAAACAGGAGCCAAGTTATTCATGAATTAAAAATGACGCGTCAGTTTACTAACGCATAACAATATTCTTTCTTTTTTTTTTTTTGAATATCTCGACCTCTGTGTATGCATGGTATGGAATGAAACTGTATTATTTTTAATAATATTCATTATGGACTTAAAGGAATTTTATTTTCTCCAAGTAGATATCTACATACCTACAAAAGTTAAAGTTAGTAGCAACTAAGTTAATTTTTTCTTATTCCGCACACGCTAACTCTTTCGCACCATTTTCCGGGGTAGAGTATGAGGCGCGTTTTTTTAAATCTTGTGGTATCCCCTGTAGGCCTAATCCACTGCAAAGATCAATAATTAAATTGGTCTTATTCTCAACCGTTTTGGGCGTGAGGGTATTTCGTTTTCACTCTCTTCATTAGTGTTATGACATTCAAGGTTTGGTCTCTGCTCTGTTTCATTTTCGTTAGAAAAAGCTGTTATCGTGAGCACAAGGTCGTAGTTTTCCTCGTCTTCGGAGTCATCAGCAATATCAACTACGTTGTAGCAGCTTTTCCCGCAGCAGATCTTGCAGACGGCTGAACACTTCAGTCCGGCTTTTCGACACCCGCAGGTTGCACCGCATTGTTTCGTACACGTGCAGGAAATCATGTCGATGAGTGTGGGTGGAATCGTCGGCCCTGAAGCCAACACCGGCTCCAATCCTCTTGAACTTTGTTTCCAGTATTTCCCAACCAAGCTTGTACTTGATGGAATGTCCGGAATGAGTGTTGTTCTGCTGCTGATTCTGTAGGTGGCAAAGAAGCAGGATCGGATTTGATTTTAACACTCGCGCGTGAGAAAAGATGGTCCAGCGATGTTTCCTAACTGCTTCCTCCATATAGTGCAGTAAATACATTTTTCCCCACAGACGCGGTTTCTTCGGATTTAAAAATCTTCACGGTTTTCAAAAGGTTTGGAGCTTTCTTCAGCGAAGAGATTAGCTTACTTTTTCCAGATTTGAAAAAAAGGAGAGGTTGTCTCACAGCAGCGACATGTACAAATGCTGAAGGCTGAGGAAAAGTGTTTGTGTGTGTGCACCGATTCAGCTATGTATGTACATATTAGGGTGGTCGTTATAATGTTAGTTTTATTATTTGGATGGACCTAAATCAGCTCTAAATGAAGAAAAAAAATTCCCTTAATTTTTAAGATTTTTATTTTCATCCCCTATAAAAAGGGGAAATTTAATTAACTCCTACAGCGACTGTAGGAGTTAATTAAATTTCCCCTTTTTCAGAGCATGTAGGTGAGAAATAGACAAGAAAAAAATCCTACTGGAGTGGGGTAATATCTCCCACCACTTGGACGGAAGGGGCAATTTAATAAAATAATTGCATAAATAGAAAAAACTAATTAATAAACAACGGCAATACCTGCTGTAATGTTTTGTAGCTTTTTGGAAAGCCAGAAGTCCATTTTAATAGATGATTATTAAAAAAACTTCGTTGAATTAACAACTTCAGCAAATTCTGTTTTCAAACCTATAATAAAAAAAAATTATAATTTTTCTTCAAAATGTTGAGTCTGAAACAATTTTTTGACGAAACCGTTCATGAAAAAAAAACTTAATTTAAAAACAAGCCGTAAGAATGGACTTCTAGCTTTCCAAAAAGCTACAAATCATTACTGTAAGTATTGCCGTTGTTTTTTAATTATCTTTTTTATATTTTATGCAAATATTTTATTAAATTACCCCTCCCGCCCAAGCGGGGGGAGATAATACCCCCCTCCCATCGGATTTTTTTCTTGTATGGTTCCCACCTACATGCTCTGAATTTTTTTGGCAGATCTTACGCGAATTTTCTAGTATGCAGAAAAAAAGGGGAAATTTAATTTACCCCTACAGGACTATAGGGGATGAAAATAAAAATCAGAAAAAATTAGGGAATTTTCTTTTCTTCATTTAGAGCCGATTTGGGTCCATCTGGGATAACCTTTTTTGTAACGACCACTCTTATGTACATATGTATGTTCTTTTATGGATTGCTCGACTCTCATGAATCTTACAAGGCTCAATTTTTGGTAGATAGAGAGTAGATATACCTTTATCGTTCTTCTTGAAAAATATCTTCAAGATCGTGGCTTTTCAGTCTCCCAGGCCTTAGAAGATGCAGACATCTTTATAATACAAAATGCACTCACACCCAAAACGGTTGAGAATAAGACCAATTTAATTGATCTTTGCAGTGGATTAATGGTACGGAAAAGAGTTAGCGTGGGCGGAATAAGAAAAAATTAACTTAGTTGCTACTAACTTTAACTTTTGTAGGTATGTAGATATCTACTTGGAGAAAATAAAATTCCTTTAAGTCCATAATGAATATTATTAAAAATAATACAGTTTCATTCCATACCATGCATACACAGAGGTCGAGATATTAAAAAAAAAAAAAAGAAAGAATATTGTTATGCGTTAGTAAACTGACGCGTCATTTTTAATTCATGAATAACTTGGCTCCTGTTTGTCGTAATGGACTAATGGACTACAAAAAAAGTAAACCTGAAAAAAAGTACCGTTAAATACAGTTTTTTTCTCAATAGTTATGAAAAAAGGTATAAAATCAACACAAAAAAACCTATTAATGGACTGCAACTTTTTTTCTATTTGTTTAAACAAATTGAATTTAACGCAAGTTGATAGAAAGAATTATTATAAAAAATTAATTTTTTTAATTTTAACTTTGCGACATACTGGGGCTGAGATATAAAATAAAACCTAAAAACATAAAATTGCGTGGGGGCTCCGACTTACCTATGTTCATAAATTTATTTCTCGGCTTGTGTTAGTAGTTAAGGGCTGATTTTTTTTTTAAATTGTAGGTAATTAGAAAGACTTTTGAAGTAAAAAATAAAAACCTCATCGTTAAATGAGCTTTTTTCTTAATAATCAAGAAAGAGTGATTTTCAAACAATAAAAACTTACTTCAACTTACTATAACTTTTTTTTTATTTGTTTAAACAAATTAATTTTTATATAATATAATAGAAAATCTTATTATAAATAAATCCATACTTTATTTTCTTCTGTGCGACATACTGCAGCCGAGATATTCACAAAAGACGAAAAAATGGCAAAAAACACATTTTTACCAATAACTTTGGTAAAAAAAGTTGTCAGGTGGTGCAAATTTGGATTTAAGCTTTTTAAATGAGCCTCTATCGATCCATGAAAAAAAATCAGACAGTGCCTCTGCGCGCAAGGTCAGGCCCTTTTTCACGACGTGATGACTGGACTAGTTATATGCTTGTGAAAAATGGAAAGTATTGACTACTATGTCGATTAAAATTGCAGGCTTTTGCCAATCGCTGTCTACGCCATATTCTTAAAATTCGCTTGCCACAAATTATATCAAACGAAGAACTGTGGCGTAGAAAAAGTCAAGAATTGCTGGACGTCAAGTTATGTACAAAAGGGAATGAATTGGTCACACACTGAAGAAACCAAACGATGAAATTGCAAAGCAGTCCTTTGAATGGAATCCTCACGCTGCTTGGCGGGTTGGAAGACCAAGACCATAAACAACATGTAAATCATCTGTCTTCGCAAAAGCAGAATCCAAAAAAAAGACGTAACCACAGTTAAAATACCTTGCTGTAGACCGTGAAGGATGGGACGCTTTGTTGAAGCTCTATGCCCCAACCGGGGTTACAGGACACGATGATGATGATTTATCTATTTTTTGTCAATGTTTAAGGAATTTATTGTATACTTACTTTTTTCGTTATTGCTAGGTTAATTGACAATAAACATTAACTATATAAGTTTGTTGTTTTTCAAATGCTTAAAATTTCTACTCCCCGTCTTTCTTAACTTCGCTTCTTCCAAAAAGCTAATACGCTTAGTTTTCAAAATATTCACGAAAAATATCAATAAGAAACCTCTAGCAACTCCTTCCTGCCTGAGCTTGTAGCCTTGGACGGAAGACTTTTAGTTTCTTACACCTTGGGGTCATTCCTACCTAATGAAATAATAACATAGGTAGCATGATTTATTGCATTTATTTTTCTTTCATTGACTGGACTATTATTGATCATAGTCAGATCACAAAGAGAATATGTAAATTCTTTTTCTTACTTAGCTTTTTCTTTCTTAAACCCCCATACCTACCATTACATTTGAAGTTCGAATTTTTAACCACTCAGCAACCCAGCTACAAAAGGAAATATAAAAATAATTATAAACAAATTTATTTAAATTTTAAATTAGTTTTTATTTTGTGCTCCACTTATTATTAATTATTTTATTAAAGTGTTTTTATTTTTATTAAGTTTTGTTTTTGTTTTAACATTGACTTTGATAAATTCATTGATCTACATATCACTTGCTTTATTTACAAACAAAATATTATACAAATAGGACAAAACATTAATTTTTTTTCTTTTAACTTTGAACAAAAAAAAAATGTTTACTAGCTAGAAATTCTATGAAGTAGAGATGCCAGAATTATACTGAAGAATAGAAGAATAGTTTGTGGACTTATGTGTCCTGTTTTATTTTGATAACCTATAATTAGAAAAAGGAAATAAAAGTTATTTAAGTTAAAGAAGAATTAAACTAACTACATAGTTTAATAGTTTTCATTTTTCGAAAAAATTAAAATTATAAAAATATTTTTTCAGTGAATCAAAGTGTTTAAGGTCTTTTAGTCAACTTTTTCTCAATTTTGCACTCTTTAAAAGAATTATTGTGGAAAAAAATATAAAAATTGCGATATGTAGGTATAGGGTGATCCAATTTGAGCTTTTTATTTTTCGCAGATTACGCAAATATTTGTGTCCGTTTAATCAACAATTCGCTCCGTAACAAAAAGAATTGAAGAGAGTATTAAAGATAGGGTTAGCCTGCTATGCACAACATCTTGGCCCACTTTTAGCCGAGAATACTACTGCTGTGAGTGATATAGTCCGGCCGAAAATCCGAATTATGAATTTGCCACCGTCAGTCAACAATGAGCTATTTTGATATGTAAGAAATGTGGTTTCAGCGAGGCTTTGCCATTTACCATACACCAAGAGCAACTATAGATGTTTTGGGTGAAAAGTTCAATAGTAGCATCATTTCAAATTTCGGTGAATTCAACTGGCCAAGATGGCAAGATCATGTGATTTAACGCAATTGACATTTTTTGGGTGGGGTTTTCTCAGAGCCGTGTCTACATCAGAAAATCTGAAACTTTTTAGGAGCTAGAAATCAACATCTGCCAAGTTATGGCCGAGATAACTATTGTTACGGTAAGATTTACCGCAACAAAAACCTCTCTTCGATCGGTTCCTAAAACATTCTTTCGACTATGTTGTTTGGTCATAGTCTAACTCTCGTTGTCTGTTTTCCCCTCCACCCCAAACCAACCCCATTTTTCTACCCACAATTTTGTATCCGTTGTCCTCTGGGAGCTTGAGAGTTGCTCGGGGAGGATGACAAAACTAGGTTCACCGTATATCTCAATTCTTTCGTGTTGAGCCAGCGGACGGGATGGAGACTCACACGCCATCTTTAATCTAAGCTAGGCAGCTTTACGAAACTGGGAATGAAAACATACACTGTACACTTAAATATGGATTTCTAATAACATTACATCAACATGCACTTAACTTTTCTTTTTTTAAACATGGCGACAAGCCCAACCTAAATGTTTAACTTTAACTTTAAATTTAATTTTAATAAACATCGACCGCTTGAAAGAATGGAACGTTAAACGCTATTCCCTTCATTCCCCAAATCTGCACAAAGGTCCACCGAATAGTAGATTGCGCGATAGTTAGTTTGTTTTGAGTTTTGCCTTCCTCCTTCGTTTCCTCAAAAAGGTTTAGAAAATTGTTCAAAGAAAATATTTGCCTTCTTCGAATAATTTTCAAAAAGTTAGAAATATAGAGTAACTGAGAGAATGCTCAGAATTATGTTTTCAACTTTTTATAGTTTTTTTGATTCTTTTCTCAAAGTAATTTATTGTGAATATGTCTTGCTCCGGCCTTGGATTCGTCAAGTTTTGGGACAACGCCAACAACTTGGGGAATCCTTTGAATGTGTGAGTGAGAGATAGCTTCGTTGGAACTCAACCTCGGAGTGGAACCGTAACAGAGTTCCACGAAAACCATACGAAGAGTGTGAGAATGTGTGAGTGAAAGAGAGGCCGGTAGATGACAAAGGCTAGGCAGAAACAACCACTTCTTGCTTGACTTGAATAGCCGATAGAGGTTTTGATAAAATTTTGAGAAAGAAAATAAGGAAAAATAGAAAGTGGAAAAATTTGAAAATTTAGAAAATTAGATTTCAGAATTTAAAAAGTGAAGTGTTTTGAAAAATATTCGAGGAAGAAGTAAATAGTTTTGAGAGAAGGCTCGCTTTTATGAAAGGAGTCTTACTATCGATCGCCAGAACGGGGCGAAAATAATATTGAAGCAAAAGGAAGAGGAAGGAGGTTGATACAACGAGGAAAAGATAAGTAGAGTGAAATTTTAGGTTAATTCGTTTTAGTTTAAAGTATTTGAAAAATAGTTATTCGGTTGGCCTTTGAATTTCGGTTTTCTTAAATCTCAAAATTGTGAGACTCGTGACCCATTAACGTAGCTTTCTTTGTCTTTGAGTTCGGGACCGGTGATAGCGGTCCATTCTTTGGTCTTTGTTCTTCTTTGTTCTTGATTTCTTTTCATACCTTTGTTACATTTATTTCTTTTTTAAAATTGTTCTTCGAACAAAAATTATCCATTTATATATTTCATTTTTATCTTGAAAAGATTCTGGGTTTTAATCCAGGCGAAAGCCACGGTTTCCCAGACATTTTTTTTTAAATAAACTTTTAAACTCCCCATCAGGGAATAAAACATTGTGTTCTTTTCAATCTATTTGAAGAAGAATTTCAGCTACTGGTTAAGGCAAACAACCATTAAAAGTTTCCTGGCGCCCACCCTATCGCGTAAGTACGCCACTGTGCTTACCTTTTATTTATTTCTTATTTTTTTTAACAACATATACCTAATTCCTTTTTTTTATTCGACCCATTATCTACTTTTGTTTTTTTTTTTCATCGTATTAAAATTCGGCGAACCCACCCCCAGGTGACTAGCCGGTTGGCTGCATCGTAGTTGCAGTTGTTGTTGCAATATTTTGTCTTATCTCTCTTTTCTCCCATCCTTCTTGATCGTTTTGACAGTTTGGTCATTTCGATCTTATTTTTCGCGTGTGCCGGTTGCACATATTATTGTTTTAATTCGTTTGTTTTATTGTAATTTATTATAATTGGATTCGTATAATCCAATAGTTCGCGGTTTTCAAGTTATTATTCGTCATCCTAATCGTCCTATTCTCATCCTAAATTTGGTTCAAAATATTGCAACACTATACTGAAACTTGGGAAAAATGTCATCAATGCAGTTCAGCATCTTTCCCAAGAAACCAGATAAGTAATCCTTGGTTTGTCATAGGGTGGCTGTGGGGTATGATTGAGGTACATTGTGAGCCAGGACACTCACTCGATTGGATCGCATCTCGCCCGAGCTACCTACAATATGCCGAGCTCAGCAGCTAGCATAATAGGAGCGAAGCACCAACGATCCAACCGTGTGATCATCATTGTTATTGAGCATCATGAAACCCCGCAGAAACCCGGATTCCGATTGCACACGGTCTTTAGGTCTCGAGGGGAACATGATAAAAAAGTAACCGATTTTCGTCTCCGATTTATTTTGTCGCGTTTAGAAATAGATCAAGTCTTTGATCTTCATTTTGGAAAGTTCGTATAGGTTATCAAAAAATGTCACTCCAAACGATTGTGCTCTCATTCTGGTTAGAGTAGGACATTTACAACGAAAATGAAGGACTGTTTCCTTTTCTTGCTGGTCCCCGCAGCTACGACAGTGAGTATTGAAAGGAACACCCAGTCTCGCATAGGTTGTGACGCCCTGGCTATGTCTTGCCTGGGTCTAAATATCAGATGAATTGTTCGGGATTTATTATAGGCGGGCCAGATCCTTTTGGATATTTTGCATTTGGTTAAGCTCTTCCACCTACTACGGTTGGATTAACTAAGGAAAATTGACAATATATTACCCTTTGGATCTACTTGAAGTATCATGCATGCCTCCCTAATGGCCAGTATTTCAGCTTGAAAGAAAAATTAAACCACTTGAATACATTTTTTGTAAACATTGGTAAATTATTAGCCTCGAAATGCAACTCTAAGAACATTGTTGTTCCTGAAAAATCAAATAACCTGTTTAAAATAAATCCAACGACACCATTTTCAGTCAAACGAATAATTTCTTCTTTAAAATCGTCCAAGGCAAGAGATACAGACAACATATTTACAGCCCTCTTGAAAGAATGTAATGATGAACTTTGCGTTCCCATTTCAATTTTAATCAACAAGTCTTTTGAGGAAGGAAAAGTACCAGATGAGATGAAAGTTGCAAAAGTTATACCGATCTTCAAATCCGGAGACACATCGGACTTTAATAACTACCGTCCCATTTCAATACTGCCAATCCTTTCTAAAGTGATCGAAAAAGCTATAAACGAACAATTGCTTGAATACTTAAACAAAACCTACCTAGAAACTCGAAATCAATATGGCTTCCGAAAGCAATCTAGCACTATTACAGCGCTCACAGATATGGTATCCTGTCTCCAGAGAAAGAAGGACGAACAAAATAACACAAGTGCTCTTTTTATTGATCTGTCGAAAGCTTTTGACACTGTTGACCACAGCATTTTGTTACGCAAACTATTTTGTTGTGGAGTAAGAGGAACTTCATACAACTGGTTCAAATCGTATCTTACTAATAGAAAGCAATATGTGAGCTCGGACGGCCATAGCAGTGACGAGCAGCCTATTCAATTTGGAGTGCCACAAGGAAGCATCCTTGGCCCTACACTGTTCTGCATATATATAAACGATCTTACAAAAGTAAGCCTCAAAGGACAACCGATATTGTTTGCAGACGACATATGTCTTATATACTCTGATAAATCTACTTTTGACTTAGAAACTCACATGAATAGTGATCTAACTTTGATCTATAATTGGATGAATATGCATAAGCTATCCCTAAATGTTAAGAAAACAAAGTACATCATGAATAGCAGAGAAAATGTCCCTCTTAATATTATGTTTGAGACCAATTTAGTTGAGCGTGTCGAGCATTTTAAATACCTAGGATTATGGATTGATTCGTCCTTAAACTGGAAACACCACATACACATGTTATCAAAAAAACTTGCTGGCATAGCAGGTGTTTTTGGAAGAATCTGCAACAACATTCCAAACTCCTTAAAGAAACAGATGTACTATGCACTTTTTCACAGCCATCTTACTTACGGTATAAACGTCTGGGGATCCACTTTTCAATACCTACAACAAAATTTACAAATAATTCAAAACAAAGCGCTTAAAAATTTGTTTGGTCTAGAAAGGCTGACTAACACATCCAATCTATACAATCAACTGCAGATCCTGATGGTGAAAGACGAAATAGAGATGAATATGGTTACCCATATCCACAAAATCACAAAATCATCAATTCATACGAATACTGTACTCACAGAAAGAAACAACCACAACCCGCACAACATTAGAAGTGGGCGCCAGATACATCAATTCAAACCAACCACAACCCGTTATGGAACAAATTCAACGCTTTACAAATCGATTGAACACTACAATAAACTTCCTTTTAAAATAAAAGATTTTAAAGTCAGTAAATTCAAATTACATATTAAACAAATGCTTCTTAGTAAATATCTGTAAAATTAGTTTTTTATACAATGTCAAATATTGCTATCTTGCTAGTTAATCAATCTTAAATTGCTCTTTTTTACTGTTTGATTTTCCAATTTATTTGCATCTTTTCATTATCTTTTTGTTTGTAATCTTTTGCTATATTTTTTTCATCGCCAATTTCTTTTTTTGCACATAACACATTTTTTGTCTGACTTTCAATTGATATTATTTTCCTAATCTATAATAATTGTAAACCTGTTAACAGCCTACAAGAGATTACTCTCAGAGGCATTTATATTTAATAAATAAAAATAAAAAATAAAAATAAAATAAATAAAAAAAAAAATACACTAGCAAAATTGGGTAGCCGAAATGACCTAGGGATTTTAAGAGACTCAGAAAATATTCCTGAACCAACACCGAACTCCATCTTCGAGCCATCAGTATTGATAGTTGTGGCGAACTCTCTCGTCATGGCGTCATCATCTAAGTCCTTTCTGGATGGGAATAAAACTTTAAAATCTTTACTGAGGTTCATTGTTGGAGTGCGGTATTAAGTGGGAGTCGAAAAAATGTCAGTGGGAATCAAATTTGTGTTATTACTGTGACCATAAGGCTTAGCAACCCAACAATTTGATTCTTTGAGTCTTAAAGACTAGATATTTAATGTGTAGATCAAGTGGTAGAAGGTCAGAAAAATGCTTAAGCCATCTGCTGGGCAAGATCGAAGAGTCCCTTTGGTACCAGCGCCTGCTGTTCTTTCAACCTTTTTGAGTTTACCGATGTTATATGCTTTGTTAAGTGCGGGCCACCAGACAATCCAACAATAAGTTAGAATCGGCCCTACTACTGCAGTATACGTCCATAAGATAATCTTTTATTGAACGCCCCACTTATTCCCAAAGGTCTTACTACAGGTGTAGAAACCTATGCAGGTTTTCCTGACCCGTTCGTCGATGCTTATTTCCAGTTAAACTTAGGGTCAAGGATGACATCTAGATATTCTGCACTAGTTAATAGTGAGATAAGTTGGCCGTTAAGTCGGGGTGTAGTGAAGGGTTGTTTCTTAGCTTTGGTAGACCACAGCTCGTAGCCAAGTTGCTAACTTTTCTCAAAGCCATCTCTGTGATTTCGCTTATCACAGAAGTAAACTTTTCTGACACCAATATAACCTAGTCTTCCGCGTACTCAACGGCCTCCACACCTCATCTCTCCAGTTAAACGAAGATTTTGATCACGACTAAAATCCATAGAAGTGGTGACAGAACACCGCCCTGGGTTATCCCTCTACTGACGTGCTCTGTCGAGTTTGCATTACCCAAGCATAACTCTTCTGTCGTTGAGCATGGTATCTATTCTCTACCCCAAAGTCAACGA
The DNA here is from genome assembly GCA_963921185.1 of Dasysyrphus tricinctus. Classification (NCBI taxonomy): domain Eukaryota; kingdom Metazoa; phylum Arthropoda; class Insecta; order Diptera; family Syrphidae; genus Dasysyrphus; species Dasysyrphus tricinctus. Next base: position 136,447,352 of record OY992530.1, on the reverse strand, counting down.
GTGCCTCAAGAATTAGATTCGGTTAGCACGTTGTTGAAAGCCCCTTCTACATCTTAGAAGGAAGCGAGGGTATATTCTTTGAAATTGATGGGTTTCTCAATTGTACGCACTAACTCATGAAGGGCCGTCTCCGTGGACTTACCTTTTAGATATGCATTTTGAGACCTTACGACATGTTTGGTTAATTGGTCGAAAATCCTTCGTGAATTCGTGTTTGGCTAATTGGTCTCGCCTTCCTACTTTCCACATCTTTTAGATTTTGGAGTATGATTGGTAGAATTCCGTCGTGGCCTGGAGACTTTAATGGGGAGAAAGTATTAATAGCTCAGGCTATCTTTTCTCTTGTTATAATGGTTGTGATATGTTCTACACTACACGAGCTAAAGGTATGCTATAAGGTCTATGCGTGTCGTCATCAGCAGTTCAAGGACTCCTTCGGAGAAACTGTCTAAGATCCATCAGGCTTTTCAAGAAAGAAGGATTACAATGTTCCTTAGAAAGAACTTTGCTAAGCCTTGTGGAATCTTTTAAGCTCTCAATAGAATGGCAGTATCCTCTCCAACTTAGTTTTTTCAGCTGATGCGAGTAAGAATGGGGAAACTTATGTCTGTGACAAAAATTGAAGATTTTCCTTGTCATTTTTCTCAGGCTAGACTGGTCTTCATTCCAGCATGGAAGGAGGGGTCCTAGGGCTATATTTAACTGGGCAAGAGACCTTAAAAGCAGCGTTCATAGACACTTCAATTGATTTCACCATCGAATCTAGATCTATAATCGGTTCTGGACTAGGATTCGGTATATTGCTTCGTCCAGACAATTCTTTTCGGGTTTCTATAGGGAGCAGGGGTTTCAGACTCGAAATTGATATTGGAGAGGATCCATTTGTGATCCGAATTGGGAAGGGATAAGGGTAGCCATTTGCCTGAAATTCATAATATTTATAAGATACCACATATTTTAGCTCTGAATTTTTTTAAAATCGAAGTGAGAAAGCTCGAGTTGGATCACCCTTTACACAATATATATATGAAACCCCATTTGTTGCTTTGTATAAAATGATTTAATTACTTTCTTTGCCACTATCTAAAAATATACTTCTCATTGTGAATGAGGGAATGTCGAATTACGGGGGGAAAAGCTGTTGAATAAAGCTACCTTCTGAATAACGTGGCGTTCTTAGGGTATTAAGTTTATTTTTAGACCTGCCCTTAGATGACAATAGTAACGCCATTTGCATAAGCTTCGGACAAAACTTGAATTAAAATAATGCTCAAATATGAATTCATTTATATTAAAAAGCAAGAAATACAAATTTACATAATACTCCTTTGTCGAAATCCTCCCAACTAAAAAATACAAAAAAAAAAAATACCCCTCAGCAAAAATTGTTACAAAGTTTCCTTCTTAAAATTAAATAAAATAATACACTGAACCAAATAATGTCAAATGCCAGCCAAGCAACTCACTATCGTAACTAACTCTACTCACCCGAACTAAGAAGCATTTGATTGTTTAGGTTATCGTCCTGAATAAGAATGGCATTTAAAACCGTTTCACGTTTCAGTGTTGGGAAATTTTCAATTTCCGCCACGCATTTCAATTCTAAAACTCTTGTCGGATTATAGAACCGCGGTCCATTCAAGTAGAAATGGGTCTGTAGGATTTGTCTTCTTAAATTATAGTCATGCGCTGGAATTGTGTGTTCTATTCTTGGTTGCAATTCACCGTAAAGAGCCTAAAAATAAGAAGAGGAATATACAAAAAAAAAAAAAAAAAGAAATAAAGGTAAATTGAACGTATCCAAGGTACATATAAAATGAAAAAGACAATTAAGTACAGGATATAAGTTGACAAGTTTATATTAAGGCTATTTCCCATTGGTTTTACCTCTTCGCCATTTATATACCAGGTTAGGGTGGCTGGTGGGCTTGAATAATCCGATGAACAATTTGCGGTAACGAACTCATCGATGTGATACATTGAATGGAAACTGCTTATAAGGGGATTATTTTGTGGCAGTGCTATAGAAATTAAATGAAACAAAGAAATAAGGTTAAAGTTTTTAAAGAAAATGTTTGTGTTAAGAAATACGATCTTTTATATTTTTTCCTTTTCAAATAAGAAGCTTAATAGTTAATTATAATAATTAATAAAATAAGACATTTGATTTTTTCTCTTTGATACATTCAGCCTGATTTAAAATTAACCCAACAATAGATATGAGATTGTATAAATTTACATACAAACATAGGTTTATAGGTATCATTTTTAATTTTCGAGTTATAGAGGTTGTAATGAGTGTCAAAACGTTAGCAAAGTAGCATTGACGAATCGAAAAATTAATAGGTAGATATTTGGCCGTTAATTAGTTGTGACAATTTCGAATTTTTTGTGCAATGTTTTCTACGTTTTTTTGGTTCTTTGCAAACTTGACATCTTGACAAGTAAGCATATCACCACCTCAAAAAGGGGTAACAACTAACTAAACAGAATGGTTAATGGCTAAATAATTCATGGTTAAGTAGTCGTTAGTAAGTTTTTACAATTGCAGATTTGTTGTTCTATTTTTTTTTATATTTTTTTTTTGGAAAAGTGGTAAAAACTTTATTAATTTAACATTATATTGCTTAATGATTTGCCGTTAGTTAGTCTTTCATTAGTTGTACCAAATTAAGTTTTTTCCAAAAAACATATTAAATCAGCAAAGAGTTGCGGAAAAATTCTTGGAACCTATTAAATCGGTATTTTAATTGACTAATAATTTGTCTTTACTTAGGAAGTGATTATACCTATATATGACAATTAAAAATGTTTGCTATGTTTTCTAAGTTTTTGTTTAAATTCCTTAATTCATATGAAGTAACATTCAAAAAAGGTTTAAAACTGATTATATTGAACTGTTTATTGCTTTATTACTAGTAGGGGCGTTAGTGCACGATATGAGGGCAAACCTTTCATTTCGACCTGACGGGTTGAGCTTTAGTACACTAATAGTTCATGTCCTAACTTAACTTTTAAGAAGTGTTACCAAGCTGGCAATACTGTCAGAAGGACAAAAAAGAGTTGCCACAATCCCGAGATGTTGCTTATAAATCGAAAATCAAGGGTCGGACGATGACCCGAGAACTCCCGTTGGATTCGGCACCCTTGAAACCATAGGACCAAATTATTGTTTTTCTCCCACCCCTCCCCTCGCACGAAGGGGTTAGAAAAAAGTCGTTTTGGAAACAACATTTTAAAAGCCAATAAAAGTTAGAAAAATATATGTATTAATTAAATTTATATATGGTGTCGACGCAGAATTTCACAATCTACTACATTACATCCAGAGTTAATTAAAAACCTACTTTAGTTTTTTTAAAAAGCCACTTTCAAAGTGCTGGGGAGGGGGGATATGAAAGAATAACAAACTTAAATATTTATCTTGGAATAATATAAGTATATGACACATGTTTTCAAGATATTTTTTAATGCCCAATCTTACTAAATCAGAATGAACTCGATACAATCATTTTCAAAAAAGATATAACTTTTTTGATAAATGATGACTGAATTTTTAGTGAAACATGTAAAATATCACCAAATTCCAACAGCATTGACACGAAACTTGGTCCACATATTTAATTTGTCATAAGCAGGGAAAGGATTTTGTGGGCCTAAAAAACTTAAAAAAGGCTAAATAAAATAAAAAGGCATTTATTACACAAAGAGAATATCAACATAACTTAACGTTCATATAGAAGCATTATACTACCAATAGCTTTTTGAAATTCTAAGTTTACAGATTTCTACGATTGTCTCTTGAGCAGAAACGAGTGGAGCCCATTTTAAACACCCAAACATCCATTCTCTTCAACGTTTTTGTGATGTTTGGAATTGACATCGTCACTAATTGAAGAATTTTTTTGCTCAACAGTCTTAAGTCCCGTATTTGCATTTAAAACAGCAGTGAACTTTTTCAAAACCTAATTTGCAATCGGCCCTTTGATTTAACCAAATTTTTGTTGATATTCTTGAAATTGAGAAAATTGTCAGTCCGCCAAAGGTGTTCTTGTGCTACTAACATCTGACCCGACCTGAAATTTGACTTACTAAAGAATTTCTGCCCAAAGAAGTTTCTTGGATAGACTTTATAAGCAGGGGATAGTGTTTTACTCTCTAAGGAGCACTCCCTTCTGTCCAAAACAAACACTTTTTGGAAGTGTGGAACAAAAATTGAACATTTTTAATTTTGATATGCAATATTATTTGATCTTATCTGAAATTTGTATATAAAAAAATTCATTTAAATCCATTTAGCCGATAATGAGAAAATTCAAAATAAAAAATTCGTTTTATGACAGGTACTATTAATAGTTGCTAAGTGTAAAATTTTATAATTTTTGGTAGTAGATCGTACTAATTTAAGTACATGAAAAGAGTTTAATGAAAATCGTAGGAGTCATTTTTGAGCAAAAAAAATATTTTCCAATACTGTTTTTTAACTTTTGTATGGAATGTACCTACCGTTATTTTTTCATAAATGAAAATTTTTAATGAAAATATTTTAGAAAGTATGTACTAAAAAACTCTTAAATATCGAGTTTCAAAAATATCGATCATGTCGTTTTCGAAATGTTTATTTTCCAAAAATGCTAATTTTTAAAAATCCAAAAAATGTTTTTTCAAAAATTTTGGTACACAAAACTATTTATATTTCTCGGAAGCTTCTCTATAAAAAAATAATTGAAATCGGTCGTACCGTTTTGAAGAAAATCAAAAATTTAAAAAATGGTTCTTTGGGAGGTACCATTAATAACCATTTTTGAAAAATGGTTTTCCACCCAAAAAAAGCCTTTACTAAAATAAATTTTTTGAATTTTTTTAAAGAAAAGTTGTCGGTCGTATTTGAGAAAAATACGATTTTGTAAAATTGCTAAAAAAAATTTTATGGTAGGTGCCGTTATTTTTGGTTCTAAGAAAAAAATGTGTGGGCATAATCACCAAAAAACACTATGTACCAAGTTTGAAGAAAATCGATCGAGCCGTTTCGGCTGTAGACGAACAGACAGACAGACAGACCGACAGACAGAATTATTGTGCCGCCCACTTTTTTCGTGTTCTCTATCATCGTTAGTAAAAAATAAATACTCAAAACTACCTTTTTTTGTAATTTAATATATTTTCATCTTGAAAAACAATAAAATTGGAGAAAGAAAGGAAAAAGAGTTAAAATAGGCAAAATAGGAAAAAGGCAAAAAAGGCACTATCGGGTAAAAAAGGCAAAATAAACTATATATTTTTGGAATCAGGAGTACATGAAACGTATTTGTATAAAGTCGATACTTTCATACGATAACGGGCAAAAAAAGGCAAAAATAGCAAAATCCTATCCTTGGTCATAAGCAACAAGAATCAAAAGAGTCTACAAAAATATTTATAGTGCACTATATGAAAAGGTGTTTTTTTCAGTCCATGAATCCTGTCCCGAAAGTGGAACGTTGATTAAAATTGGTGAAAACGTTTGACTTTTCATCAAGACCGAGAAACAAAAGAGACCAAACAAATATAAAATGTCTGAGGCTGAGGGTGTTTTTCAATGGAGACTGAAAAACAGAGTTTTTGACCCAACATTTTTATGTTTTTGAAACCGAGATACATAAATGTAACATGATGCATGATTTTAAGTTACTTCTTAATGCTGAATCCAATAATATTAAAATAAAGTAGATAAAAGCTTCTATAAAAAAGTTATCTTACTTTTAAAGAGTTAATGTCTGTAAATGATTGTATTTTTTTTACTATAGAATAAGTACAACATTACTTCTCAAAAAAAACCCTCAGACCATGGATGTTTGAGTGGTCTTTTTTGATTCTTGGTTCCGATGAATAGATAATCAAACATTTTCACCAACTTTCATCACCGAACCAGTTTTGGGAGGGGATTCATGGTAATAGTTCAAAATTTTTCGAATTCATTGAAAGAAACACCTTTTCACTACAAATATTTTAATAGACTCTTTTGAACTTGTTGCTTAAGACAAATGAAATAATGTGGACCAAGTTTCGTGTCAATAATGTTGGAATTTGTAATATTTTACTTGTTTCACTAAAAATTCAGTCATAATTTATAAAAAGGCTTTAACTTTTTTGTAGGTGGTTGTATCGAGTTCATTCTGATATAGTAAGATTGGGCATTAAAAAATACCCTTAAAATATGTGTCACATGCTTATATTATACCAAGATAAATATTTAAGTTTGTTAATCTTCCGTGTCACCCCTCCCCAGCACTTTGTAAGTGTTGGTCTCACTAACAGCCCCACTATACGTTTTTAATGAGGTAATTTTGTTGAAACATAATGTACATACATATACATAGAAAATATCGCATGAAAAAATTGAATTTTCACAACTAATTAACGGCAAATTACTAAAGCAATTAAATGTTATGTTATCGAAATTTTTACCACTTAAAAAAAAAAAAATATAGTTGTTGTTCTATATTTTTTTTTTTTGAAAACTTTTTTGAAACTATTGTTTTATTATAACTATGTAAGTATTTATTAAGTTAAACTTTGAATAGTTTGACGTTCTATTTAAGAATAAAAATATTTAAGAAAATTTTCTTAACAAAAAAATATACGTAGGCACATATAAAAAACAATGCCTATTAATTAAATTGATTAGAGTGTTTTCTCCAGTATTATATTAGAACACCCCTCTCAGTCCAACAATTTAAATTGTTCCTAAATCGAAAAGTTCCAAGTGATTTGGTAAAAAAAATTGCAATTTGTTCTTCGGTGCTCACAGGCAGTATTACCAAAAGTCTGCTTGTAACGTGGTCTCTTATGAATTGATGCTTCACGTCAATATGTGTGGATCTTTTACATTATGAATTTCTTGACATAAAAATGCATCCTTGGTTGTCTTCATATATACTTTAAGTTGAATCAATTATTTTCATATCAGTACTCATTTTAACCATAAAGCTTCCAGTGGTTCTTCACTTAAAGATGTTGCTACAGTGGCTTGTTTCTTACTTGACCATTATACAACGTTGTCAAAATTTTTTTAAAATATAGCCGCTTATCGATTTCCGATCAACGATATCTGAAGCCCAGTCCAGATCCGAGTATCCAATTTATATTTAACTATTTTGTACTTTGATTAAATTGCAATCTTAGATTTTTTGTTCCTTAAAGGTATCTCAGTATTCGCTTCAACGCTTGCCAATGATTTTCAGTAGGATTTTGTCGAAAGCGCCCCATGTATCCGATATGGAAACAAATATCTGGTCTTACGCATAACATCAGGTACATTAGACTTCCAAGTAGTTCTCGGTATGGTTGATTTGTAATTTGTTTGTTTTCAGAAATCTGGTGAGCCTTCTCCATTGGTGTTCTCGCGGGGTTATAATCGGTCGTGTTAAATCTTTAAAGTGTAATAAGCAACAATTTCTGCAATCAACACTATATGTATTATTATGAATTTTTATTTTATTATATAAAGCTTCTCATAAAATATGTAACGAATATATAAAAAACAATAACCTGGTCACCCTAAAACAAATAAATACCAAATGAGTAACTTAAAGTTTCACTCAATTTATGTAGCTCAAAAAGCACACTCAAAACATAAACAAAAGCTCTCTGTCAAACGATATAAATAGACTTGCTCTGATCATAATATTCTGATTCTGTTCTGGTATCTTCGAATGCGAAGTTCTTCGAGCGTCCACTAGAAGGTACCAACAGGAGCATGAGCAACACATATGGGTGTTGTTCATGTCATTCGCTCTGTGCGAAGGTCCATGACCGTCCACGGGGAAATGGCATGAGCAGCCGAAGTATGTGTGTTTCTTTCCTCTCTATCTAGGCGTAAACCAATATTTATGGTGGCTCGCTGCGCCAACGTGCGAAGGTCCACGACCGTCCACTTATACACAGAAAGCCATTATAAATATGTAGCCACCTATATATACATATCCTTTTGATATGTTTTATAAAACAGAGTTGCCAGATGTTAATTTTGTTAATAAAATTAAATAGAGTTATAATTATTATTTTAATAATGTAAATGAAGACCAGAGTTACCACCTCTGTAATTTAGTTTTAGTTCTAATTTTTTTTAAATAAAGTTTGTCACAGATGGTTTTAATGAAAACAAATATAACTGGTTCTTTTCATTGCTCTATCGAATCATTTGCTGCCCACTCAACGTGCACTGCGGTTCTCGGACAGCATGCGCGTGGTGGAGAGAAAAGCAAAGCGGCGTTTTAATGAATTAGTTCTTTCCTACAGTATTTGACTAACCTACGAGAACTACCGACACGACAACAACCCCGTGCTACCCCGCATTACATTGGCACCCAACTTGGGGCATTTCCCGTATTACAAAAGTATTTTATCAATGTTTGCTAATTGAGATAAAACATATGGTTCCATCAAGTTTGTCATATTTGATTTTGATTCCAAGAAAGTACATATTTAATTTCTTAATTTTTTGTCCTTATAGTAGCCTTGACATCCTTGAAGTTGACTTCTATTCCAGAATTCGTAAGTTGGCGGACAGAAATAAGATAAGACCCTACAGTTTGCTCTAAGATGACCACGCCTTCCACAGTTGTGACTTTTTCCATTGAATTTCAAATGTCTATCCCTCTTCATTACTTCATAGTTGGTGGTTTTATTTCTTCACTTGTTTGCGTCTGATCTCCGATCCGTTCTTTTTCGCTCTTCAGCGAGCAACCTTTGCTTCACAAGCTGAATAGTGAGCTCTTATTCTTTCAAATTCTCAAGAGCTGTCCTGTAACCAGTGGATCATAGCTCTTTGGAAGTGTCTAGAATAGTTGCGATACCAGGAGTTTTTACCACTTTTTGAAGTGGTGCTAGGCCTATTTGATGTCAAGTTAGCAAAGAAACGTTGAAAACATTCCACTACAAGATCGAAATTAACACAACTTATTAAAGACTAGTAAACGATAGAACTATTAAGCCATAAACTATTCAGTATTAGCAGTTTGTATCCATTTTTTAGTTGGTGCGTAGCTAACTTGACATCAAGATAGTAAAAGACCCAAAAAAAAAACATTGAAATAGATTATTGCACAATTAAATTCAATTTTTCAAAACTTATTAAAGGATAACAAAAAGCTTATTATAAATCCATAAGACATTATGAAATTGTCACAACTATAGTAAACGACTAATTTACTGCAAATTATCCACCTCTTAAGATTCGTCAAAGTTGCTTTGCTAGTTTGGCGCTCATAGAAAACAAATTACCCAAAAATGCATTGAAAATATCGCAGGATAAATTCATATTTCACAACTAATTAACGGCAAATTATAAAGTGCCAAAGTATCAAATTTTAGAAGTTTTTACCATTATTAAAAACAGAAAACATAAAACGAGAAATTCGAAACTATCACAACTAATCAACAACAAATTGCCTATCCATTTTTTGATCCATGAGAGTTGCTTTGCTGACTTGATATCAAGTTGGCCTGATATTTATCCAATCACAGCAAACTTAATTTTGAATGTGTTCAAAGGTTTCATCCTTTTTTTAGATATTCATACATCTTGTAAATATTTGCGAAGGATTCTCATCTAAGTTAAAAGTCCTTTCACAGAAACTTTCAAAATAGTATAAATAGGTAATAGGGGAGATACTTTTCGTAGAAATTTCGATTCCACGAAAGATAAATCTTATAGCAAGTTGAGTTTCCAGGGAACATTAATGGTATCCATAATATCTACATTTAAGAAGCACTTTGGTAATTTTATATGTTCTTTTGCTATATATCTACATTTTCACTGTAAATTGAAGTAAACTTCTGAACGAATTCCTCTATCATAACTCATACGTATACATGTTCGATTTTCTAAAATCACGTTTAATTCCATGTTTTCAATATCCTTTGTCATTTATTTATTGCCTTAGTTTCAATGGAATTGCTCAATTTTCTTCACTAATACTGCGCTGGTAGAGAATTTCATCCTACCTATACCTAGTCGTCAGCGTCGTCTTTGTAGTCGGCTGTCGTCGATAAAAAGCTGTTCCCTTAGGAAGTTAAGTTAAACCTTACGTTTTAGCTAACATCTCGTAATAAATAATAATTCTTTTGCTTTTCTGGTGCAAGACTATGTCTACGTGCCAGCCGCACTTACCTACCTACCTAACCTTTACACACAGTACGATACACTGAAGTATTCTCAACAATAAAGGAGTCGCATAAATCATGGATTTTCGTGTTGGATGATCCCTATTTCGTGTCCAGAATTCCAAGCTGCAATCTTCTATTATATAGTAGAAGAGGTACCTATGCCAGAAGGTTGAGGTTTCTCTTATAGTTCTTGCCTTTAAAGTTTCAATATCCTTCTCTTTCGTTTGCACTGTTCTCACTATTCCATTATGTTTATATTAAAACACACATTTCACATCCCCTAGCACCTTTAACCCTGTTCTTCCAAGGTACCAGGAATGGTACAGGTATATGTACACCCAGAATGGAATTTTAAAATATTTTATCTAATAGATGTAGTTGTAGTGTATATGATGCACTTTAAAATTCTTTTGTTATCTGTTCGCTTTATCCTAGCTGTAATCTTTTATGCTCACGATTCCGTATCGAAGAGTGTAGTAGCTGTATACTGTAGGAGAGAAGCTTTTACTGTTTTACAGAATTTGTTGGGAGTTAGGAGCTATTGGAATTGAGGTAGCTAGTAGCAGGTTGGTACATAGAAATCTTCCTGTTTTGCCTTTAAGTGCTTCAAGTATAATATTGCATCGCACGACGAGGCGACTAGGATGGGGTCCTTTCTTTTCAAGTATAGTTGTGCATGAAAGATAAAGCCTCTCACTACATCAGTAAAAATAATAATTCCTTGTCAAGGATATATGGAGAAAGAGCAGATATAGATAGGGTTTGCTGTTATCCTTAAGAACGCTGATAAAATTGTGTGTGGAGTGTAGGTATACTAAATAGCAGTAGAAGAAGGTAACTATAGGTACCTGATGTTATTACGATTTGAAGAATATACATATCCACTTCTGATTCTAAGGTATAACTACATGTATGCAATTATTTATCAAAAAGGCTTAGGCTATTTAAGTATGCGATTTGCCTAGAAAGGGTAGTTTAAAGGTATTATTCGAAATGAGTTTCAATAGAACTGATCTGCTGAAAGTTTGAATAATTAAGTTCAAGCTGTTCTTCAATAGTGGTGATCAAGAATTTAATAAAATCCTCAATTTTTCCGGAACCGTATTCAATAAGAAATATTGAAATCAAAAGGGTTTCATTCAAGTTTAAGGGCTTCTTGTTAATAGACTTTGGTGCGGGTGGAAACATTGTGGTAGGTAGTACGCAGTTCCTGCATCTCAATATACATAAAGGGACATGGAAAATTCCAGGTCAATCAATCACCAATCTATCACATTGACCACATTGCGATCGACGCCAGGCACTCCTCCAGTATCAAGGATGCCCGAACGCTTCGAGGAGCCAACGTTAATTTGGACCACAACCTTGTTGTAACCAAGGTAATGTTACGGATATCCAGTTCGACGTGCTTCAGACGGCTACAGTCACAAGAAATATTCAGGTCCTCTTCCAATTGAAGCTCTCGCACCCACTTAATAATTGTATGCCACCAAATTCAACCATCGAGAACCATTGGAAAGATAACCAAGATACATCAGAGTTGCAGCCACTGTAGTCCTGGGACTCGCAAGTCCACCACAGCGAAACCCCTCGTTCGACGAAGAGTGCTGGCAAGTTCATACAGCCAAACATAGAAAGACCAGAGCTGCTCGCGAGCTCTACGAACAGAAGAGGAGAGAAGAACACTGGCTTCAGAAGGAAAATAAGGAGCATGAAAAGCGTGCGATCGAGGAAAAAGAGGGATGCCATTGCAGGCATGAAATTCGCATGTTTTACCAAAAAGTAAAAAGATTCCAGGTCACAATAGAATCCTGCAAGGACGGTCAGGGGAACATCGTGGTAGAATCGCAGCTAGTGCTGAGGACATGGAAAATTTGTATGACGGGGATGACGATCTGAGTTCCACTACCATGCAAATTTCACCATACAACGTGGACGACGTAAACCAGTGATTCCGTCAATTCGGTATCGACGAAAGTGTAGATAGCTATATCTTAACTTAAACTGATGGCCTTGCGGCCGAACTATTCAAAGCCGCCGGCGATGAATGGGTTAGGAGTATGCAGCAGCTCATCTGCAAAATACAGTCGGAGGAAAGGATGCCCGAAGAATGGAACCTCATCATTGTTTGCCCGATCCTCAAGAAAGGCGATCCTCTGAACTGCACCAACTACAGAGAACTAATATCGCCTACAATCTTCTCTGCCGTACTTTGTGAACACGCATAAAGCCATTCGACTATAACCTGTTAGGTTCATATCAGTGTGGCTTTAGGCCAGGGAAGTCCAACATCGACCAAATATTCGCACTACGGCAGATCTTGGAGAAAACCCAGGAGCTTCAAATCGATACCCACCACCTTTTCATCAATTTCAAGGCCACGTATGACAGCATTTATAGAGACGGGCACGCTGCTCCATCAATGTCGGCAAAGACTTTACCAACACCTTTGATGTTAAAAAAGGTTTTAGGCAAGGCGCGCTGTCATGCGACTTCTTCAACATCGTTCTTGAAAGAATAGTGCAAAACTCTCACGTCAACACTAGAGGCACAATCTTTTAAAAGTCTGTCCAATTACTTGCTTACGCTGACGACATTGACATAATCGGACGAACAAATCGTGATGTCAGTGGTGCTTTTGTGAGTATTGAGAAGAAAGCCAAGAAGATGGGTTTAACGCAAAACGAAACGAAATATATGCTGTCAACAAGAAAGGACACCCAAACACCGACGTCTAGGACAGAACGTCACTATAGACAGCTATAACTTTGAGGTAGTCAGAGACTTTGTCTACCTAGGACCCACTATAAACTCAGCGAACGATACCAGTGCTGAGATCAAACGAAGAATTACTCTTGCCAATCGCTGTTTCTTTGGGCTAGGACGACAATTGAGAAGCAAAGCCCTCTGTCGAGCAACTAAACTGTCCCTGTATAAGACGCTTATCATCCTGGACCTGATGTATGGTGCAGAGGCATGGACACTGCTAACGGTGGATGAGAACGCATAAGGCTGTTTTGAGAAGAAAATTCTCCGGGTGATTTTTGGTCCCGTCTGCATAGATTGAGAGTGGAGAAGAAGATAAATCACGAACTGTATGGGCTTTGCAGCGACACCGACCTAGCCACAAAAGTGAAAAGCCAACATCTAAGATGGCTGGACAACCTAGAGCGAATGGACATCAATGCTCCGGCCCGGAAAGTTTTTGAATCCAACCCCGTGGGACAACGCAGTAAAGGTGGACAGCGTAAAAGGTGGCGCACGCAAGAAGAAGAGGACCTCAACCAACTTTGCGAGCGAAATTGGAGACAGCTAGCTTGAAACCGAACCGGGTGGAAGAAGTTTGTTGGTTGAGGCCTTGGTCCACCCCGTACTGTAACGCCACCTTAAGTAAGTAAGTAAGTAGGGAAGAGTGGGTATGTATGGGACACAGGAGGAATGGGACACAAGCATTTGCCTCAACGTGGTATCCTTTTTTTCGTTTCTGTTGATCACAAATTTGTTCTAAAGTCTGTATCTACCCGTCAACGAAGCAGATCGTGTGCGCGGTTGAATTAAGGCAGTGGAGAGCAAAAAAAGCTAATTTGACCATAAAAAGTAAAATCATTGGATAAACTTTGAGTGAAAAAAAAAAATAATAAATAAGTGAATTTATTGTAAAAAGAGTGAATTAAATAGCAATTCACTTTTATTACGAAGTTTATTATTTCTAATTTTAAATTTTGTGAAGTACGTGCCATTTTTTAAGTGATATTATGTTTTATCTCTTTGAGGTGCCCTACAGGATAAGTGGGACACTCTTATGCGGGAGAAATGGGACACTATCCCACTCCTCCTGCATCAAATTTATTCCAAGGATTTTAAAGCGGAACACTACCAAGTAAAGAGCCACTGAAACTCAAATTCATGTAGCCATAAAAAAAGTGACCAATGGAGCATCTATACCAGTGTTTCCAAACTTGGGGCAAACGTCCCACAAAGGTAGGGGAGAATTTTACATTCAGATGCATTAGACCCTTTTAAGATATCGAAATTAAATGAATACGAAGGAGACAAAATAATCTTATTTTCGAACTCATTTAATTTCGAAATGATTCCGGCCTAAATTTACCCATACTAAGGATGTTAAAGGGTCTCTCCGAAAAATAAATTAAATCTAGTGCCAAATGTGAACGCTGTTTTGTGAGAACATAAAAGAGACTATTGGCCCAATTCAGCAAGCATTAGTAGTAAAGAAACGCACTTGCAATTTTTTGTCGGGCGATTATTCAGTCCCATTTGTATTTTGATGTCCCATTCCAGCTTTAGCTTTTATTGTGGTAAAATTTTGGTTGCTTTAGTGTTTTGAATATAGTGCCACAATATTGTTATATCTTAAGAAAACTGTTTTGTACAGATATGATTTAAAAGTTGCCAGTATTTGAAATTATACTGAAAAATGTCCCATACATGCCCACTCTCCCCTAAGTATATACACCGACGGTTCCAAGATGGCTACTGGTGTTGGTGCAGGGTTCTATTCAGAAACCTTCAGACTATCCAGCTTATTCAGACTTCCTGGTTACAGCAGGGTCTTACAAAGCTGCTAGACAAGTTTCAGTGATGGCAAGGCAATACCACAAGCTGATGTCACCTTTTCCATTGATAGCCAAGCGGCAATAAAAGCAGTTTCTGCCATTGAAATCAAATCGTAGATTATAACTTGCAATCGTGAAGAGCTAAGGGTTCTTGGTACACATCACAGCACAAGGCTCTGCTGGGTTCCTGGTTACAGTGGTGTCCAAGGTAATGAAAGCGCGGACAGGTTGGCAAGAATAAGATAAACTCTTGATCTTAATCAGGCAGAAATAATAGTTCAGGTCAAACCGCGTAATCTTAAACAGATAATCGAGAGCGAAGTTCTAGTTATAACAAACAAACGATAAAGCTTGCTCGATATCTATGTTATATCCAGAAAATTATGACCTAATGGTCACAACCACCTGGGTTACCATAAGAAAAAGATGAAACTCAGCTTGGACAAATTATGCAGGGGATGCGGTGACGTAGAGATACACGAAGATACTTCTCACTACCTGTGTCACTGCTCTGCGATATACCATCTAAGAGGGACGCTTCTAGGGAGACACTTCTTCAAAGACTTTCAATAACTCTGTGACATTCCAAGCGAAAACCTGTTGAAATTTACTAACGCTACCAAATGGCTTGAAAATTCTTATCCTCTATCATCACCCGACCACGAAATTAGAAACTTCTCCAACCACCGTCAAAGACATAAAAAGGGTCCAGGACGATAAATGATAGAACAAACGAAAACTGAACTTCGCGCGTGTTTCTTTGAGAAGCGGCAGTGGATGGAGAATGGGCACCTCACCTATACATTACATTAGCCATTGTCGTTTCTGTGGGAACGCGAGCGTTGCAGTGATAGAATGAAGAAAACAACTGAGCATCGCACGTATCTCTTGTAGGAGCGGTATCAAACGGTGAACAGGCACCTTGCCTATATACCGACTTCTGTCGGCCCTACAGTGAACACGTGCGTCAGTGAGTTAATGGGGCCACCTCTCCCTAATATTGGTAAAATCCTCTTGAGGATAGAGACAGCCCGTTGACTTATTTAGTAATCTTGGCAAAACGAATAACGGATACATAAGCCAACCACTGCCCTATTAAACTCATCTACCAGACGTTGCTACGAGCCACTGCTCCTACGTGCTTGATGGTGGGATGATTTCTCAAGTGGGGGAAAAGGAAGGGTTCGTTCTTTAAAAGGCGTTTGCTTCTCCTCAGCCAGGTGATTATGTGACCACAGACAACGACTAAGAAATACCCACCGAGATGTCAGGCTATAGCCTGGGCCCAGATCACGTAACACGTCGTTTCGACTATTTATCTCTCTATATTTTCCTGTAGATTTGAATAGAGACAGAAACAATCGAAACGACGATCGTTCAATCGAATCATGTTACGTGATCTGGGCCCTGCTGAAACTCATATACAACATAAACGGGCTTGAATTGACATGGGATTTATCATAGGTTTCATTTCATGGGGTTCACAATCCCTACGATACCACAATGGATCTACATTGATCTAAGTGTGACGGTAACAAGACCAACTAACAGCCCATCAACCTAACCTAACCTAGGCCAGAAAAATCCACAACCGACCAAATGTTCGCACTACGGCAGATCTTGGAAAAAACCCTGGAGTTTCAAATTAATTCCCACCACCTTTTCATCGATTTCACGGCCGCATATGACAGCATCTATAGAGACGAGCTATATAGAAAAATTTCTGGTTTTGGCATCCCTCCCAAGCTCGTTCGTTTGTGCTGGATGACGATGGAGAATGCACGCTACTCCAAACAAAGCGTGATGTCAGAAGGAAGCCAAGAAGATGGGTTTAACGGTGAATGAAAGCAAAACGAAATATATGCTGTCAACAAGAAAAGTCACCTAACACCGAAGTCTAAGACAAAACGTCACTATAGACAACTATAATTTTGAAGTGGTCAGAGACTTTGTCTACCTTAAAAAAGAAAGCTACCCGGCTGGAAAAAGCTTGTTGGTTGAGGCCCTTGTCCACCTCGGACTGTAGCCCCACCTTAAGTAAGTAAGTGAGTTAGCAAAGCTTCTTACTAAGTTTAGAGGCACGACATCATGGCAAGAGACAAGTGATGCATAATACTATTGGAGGTATTTTCACTTTCACGGAGTTGGTGGATAGCCCTGAAAAAATCCGTAGGTGAAATGACTGTAATCGGATTTAATCGATGGAAAACCAAAACACCCTTTTTCCCATTCGAAAGCCTTAATTTATAATAATGCGTGTACTCTCCTTAAGCTTCCAATTTCTACAAATTTTGGTTCAAAGTTTATATTATAAAAATAAAAAAAAAAACATTGTGTAGAGACTGGCAGTTTTCAGTAGTATGTATGTTCAAAAAATTATTTCACAACAATTATATAAATTATTTTTTGTATAAGCTTTACCATTCACTTAAGAAGATCAATTCAATTTAACTAAGTATACAAAATTTTAGATATGACTTACCTGCAACAGTCATGTTTGCAGTTTTTGTAGTTAACTTAAAATGTGGTGCATCCTCAGATACTTCACATCTATATACACCTGATGACCTTTTCCCAAGTAGACTTAAATCAACTCGACATGTTGTTTCATTGCAGATATTATTGCTATCGGATACTTGAATGCCATCGACTGGAAATTTCAAATAAACCGGATGCATCATTGGTGAGTATCTGAAATGGAAACAATTGAATATTCAATACAAATTAGCGAAACAAAACAATATTTCATTTTTGAATAATTTGATATGAAATTGATTAAATCATCTTTCTAGCTGGAAATATTTAAAATTGTAGTTAAAGCTTAAGGGGATTTCACTTCAAGAAGTACCTAATTTGTTTTCAGTATTTAAGTGAATTTGGTTTACCTTTGAATTTATAGTTCGAAAGATGCGACTAATGGTAAATTTCGTTAATATCATTTTGCATTTTTTTATTTCAATTTTAATTTTATTTTTATTATTGTATTGTTTTTTTTTTTTTCTTAATTAAGAATATTTCTAGCCTTGATTTCTTGTAAACGATCCCATCGATTTGAATGACATTTTCAGAGTTAGTTCTGTTAAGCTGGAGGAAGGATAAGGAAGTGATTGTAACATAAGTAAACAAATGCTAAGTCTTCTACTTGGCTGATTTATTTTAGTAGTATATAGAATTTGTATTATAAAACCTTCTTATAAGTAAAATCCCATTGTCACGTCATAAGAAAATAATTAAATTTTAGCTTGTCCTGAATTTTTTACCGTGCGGCAGTATTTATGTGTCGGACGGATACCTAATCAGAGCTGTAGGTACTGTGACATTATGAAACAAACCCCTAGAAATTGGTTAGTCATCAAAACAAACGTTCTTTAAAAATTGACTCTATTGTTAAATTTACTTTATATTTTTTATTTGCACAATTCACATGCCTAAGTTTATTGTATTAAATCCTTTCTATACTATGATAGTCCAATCAATGAAGGAAAAAAATGATACCACCTCAAAAAAAAAATTCAACAGTTTTGAAACTTGGCACACTTATTCAGAATGGTCTATCGATGTTGTGTAAGAAAGTCCCCATGAATCCGAGGCGAATTCTAACGGCAGGAGCGTGCAACAATTTTGTTTTTTTTTTGTTTTTGGTATTTATCTTAGAAATTATTTGTCCTATCAAAAAAATTTCTGTGAATGAAAGATAACTTATGAAATTCTCTACATGTTGATTAGGCGCCAAAAGTTGGTACTTTTTTTAAAATGCCTAACAAGCGCTACATTTTATTATATGAAATGCGGTACTATGGCTAATGTTCTAAGGATTCATAATATATTATCGACATTCAAGCAATCATCATGGCAAGAATGAGATATGTATGTTTGTACAAAATAGTTCCCTTTTCTACAATCACACCTGGAATTTTTTTTGTAAAAGCTAGACTTTACGTGTACAGTCTAGCTTTTACAAAAAAAAAAAATTCAACGAAGGAAACAAAATTCCTTCATCGCTAAATAAATTCAACTGTTTTGAAACTTGAAACACTTTCCATCCTTGGCAGGTTTCTTGACAAAAAAAAAATTATGAACAAAATTAGAATATACATATCTGCTCTTCCGTTGAAAAATTGATAAATTAATCTTGCTAGTGTGTGAATTCTTCAAATACGAAACGGTGTCAAATTTCAATGTCAAAGGGTTATTAGAATTGAAGTTTAAAACGTGCTGTCTTACAAGTATTATAAGTGCAACGTAGGTTCTTAAAAAAACGTAATCAACATATAAGCAATATTGTAGAGAATTACATAAACTTTCTTTCTCAGAAAGTTTTTTATAGGACAAAATAATAATAGGATAAGAACGAAAAACAAAAAATAAAAATGTTGCATGTTCCTGCTGCTTGACCTCACCTCATTCACGACGACTTTTTTACACAACATTGCTAGACCATTCTGAATACGTGTGCCAAGTTTCAAAACTGTTTAATCTTTTTTAAGGTGAAAACCTTTATTGACTAGACTATAAGCAACTTTAACAACAAGAGCAAGTACGTGCAACCAAGTTGGGCATTTTATTTTGATTCCTTTGAAAAACCAAAACAAAAAAGAAAATTACTTGAATGAGACTCAACTGAGACGAGACTGAAACCACATGAGCGCCTGGGAGGAGACCTAGTTCCACTAAAACGAGACTGATACCAAGACGATACTGAAATTTTTCAATTTTAATAAGCCGGATGTGATACTTTCAAAAGTCTCTTTTTATTTGTATATCGCTAAATCCAAAATCTACTGAAATCCTAGGGTTCGTTTATTCTCAAGTTGGTTTCAAATAGGCCCTAAGAACTATGTATATAAAAGGTCAGCTAGTTTTAGTAATTGGTCAGCCATAGTTTTTTTTAAATTATTGTTCAAGGTCACGCATAATTTTTGGCACCTCATTTATGGGAAACTTACAAAAGTTTAATACCACCTGAAAGGCCCTAAGATCTTTATTAAAGGTCAGCTAGTTTCAGTAATTGGTCAGCTATAGATTCTTTTATACGTTTTTTTAAAGTTTTTTTTTAAGGGCATGAACGATTCTAGACCTTGAAAAAAAATAAAAAAATGGCTGACCAATTACTGAAAATAGTTGACCTTTTATCACGATCTAGAAATCTTTCGTATGATATACATTTTTTGCAAATTTCCCATAAATGAGGCGCCAAAAATCACGCGTGACTTTGAGCGACCTTAAGAAAGTTTAAGCCTTTATTACAAGTTACCTAGGGCTGACCAATTCCTGGGACCACTTGACTTTTTCTGAACAATTAGAGGCCATTTTTTTTATCAAATTTCCCTCATATCGTCCTTTTTCTCACGAACTGACGTATCTGCTTTTTTAACATTTTACAGGAGAACAGTTTTTAGTTTTGTGTACCGCTTTTATTGGAGTCATCTCTGTGATTTACAACGGTTTTGGTGTTTTCTTTTTTGTAAAATTAAAAGAATTTGTTAAATTTTCAAATGACATGAAATTCAATGTAAATACTTACTAAAACCAGTTAAAAATAATCGATTAACCATGTACGTCACTTCGTGAGAAAATTTAGTCAAAATTTTACTGTCGTGACAGTTTACAAAGGCACCACTGTTCTGAAAAATCTTTTTGCTTATAAATTTTAGTGTCGTGATAGTATACATAGGCACCATTGCTTTGAAAAAAGGTCGCCCATTCATTAGCCCTGTACTGACAATTTTTGTTGGAGTGAGTAAAGTAAACAGGAAGAACCGAACGCCAGCTCATAATTGCAGTTACGTCTTTTCGTGAAAAAATTTTTTAACTAAAATTGTTGTTATGCCAACTATGTCATAACGAATTAAGCCATGTTCCAGACATTTTTCAGGGAATCTAATGATGTTGAAATATGCAATCATAAGTATACCTAGCATATATTTACCCAAATCTCAAAAACAGCAATTTGCGAGTTACGTCACTTCGTGAGATGAGGGACGATATGAGGTGCCAAAGGTCCAGACCCTTTTTTGAAGAGCTGTATTTTTGTGAAGAGTGGTTATATATTGAGTTGAAACTAAAAGTATTCTATTGCCTTATTTTTCCTCTTTTAAGATTTTTTTGCAAATTTTTTTTCTTATAGTACCATTGTAGTGCAATTACAAGAAATGACACGAGACAAAAATAAATTTTTTTTATTTTTTTGAAGGTCGTCACTTATAGATATATGGCTAATTTTTTTTAAAGTCAATAAAATGTAATGATCAAGGTATCTGATTTTTTCACTTGAAATGACATAAAAAGATAATTTTCCCGAAAAAAATTAAAAAGCATATCGAAAATTTTTCAAACAAAAAATCTGATTTTTTGTTTCGGAAAAATGTCCTTTTTGTTTTTTTCAAGTCAAAAAAGTGTGTAATTAATAAGTTTTTGGTTTATATGTTTGTGGTGTCCACTATTTTTCAAAATCAATTTTCCTGACATTCCCTGACCAATTTCCCAATTTTCCCTGACCAGAATACTAAAAAATATTTTCTTTTTAAATATTTTTTCAAGATTAGGTACTTTTTTATATAATTGAAGAGTCCATCAAGGCCAAAAAATGGCTTAAGTCCACTTATTGAAATAAAAACTAAACCTATGATGCCATCTTGTGAATTTTTATGAGTACTATTTGATGTATGAAGCTCTTTCCATAAAGGACCTTAAGAACTCGCAATATGGCACATTTTCTGAAAAACATTGTTTTCAAAAGTTTTTGTTTTTGCTACAAAAATTGAACATAAGGATATTTAAGAAAAAAAAAGCTTGTAATTAGACCTAACGACACGTCAGCTATATAATTAAATACAAAATATCCGATATTCTTAATACTTCCGGTTGATATCCTGTCAAAATAAATTGAGTTTCGAAAATGTTTCAATATTACTCCTATGAAAATTATTTTATTTTCAAACTAATATTTTGAAAATGTAGAGATGTCTGAATAAAAAGCAAAAAAATCGTTTCCAATTATCATATCCGGTTCTTTCAAAAGAAATTTGCAAACAAAATCAAAGTTTTGGCTGCAACGTCGAAGGTTCTTGTGGCTAATATCAGCGTATTAGGCAACAAAATCAAGAAGTTAAAATCACCATGTGTACCTACATATGTTTGAATAGCACTGGTCAACAAAATTTCAAATTAAAAGAAATTTGAAATTGGCACAACTAGAGCCGTGAGAGTTGCTTGCTAACAAAATATGTCGACAAGTAAAAGGAAATAACAACATATGTTTCAAGGATAAAGCAAGCTGTATCCATCATTGATTTCATACTGTGGCCCGCGGGCCGTATCTCCCGCACTTTCTGGGAGTAGTGATGCCACATTCAATATAATACATTATATGGGTGATTCCGTCCCAACTGTGATTCTTTGTGTCCAGTGCTTTTTTTGTTATTTAATGTAAAATGTTCTTACATATATATTTTTGGTTTTAATTGTGTAAACGGCTATATACTACAATCTACATTCGATATCATGACCAAATTTGCCACTTCTTCCACATGGCTTGGAAAAGTGTAGTAAAAATGTCAGTATTGTGGCATGTCCGTTCCTTGTTTTTCCTATTCCTATCATTAGAATAAAGTAGATTTACTTTATTCTAATGAAATACTTCAATGAATAGAAATGTTGTCCTTAGAAAAGTTTGAGTGCAATATTTGCTTGACAAAATAATGCAAAAATTAAGTCAAAATACTTAATACAAAATGCTGAATAAAATAATCACGAATGAAAGTTGTCCGAGGTTTTGGTTTTATTTTTGAATTAAAAAGATTTCCAGCTCAACCGCCATTTTGTTTTAGTTTTAACACGTATGTGACGTTGTTTTCTAAAAGATACACTATCTATGTATAGTTAACAAGAGTCATTTTATTTTGTGTACGTTTTTGTACTTTAAGAGTGATATGTTTTCATGCGATGAAAGTATGTCACAAATTTATTTGTCAGTACCGTGGTAGTATTTTTTAAGCATGTTATGACATGTTTTTGGTTGGTTATCAGACTTTTGTATTCCTTTTAACGGCAAAAGTTAAAATTGTCCTGGAAATTATTTTTCTTATAAGCTTGGAGAAGTGAGGTTACATAAACTGCCTAAATGTCAGTACCGTGGATGTCAGTACCGTGGCATTTAAATACATTTTGAACTGTAATTAAATATGTATAATTAAATTATTCCTAGCAATTATATTTTTTTTAACCGATTCTCTTTATAGGAACGGTAGCAAACCTCGGACGAGCCAAACAAAAATTATTCCGTGCAATAAAAATTAAGTAATAACCCAGCATAAAGAAAAGGGTTGCCATTCAGAAGACCAGACTTCAAAAACGAAAAAGAGAACATTTTTTAAAGACAAAAAGGACAGTAGAAATGTCAAGAGGACAAAACATATAAGACAATCAAGAGTCTCAACAAAAATATGGTCAAAAAGAGAGAGAACAAATAAAAAATAAAAAAAGAAAACGAGTTTCATTATCGTCTATTCCAGTTTCAGTACATTTTACCATATTTTATGTTTTTTAAAAGTTGCAGCAAAATGCTTCTACTGATTTGATACTCTGACTAAATGAAGCCAGAAAAACGAAACAAAAATTGTTTTCAAGAAGTTTTAATTTTTGAAAATTTTCTAAAAAAAAAAAGAAAAGTATTGAGTTTTTTGGTTTCAACAAAAACCCTACTTAGCCGCATGTTGATGTATGAATATGTTGTTGTCATACAAAGCCCCCTTTCGAATTATTGTATTCTTACTAATTTATCTCATCGCTCTATGTATATCCAGTATTGAAATAAAACCTTAATAAAATTATCTTCTTATATGAAAGATTATTATCGTATATAGCTTTGATGACATTCAACAACAAGTATAGTGTAATCATGATCATTCAAAAGAAAAGCGATTCAAAAGGACTTGACCACAAAAATGACATCGGAAAATAGAAAGGAAACACACACACAAACACCAACAAATAAATATCTTACGAAAAAGTTAATCCAATTTAATATGCTTTTGATGACCAACGCGGCATGTTGAGGACAAAGCATAGATTTATTTGGAAATCGTTCAAACGCTTTATTATGATTCCAATGATTTTTATTAGCTTAACACATTAACACTATACGAAAAGTACGGACATCAATTTCCGTCTGTCAGGATCCCTTGTCAAATGGGGATAGAAAAATACACAGCACGACCTAGTCCCTCTATGTATGTATATTTGTGTATGTGCAAACACTCTGATGGGTCTGGGTATGTACCTACCTTAATATTGTAAGTAGGGTCCTATCTCCTTCTCTCCCCCATCCCTATGTCTCGTTCGGAGTGAATTTAATCGAACATTATGTATTACCGAAAAATCTATAAATATTTATAAATGTTTATGAGTCGTTCATATTCCCTTCCCGGTATCCTGGTTGATGTGGTATATCTATGGCTATATATGTACATAAGAATTAAATCAGCAGAACGAGGAAAGGAAGACTGTTTATGGAGTTTTGGTTGTGGGTGTTGGGTAAAAATGGCATTACTCTTTCGACTGTCACGAAGTGTCTGAGAGTTTTAAGGACATAAATTAAAAGCAAACGCTTGAAAATGTTTTGAATTCAAAAAAGAAATGTTAAGCAATTTTTGATTTACTTCAATTCCGTTGGGGTTAAGTCAACACGCATTAATTCTTGACAAGTTATTTCTTAAAGAGGGAGTTTTGAAAGCTGAGTAGGTAGAACATTAACCAATTCCATTGCTTACGCATGTAAACACAAAGTTTTAATGCGATTTAAAATAAGATTTACAAGATTACACGAACAGCATAAATCAAAAAAAGCTATTTGTATATCTACATGACAAATGGTCTTAGTCTTAAAAGTAATAAGCACCTATAGAAGTAAGTCTGTAATATATTTTTATTAGGAAATAAAGTACCCCGTATTTTCAAAAATCCGTTATTTAAATAAAAACAGTTTTTTTCGGCGTTATTTTAATGTCGTTTTCGATTGGATTTTGGAATAATTGTTTTATTCTAGTCCGGTCAGGAAACCAAATCCAATGTTTTTTTTGGCATCATTTCTTAAATCCTGTCGTTTGGACGCTAATTTCAAAACTGGCGCCCAATGTGGGCCTAATGGAAAAATAGAAAGAAACTCCTAAATTACTTGTAAAATTTCCATGGCTAAAATAACGGTTGATGACTAAAAAGACGCACCTTTGGGTAAAATATCAGTGTTGCCACTTTTCGGAAACATACTTTTTTAATGTCAACGGATGAAACCTCCACGTTTTTGATCATTTCAAATACTTTAAACATGAAACAAGTGGCGGAAACGCCTCTAATTGCGAAATGCGTATAGAGAAATAAAAATTGACATTTTGGAAAATAGGTGTTGAGTAAGCGCACCTTTTGCTAAAATTTCAAATTTGCCACTTTTCATAGGAAAGCGGATATCTCCTTTTTTTGTTGTTGTTTTTAACGGGAAAAAAAGTTGCGGAAACACTTTTGGGTGTCAAACGTGTCCTGGAAAAATCGCTTTTGATGTCTTGAAAGATAAGGTTTATGTTGATACACTTTTGGATAAAATATGAGTGCTGTCACTTTTTGGGAACATACCTAATTCTTTTTGTCAAAGGTTGGCACTCCCACTTTTTTTTTAGTTTTTAATATTTCGAACATGAAAAAAGTTTAGGAAACGCTTCTAGACGCATTTGCCGTACTGGGAGTATAACGATTGACGTCTTAAGGGATAGGTGTACAAATGTCAGTGTTGCCAATTTTCGGGAACATTTCGAAGAAGGAGAATAAAAACACAAACAATAAGAGAATTATTATTTTTGTTTTTGTGGACTGTATTGAATTTAAATTCATATTTAAAGTTTTAATGACCTTTAGTCCAATTGCGATTCGCATTTATTCTAGGGGAATTTGATTAAATCCATGTAGGGTAATGACAGCATCTAACTGATGAGCCCAAATGTCTTGCCTGGGCGAAACGCATTTGGACTAAATGTCATAAAAGCTTTAAATATGAAAACCTACTTTTCTTTATATATTAAAATGGTGGGATTTCCATGTTTTTGTAAATCTTGATAAGTTTAAACACGTAATAACTTGTAACTTTTTCTCCCAATATGTGATTGGCATCAGGAGCTATTTACGTAACTTTTCTCACGTTACAAATATTAAAAATTACCAAAAAAAGTTGAAATCGCACGATTTTACATAAAAAAAGGTATGTTCCTTAAAAGTGGCAACACTGATGTCCTAACCGAAGATGCTTCTGCTCAACATCTACGTTTTAAGACATCAACCTTTATTTTTTCAAAGCCAAAGCCACCCTTTGACATCAACAAATGTATGTTCTTTAAAGTGGTAAAACTGAAATATTAATCGAAGGTGCTTCTACTCAACACATATCCATTAAGACGTTAACCGTTATAGTTTTACGTCTAGAGGCGTTTCCAAATTTGGTTTTTATGTTCAAAATATTATATACTTCCAAAAAAGTGGAAGTCCCAAATTTTGACATACAAAACCCGAAGGTTGGTCTACTCAATACCAATTTTGTTTGAAGTCATATCTCATTACTTTTCCTCCACGCGTTTGGTATTTGGAGACGTTTCCACCCCTTTTTTATTTTGAAAACATTTAATTTACCAAACTAATCGAAATTTCACCCTTAGGTGGTAACACTAAAATTTTATCCGAAGGTGAGACTACTTAGCATGTATCTTTTAAAGCATATCCTGTTATTTTCCCTACATGCGTTTGGCATCTGAAGGCGTTTCCACTACTTTTTCATGTTTGAAATATTAAATAGTACCAGAGAAGTGGAGTTTCCGCCCACTGACGTAAAAAAGTAGGGTTCACTCCCATATGACAGCAAAGAATTTTTCAATTAATACGAGCATAACCAGACTAATCACCACTAAAGGAGTCTGATGATCGAGGTGGCTCTCGTGAAATAGCTATAAATCCAGCCTTTATACTTGGAGGTTCGATGTTTCCGAAAAGTGGCAACACTGACATTTTACCCGAAGGTGTGTCTACTCAACACCTATCTTTTAGGACATCAACCGTTATTTTAACCATTGAAATTTTCTAAGAAATTTTCGAGTTTCTCTTTATTTTACCATTTGACGCAGATTGGGCGCCAATTTTCAAAATGGCGTCCAAGCGACAGGATTGAAAGCATCATTACCACAAAATAACATCCATTCCAATGGAACTACCAATTTTTTTTAAAGTCTTAAGGTACTTAAACTATATCTTTAAAGTCTTTATGGTAATTGTTTCTTTGGGAAAAGTGTAACACATATTTCCGGCAGTTTAAAAAATAGGAAAATATATTCCTACATTTCGGTGCAAGGCGATTCTTACCTAAAGAACTCCATTTCATCTTTGTACCATTTAACTGAATTCAATGTGTGTCCGTCCATATCATAGTTACATGTCAATGTTACATTATCACGAAAATCAATAATTGCTGGAACATAGATATCCGTCACCACAAGACTGCCAGCATGTTGGTATACTGAAAAAGAGAAAAGAAGGTTTTACTAGATATCAAAACTTTTAAAATATAAAATTAAATATGGCGATTTCTGACTCATATACATTATGTTAGATACATAATGAATTGTTACACCATTGTATATAAACCTTATAGTAATATCTTGACCAACATTTTTTTATTTCTGCTTATAACATTAGACATACAAAAATACCCTTAAATATTTTACCAAAGAAGGTTTTCAATCAACTTTGGGTGGAAATGTAGTAGATTGTAAAATTCTGCCTCGACACCATCTTTAAATTTAATAATATTAACATTTTCTAACTTTTCTTAACTTTGCAAATTTTCTTTCCCAAAACGACCTTTTCTATCCCCTTTGTTTAAGGGGAGGGGTAGGAGAAAGTCAATAATGTGGTCATATGGTTTCAAGGGTGCTAAATGCAACGGCAGTTCTTGGGTCATCGTCCGACCCATGGTTTTCGATATATAAGGAACATTTCGGGTTTTTAAACTGGTAAGTGGCAACTTTTCTCTTGTCCTTCTGACAGTGTTGCCATCTTGGCAACGTTAAGTTAGGACATGAACTATTAGGCTAGTCGCGCACATGCAACTGCTACTGCAACAAAACAGTTTAGTCACAAGTTGACCGATGAGCGCGCACATGAGCAACTCTACAAGCAATCGCAACGAACCTAACCAACACACCGACAATGTTTATTCGAATTTTCTACCCCATACATACAAAGATAAATATTATCGCCTTTGTCCTATTCTTTTGCTCAGCAAGAAAAAGAAAAGATAAATTTGTTCTCTTTCGCACAGAGAACATAAGTCACTTTGGAAAGGACAAAATTCAACGATGTGGTTAAATATCTGCAACTCTTTGGTTCCATGTGCGCGCAGTTACATATTATTCTATATAACACAAATTGAAAAACCGATTTCGGGCAATCGTCCAGTTTGTGGCAAAACACAAACTGAAAAGTTGCTCAAATCGACCACTGAATAGTTTCAGCATGTGCGCGCTGTCCCATATGAGTCAATAGGATTCATTTTTGCAACCAAACAGTTGCAAAACTGAAAGTTGCATGTGCGCGATTGGTCTTAGTGTACTAAAGGTAGAACTATAAAAGGCGGAAGCTATCGGAAGCTTATGTCAACACCGACCGAAAAGTACCGAAACTTCAGTTTCATAAGTCACCCATAATGCACTTAAATGGTTGAAAGTAAAAAGAAATGTAAATATGTAATTGTTTGTTCAATGTTAATTTTCTTATACTTATTCACAGCACAGAATGATAGGCTTTTAATTATTAACCTTGCGAAACCACAAAAATTCGATGTGATATAAATAAATTTATAGATTTTTCTTCACATTCATCAAACAGAAGAAAAAAGTTGAAAACTATGCACCATGCCAATTTTTTTTAGTTTGCTTCCACCATTTTGATTTTTGCATTCGCCCACTTCCGAAAGAGCGGTCGGTGAGCGCTCTTCACGTCCGACGCCAAAAGTTAACGAAGACTAGACGAACAGTACTAAATCGCAATGATGGGCGCAACATATGAATTCCCTGTATTCGCTCGGTTTCGTACGACGACTTAAGTGGCCTTCCGGCTATTATAGTTCTACCTTAAAGCTCAACCCGTCAGGTCGAAATGAAAGGTATGCCCTCATATCGTACATGGAGAAAATGTTTTTCAAATAAGCTGGTGTCACATAGTGTGAAATACAAAGTTTTTGTAGCCGTGGCCGAATCAATTATAATGTACGCTGCTCAGACCTGGGGATATGAAAGATGCGAGACCATATAGGACCATAGATGTTTTCCATTGCCGAGGAATACCCCAGATTACATGATCACCATCGAAACTGGACTGTCACCACTTTTTATCATATCTCTTAAGCTTCATGCTGAACATTTGATAAAACTGTTCGCAACGAATATGATTCAAGCTTAATCTCGGCAATTTACAAAATGAAAGGAGAGCTTGTAAACCTTACTTTTATTCATACGATCGCGACGTTTGTACGTCAAAAAACGGCAAACGTAAAAACGTCGTGTGTAATGTTCTGTGTTGAATGTATATATGTACGCCACTGCTCATTCGCACGGATGTATACCGCAGAACCAGGCCTAACCCTCAATTTGAGCTATTGTATATTTCAACAGGTGTGTGTGACTAAAAGTCTTTCATTTTATTTAAATCATATAATGGCTTATACAATATAAACTAATACCTTTGGAGTTTTTTCAAGCATCCATTCAGCATGCAACTTTGCTTATAAAATTTAAATGAAATAACTACATTTATGTTGCACGTACTTACATAGGTATATGCCACCTGAATAGATATTTTCTTAGAACATTTATTTTTGCCTTTTGAGAATTGAGCCATGTGTGTGCAATTATAAATTTAATGAAAAAAATATTGTTTTACGTTTGTGTACACTAGTCATTTCAAACTTTACATCAGAGCCGCACTGACAATCAACAGCGCCTGCTTCTCCAAAACTTCGACGTGATGAGAATATAAAGTATAAGTCTTTTCTTGATCGATGGAAATGAGAGCTAGGGATTTCACCATTGCAACCCATAAGACGAGAGTTTTTAATCAATTTATTTTTCGTAAAAAAAAAGTTTTTTTTTAGAAAAGGCTCAAAAATTTTTTGTATAGGTAGGTCTGCCAACTACTGACGTCTTTAATGTTGTTTGGATACCCAACGTGCTACTCTTGGCTCAGTTGGAGTGCAGAAAGAGTACTCCAAGCCTCGAAAGGATTGCGATATTTTAATAAAAATAACTATTAAATTTACTGCAGCTAATAGTGAAGAGCCCTTGTGTCATGCATCATTGGCGTAATAGAAAATTGCAGTCCCGCTTCTTGACGTTGAAAAGAATTCCTTAAATATTCATTCAAAATCCATAGTAAAAATAAAAGCCACTTATTGCGACTATGGCAAAACTATATATTCATCCATTTGCGTAGTACTCAAATCCAAAGAGAGACCATTCGTTCCAGTGGGCACTTACGGTGACGTCGCTTCCCCCCCCCCCCCCCCCCCCCACTACATCAATTGCCATTGGCCTCAGCCTCAGCCCAACCAACCATCATAGATCATCATCAGAGGGGCTTTTCGTCTGAAGCTTACCACAGAAAATATTTTAAATGTAAAATCTTTTTACATTGACTCTGCTCTCCTTTTAAAATGTGGAACAAAATATAAAAAACACACCGGGAACATGTAGGTGTATACGACGACGTGTATTGTTCATCGGTGGGTGGTTGAAAGCAGATTCAACATCTGAAATGTCGATTGCACTTATACCACATGCCTACATTTATATACGAGTTAAATGGAAAAAAAGGTTAAGTGAAATGAAAATTACTGGCGTGTGAAAGCTGTTAAACACTCTAATTACCCTTGAATCAAACGACAATTTAACCTGGCAACCTAAATTTTTAAGTAGGTTTGCTTTTGTGTGTGTCAATGCTGAAGACGAACTTCAAAGCCAACATGATAGGATTAATTTATTATTCAAGCTTTAATTTGGCCGGTATTGTCGCATGTTTTGCAGCCTAATTTTGGGCAAACGAAAGTAAAAATGAAAAACTTTTGCCAGACATCGTTATCTAAACGTGCAGAGAGAACATTTTTTTGCTATATACATGTGTAGGTACATATATGGAAAATATAACAAGAAAGACAAATATAACAAGAAAGACAAATTCAATTTGATGGTGCAATGTTTTCTATGTTTTTTTGGGTACTTTGCTAACTTGATATCAAGTAAGCAAAGCAACTCTCACGGTTCGAAAAACGGGTAGCATGATAATTAGTCGTTAATTAGTTGTGACCATTTCGAATTTGTCGTTCTATATTTTCTATGCTTTTTATTCGAAAATTGATAAAAGCTTCAAAAATTCAATATTTTACTGCTTTATAATTTGTCGCTAGTAAGTCGTTAATTAGTTGTGACAAATTCAATTTTGTCATGTGATGCTTTCTATGTATCTTTGGGGGATTTGTTTTCTAGAAGTGACAAGTTATAGCAAAGCAAATTTGCCGTTAATTAGTGGTGAATTATGTAGTCGTGATAATTTTGAATTTGTTAGTCAATGTTTTCTATGTTTTTGTGGGTGCTTTACTTACTTGACACAACCCGAAAAACGTGAAAAACTTCTTATACTAAATGTTTTATGGCTTAATTATTTGCCCTTAATTTGAATTGAATTGAATTCAATCGTGCATTGTTTTCTATGTTTTTCTTAACTCTTCATTAGCTTTATATTAATTTAGCAAAGCATCACCTTAAAAAGGGATTAAAACTGCTGATACCGAATAGTTTATGGCTGAATAGTTTGCCATCATTAACTAGTCTCCAATTAGTTGTGACAATTTTGAATTTTTCGTGCAATGTTTTATATATTTTTTGGTTTCTATGCTAACTTGACATCAAGTTTATGGAATAATAATTTACCATTTTTACCGCTAATAAGTTGTGATAATTTCAAATTTGTCGTTCAGTGTTTTCTATGTTTTTTTTTTTCGAAAAATGGTAAAATTTCCAAAACTTAATTTTGTATTTTTTTCCCTTACTCTTGGATCCCGCCATAGGACGACCTAACCTCCCTCATAAAGGTACCAGATGAGCGGTATACAGTTTCGTAGTGTCTTAAAAAACAATTTGCCAATGGGTTACCTGTCGAAAAGTGGTCAAGGCATAGGGTTGCCAAGCAATTACTCTCAGTTTTTGGGGTTTTTCAATTATCTGCTCCAGCTTAGATGGTAAGCCTTAAGGATATACAGAAAATACCATATAAAGAAAATTTTATTTAAAAATTATAAAATACGTGGTTTTTTGAAATTTGAATTTTCAATAGGGTAAATGAGGGTAAACAAAGAAAAAAGTCTAGAATCTATTTTCCAAACGAAAAATGATATAAAGTTGTTTTCTTTTGCCATCGGTAGATTATTAAAATACAAGAAAATCATCATATATGTAAAAAAAAAATTTAAAATTTTGCGAATCGAGATAATATGAAAATTTGAAAGTCGAGAATTTCGATGTAGAGGTTTCAGATCAGAATGATCCTCTAATCAAAATATCTATATATTTTTTGAAAGATAATTAAAAAAAAATATTACCGTTTTTTTTTCAAATTTTGTTTTTGCCTTTATTTTTGGTGGAGTGAATTTTTGAAATGCCTACAAAACTGTATACCGCTCATCTGGTACTTTTATGGGGGTAGGTCATCCTAATGCGGGATCTTCTTATATTAATAAATTTGCCTTCAATTATTCGTGTTGTCAATACCAGGAAGTAGCTTCAAAACTTTTTGGCTTCCGCCGTTAAAACCCCCTTCCACTCTCCCCCTCCTTTATCATTAGTTAAGACTGAGGACTCTATCCCAACCTTCACTCTTTTAACCTTTTCTTTTCCACCGCCATAGTTAAGACCATGGACTCTATCCCAACCTTCGCTGTCTTAACCTCCTACCCCTTCCAAGAAGCTTTGACTAGAAACTTTATCGAAACCTTCACTGTCTAAGCGTTATCCTCTCCGCCGCCATAGTTAAGACTAGGGACTCTATCCCAACCTTCGCTGTCTTAACCTCCTTCCCCTTCCGAGAAGCTTTGACTAGAAACTCTATCCCAACCTTCACTGTCTAAGCCTTCTCCTCTCCACCGCCATAGTTAAGACTAGGGATTTATCACAACCTTCGCTGTCCTAGCCTCCTACCGCTTCCAAGAAACCAAGACTATAAGGACTCTATCTCAACCTTCGCTGTCTAAGGCTTCTCTTCTCCGCACCATAGCTAAGACTAAGGACTCTATCCCTACCTTTACTGTTTTAGCCTCCTACCATTTCTGAAAAACTAAACTAGGGACTCTATATCGCACCCATCGCTGTCTAAGCCGTCTCTTCTCCACCGCCATAATTAAGACAAGGGACTCTTTCCTAACCTTCACTGTCTTAACCTTTTACCGCTTCTGAGAAGCTTAAGCAAGGGATTCTATCCCAACCTTCGCTGTCTTAACCTCCTGCCACTTCCGAAAAACCAAGACTAGGGAATCTATCTCAACCATCGCTGTCTAAGCCTTCTCTTTTCCGCTGCCATAGTTAAGACTAGGTACTCTATCCCAATCATCGCTGTCTTAACCTCCTCCGGAAAGCTAAGACTAGGGAATCTATCCCGAACTTCGCTGTCTTAGCCTTTTCTCATCCGCAGCCATAGTTAAGACTAGGGACTCTATCCCAACCTCTACTGTCTTAACCTCAGACCGTATTTTCTTTGCCTGGTCAATCAACCGCCAACCAAATTGACCACATTGCGATCGACGCAAGGCACTCCTCCAGTATCAAGGATGTCTGAACGTTCCGAGGAGCCAACGTTGACTCGGACCACTACCTCGTTGTAGCAAAGGTAATTCTACGGATATCCAGACCAAAGCCAATACAGGGAAATACTGTGAGGAAGTTCAACGTTGGACGGCTACAGTCGCAGGAAATCGCCAGGTCCTTTTCCGATCAAGTCTCTCGCGCCCTCTTAACTAGTCCTTTGCCGCCAACTGCAAACATCGAGAACCAGTGGAAAAACTGCCAGGAAGCCATCAGAGATGCCGCCTCTGACGTGCTGGGCTTTGCACGACCACCACAGCGAAACCCCTGGTTCGACGAAGAATGCCGGCAAGTATACATGCGGCGCTGCATAGAAGGACCAGAGCTGCTCGCGAGCTCTACGAGCAGAAGAGGAGAGAGGAACACAAGCTTCTTAGAAGGAAGAAGAAAGAGCATGAGAAGCACGCGATCGAGGAGTTAGAGAGATGCCACTGCAGGAATGAAGTTCGGAAGTCTTACCAAAAAGTAAAAAGAACCTCCCAAGGTTACAAGGCCCGAACCGAAGCCTGCAAAGACGATCAGGGGAACATCGTGGTGGAATCGCAGTCGGTGCTGAGGATATGGAAAAATCATTTCTGCAAATTGTATAACGGCGATGACGAACCGAATTCCGCTAACATGCAAATTGCACTATTCAACTTGGACGACGTAGGCCAACAATTCCGTCCACCCGATCTTGACGAAGTGAGGATAGCCATATCTAAACTTAAGTCCAATATAGCTGCTGGAGCTGATGACCTTGCGGCTGAACTATTCAAAGTGGCTGGCGATGAATTGGTTAGGAGTATGCACCAGCTCATCTGAGGAGGAAAGCATGCCCGATGAATGGAACCTCAGCATTGTTTGCCCGATCCTCAAGAAAGGCGATCCTCTGAACTGCACCAACAACAAAGGCATCAGTCTTCTTAATATCGCCTACAAGATCTTCTCTGCCGTACTTTGTGAACTCCTGAAGCCATTCGTCAACAACCTGATAGGTCCATATCAGTGTGGCTTTAGGCCAGGGAAGTCCACCATCGACCAAATATTCGCACTACGGCAGATCTTGGAGAAAACCCAGGAGTTTCAAATCGATACCCACCACCTTCCACCCATCGATTTCAAGGCCGCGTATGACAGCATCTATAGAGAGGAGCTATATAGAGCAATGTCTAGTTTTGGCATCCCTGCCAAACTCGTCCGTTTGTGCAGGATGACGATGGAGAATACACGCTGCTCCATCAAGGTCGGCAAAGACCTCACCGACACCTTTGATGTCAAAAAAGGTTTTAGGCAAGGCGACGCGCTGTCATGCGATTTCTTCAACATCGTTCTTGAAAGAATAGTGCAAAACTCTCACGTCAACACTAGAGGCACAATCTTTCAAAAGTCCGTCCAATTACTCGCTTACGCTGATGACATTGACATAATAGGACGAACAAAGCGTGATGTCAGTGGTGCTTTTGTGAGCATTGAGAAGAAAGCCAAGAAGATGGGTTTAACGGTGAATGAAAGCAAAACGAAGTATATGCTGTCAACAAGAAAGGACACCCAACACCGACGTCTAGGGCAGAACGTCACTATAGACAGCTATAATTTTGAGGTGGTTAGAGACTTTGTCTACCTAGGATCCACTATAAACTCAGCGAACGATACCAGTGCTGAGATCAAACGAAGAATTACTCTTGCCAATCGCTGTTTCTTCGGGCTAAGAATGCAATTTAGAAGCAAAGCCCTCTTTCGAGCAACAAAATTGTCCCTGTATTAGACGCTTATCATCCCGGTCCTGATGTATGGTGCAGAGGCATGGACATGGACTCTGCTAACGGTGGATGAGAGGAAAATTCTCAGGGTGATTTTTGGTCCCGTCTGCATAGATGGGGAATGGAGGAGAAGATACAACCACGAACTGTATGGGCTGTACAGCGACACCGACCTAGCCACAAAAGTGAAAAGCCAACGACTAAGATGGCTGGGTCACCTAGAGCGAATGGACACCAATGCTCCGGCCCGGAAAGTCTTTGAATCCAACCCCGTGGGACAACGCAGTAGAGGTGGACAGCGTAAAAGGTGGCGCACGCAAGTGGAAGAGGACATCAACTAACCTGGCGTGCGAAACTGGAGACAGCTAGCTAGAAACCGAGCCGGCAGGAAGAAGCTTGTTGGTTGAGGCCCTGTCCTACCCCGGACTGTAGCGCCACCTTAAGTAAGTAAGTAAAGTATTTTCTTTGCCAACTAGGGACTCTATCCCAACCGTTCGCGTCACCGTCTCAGCTATCCACCGCTCATTACTGTTCTGCCGTTGCTTATGGCTAGGGACTCTATCCTAAACTTCGCTGTCTTTAGCTCCGTACAGGACTAGGGAACTGATCCTACCATTAGTATAGACATATCAAATATTTTGTTGCCTTATTGTAAGACCGCAAATATTGTAAAATTGTATGAAAAACGTTGTTAAGCTATCTCTACCTGTTCAATAAATATACTTTGGAACTGGAGTTCTTAACTCTCACTGACCGAGTGTTTCTGCTTTTCTTTGGTTGACCCTGGACCCACGCCGACCAACCTCAGCTGGAAACAAAAAAAAATATTCATAATAGCAAGTTCGCATGCCACCCATTATGCTTAGTTAAATGATTCAACCCCATTTAACATGAGGAAATATCAAATATAAAATTGTAAAACTACTGTTTTTTTTTTTGTATATTTTATTTCAAGCTTTTTGTTTATTTCTACATATAAAATCATAATAATTATCTCAAAAGAAGAAAACATAAATATTATAAATTCATTTCCCTACGCCTTAAATTTTAATTAACATTTCTTAGAAATTGGAAAAGTCCCTTCAATAAGGTACTTAAATACCACCTATCTTGCGCAGCAGGTGATTTTATAAGAGCGTTGGTACTTTTGCATCCTTTGAATGCATCTTAAATAAAATAAAACAAAAAAAAACAAATTTTTCCTGCAATTAAGTACCAAAGAAAACAAAAATGGTGTTTAAATGCTGTTCATTTTATAAATCTTTCCCCTCTTGATGGTACTTAATAACCGAAGCCATGAAATGAATGACTTACTTAAGAGAGTTTAGGTGCATTCTATAAGCATGAAAGCTCAAACTCTTACATATGAACTTTTGTTATGCAGTTTTAAAAGTTTCCACGAATAGGATGAGTTTTACCTGCTTACTACACTTATACCTACAGAAGAAAAAAAATTTTTTAAGGAGTGCTTTTAATTTCGAGTGAATGGTATGATGATTCAAACTTAACAAGTCTGAGATGAGTTTGTAAAAAATATGTAATGTGCTTTGTTCTCACGTTTAGTATTACTAAAGGGTTTTGCAACAAGAGGGTGGGTCGATATTGGAATGGAATAAGACAAGCTAATGTAAGGAGTTAACGCGCAATTTCGCACGGTGGCACGGATTCGAGAGGTCCAATTTTCAATGAGTCTGCCACTTAAATCCTGAAGAATTTGTGCAATGGCTTCTGGGTTGTGCTGACTTTGAGAACAATCAAAAGACCGATTGAGGTTTATTGGCATGCACGTGCGACTTCAGAGTAACCCCAATATAAAAATGTATTATCAGTATATTTTATTTATTTGATTTTCATGGGGTTAATCTCAATTATCCATTCACAATCATCAAGATTTTGCTTAGAAAAGAGATTTTTCAAATAATAAAAGTCTCAACATTATACTTTTTATAACTTACTCAATTTTAAATTTAAATGCAAATAATATATTTTTGGCTTTTACATAACAATAAAAAAATTTACGTTTTGTCTTTTTTTATTGGTCATATACTCATCAAAAAAAGAGAAAGAAGCCTCCTCTTGTCATTTTACAAAGTGCACCCTCTTAAAGTACAATATGTATGACAAAAAAAAAAGCATTTAAATGAAACTGTAAAAATAAAAAAAAGAAACGAACGAAAAATTTAAATACCGTTGTAAAAAAAGCATAAACTATTATAGCCCCTTTCCATTCTTTTGAAAAGTATTTCCGGTAAACGTTAGAGCAGCACCTCGGCACCACTTGTGACAAATTTCACACCACACAAAGTTTTTATATTTTGAATAAATAAAATTGACATCAAAGCAACAGCAACAACCACAACTACAACAACAACAGCACAACAACAACAAAGAAACATACGAGAAAATCACAGAATTGGGTGGTTAAGGAACATTAACTAGCTATAGCAAAAGGCTCGACAATAACGTCAACCAACTACTATACATACTTTTTGGGAGAATGTGTAAGAAAAGAGGACAGGAACGAATACAACACACAGCGGGATGCGGCAAAGTGATGCATGCATGCTAAACAGCCTCGAATCATAAGTGAAATTACAAAGTTTATGGCGGCAGATCCTGGAAATGGAAACCACCCATTTTCCATTTATTTAAATTGTCTCTTCTTCTGCTTTTATTTTTGTTCTTTCTTGGAAAATACTTTCGTTCGTCCTTGTTATGTTCACAATTTGGAATTTTTACTTTTGGGTTTTATTATAGTTGGCTTGGCTGTCACTGTGTGTGCGGGAGTTATTTTTCTGTTGGTGCTTTATTTTACTTTCTTGCCTCCTTTTTCGTGTTGTTTTTTTATTTTAAAATCTTTATTATAGTTGGGTTTTGAGTTGCCTGGGAATTTTCTTTTTTATTTATTTTTAAAAACTATTGAAGTACCTACATACACTACACATGTGTATATTATAAGGACATACCCATAAACGTGCAGCAAATTGTACCTATTTGCACGTGACATAGTATGTCTGTTTTCAAAATTCACTTCTAGTTCTTTGCCAGTTTTTTTGTGTATACTATTTACTTACAAACTAAAGGTGGCGCTACAATCCGGGTAGACCAGGGCCTCAACCAAAAAGCTAAATCTGGCTAGCCGTCCCCAGTTTCCCACGCCAAGTGTGTTGAGGTCTCTTTCACTTTTGTGGCTAGGTCAGTGTCGCTGTACAGCCCGTACAGTTCGTTGGTGTATCCTCTTTTCCATTCCCCATCTATGCAGATGAAACTAAAAATCCTCCGAAGAATTTTCCACTGTTAATAGTGTCCATGCCTCTGCACCAGACATCAGGACTGGGTCCTATAGGGAAACTTTAGTTGTTCGGCTTTGCTCCTCAATTGCCTTTTTAGCCCAAAGAATCAGCAATTGGCAAGAATAATTCTTCGTTTGATCTCAGCACTGTATCGTTTGATGAGTTGATAGCGGAGCCTAGGTAGACAAAGTCTCTGAATACCAAAAAATTTCACCGCTAAACCCACTTTTTTGGCTTCATCCTAAATACTCACGAAATCATGCTTTGTTCGTCCGATAATGTCAATATCGTCCGTAAGCGTGTAATTCGACGGACTTTTTAACGATTGTGCTTCTAGTATTGACGTGAGGGGTTTGTACTATTCTTTCAAGAACGATGTTGAAGAAGTCGCATGGTAGCGCGTCACCTTGTCTAAAACCTTTTTTACCATCAAAGTTATCGGTCTCTGCCAACCTTGATGGAGCCGTGTGCTTTTTCCATCATCACCCTGCACAAACGGTAAAGCTTGGGAAGGATCCAAAAGCTAGACATTGCTCTTTATAGTTCATTTCATAGATGCTGTCATTTGCGGCCTTGAAATTTACGAAAAGGGGTTGGGTTTCGAAATTAAACTCCTGGGTTTTTTTCCAATATCTGCCTATTTCGAATATTTTGGTCGATGGTGGACTTTGCTGGTCTAAAGCCACACTGATATGGACCTTTTAGGTTGTTGACGAATGGCTTTAAGCGTTCACAAATTATGGCAGAGAAGATCACCAGCCGCATTGAGTAGTTTGGCCACAAGGCCATCAGTTCCCGCAACTTTATTAGACTTCAGTTAAGATGAAGCTATTTTCACTTTGTCGAGATGAGGAAGATGGAATTGTTGGCCTACATCAGCGTTTGAATGGTACAATCTGCATGGCAGCAGAATTCAATTCGTTATTGCCGTTATAGAATTCGCAGAGACGAGTTTTTCATATCCCCAGCACTGAATGCGATTCTGCCACGATGTTCCGCTGATAGTCCCAGCAGGCTTCAGGCCGGGCCTTGTAACCCTGATATCTTTTTACTTTTTGGTAAAACTTCCGAAATTCATTCCTGCAATGGCATCCCTCTATTTCTTCGATTGCACGCTTCTCATGCTTCTTATTTTTCATTCTTAGAAGCCGGTGTTCCCCTCCCCTCTTCTGATCGTAGAGCTCACGAATAGTTTTAGTCCTTTTATATTTGGCATGGCAGCATGTACATGCCAGAATTCTTCATCAAACCAGGGGTTTCGCTGTGATGGTCTTCCGAGACCCAGGACTTCAGAGGCAGCATCTATGATGTATCCTTGCAATTATTCTTCCACTGGTTCTCTATGCATGAATTTAGCAGCAATGAATTATTAAGTGGGTGCGAGAGATTCAATCGGAAAAAGTCCTCGTGATTTCTTGCGACTGTAACTGTCCGACGCTCGTCGACTTTCCTTACAGTATTTCTCTGTTTTGGCATTGGTCTGGATGCCCGTAGCATTACCTTTGGCTACAAAGATGTAGTGGTCCGGGTCAACTCAAATCGTTCGGACATCCTTGAATCTGGTTGATGTTTGATTGACCAGGAATTCACCATGTCCCCTTGTGAATATCGAGATGCAAGAACTGCGTACTAGCTACCACGATGTTTTGCCCGCAGCCAATTTGATTAACCTGAGTCCGTTATGGAAGGTGGTGTCGTGTAGCCTATATCTTCTAGTTTCATCACCAAAGACTGCTTCTTTTCCTACTTTGTCATTAAAATCACCCAAGTGGGGGCTTGCGCTCATATGAGGCTGATTTTGGCGACTTTATCCTTGATGCGAATTGTCGTGAGACACTCATTCACATTTCATGCCTTTGCTGTCGGTAAGAGTCGCTGTCGTAGTAGATATCTTTCATTATTCTTTTGCCCGGTCCATCCCATCACACTTCTTGAATGGTGGTAATGTCTGCTTTCTTTGTAGCAGTCTAGGGCCCCCGCTCGGCCTCGGTCATTACCGTTTGCTACAAATTAATTTCTTTTGCATCATGAAAACCACCATTACTGTTTTTTAATTAAACAGAAAAACGGAAGAGAATAAAATGAATTTGAAAATTGATAGAAAAAGTACGCATACGCCCTAGTCTACGCTGAACAATAATAAAATAAAATAAAATAAAATAAAATAAAATAAAATAAAATAAAATAAAATAAAATAAAATAAAATAAAATAAAATAAAATAAAATAAAATAAAATAAAATAAAATAAAATAAAACAAAATGAGGAGAGGGAGCAGAGTAGGGAAGCGGGAGCCTTGTAACCCTTAGGGGAATCAATACAAATCAATGTATGTATTAGGCATGTAAGTTAAAAAAAAAAAAAAAAATAAAATAAAATAAAATAAAATAAAATAAAATATAATAAAATAAAATAAAAGCAAATAAAGCAAATAAAGAGTCCCGGTAATATTTCAATAAGACACCAACAGTTTGCTTAATAAAAATAACAGCTTGTCGATATTATGTGACCCTTTCAGTAGATATGAATCATTAAAGCTTACATAAATGTGTGATTCGACCATATAAAACTTTTTTCTTTTGTGTTTTTTAAAGAATCAGGTCTATGCCAAAAAGCCAAAATTGACCTATGGCCCTTAAAGTCAATATAGCCGAAGCCATCGTTCAAATTCAGCCGGATCTATGCGGATGATATTTGAACGATATCATATTCTATACAATATGGTATACTACATGAGCCTTTCAAATGAAAAAAAAAAAAGAACTTCGTTGGTACCTCTAACACACCTTGTTTTATTCCATCTCAATATTTACCCACCTTTATTGGAAAATCCTTTATGAGATATGAAATAAAGCCGCAAGCATATTGTGAATTGTCAAATGACAATTTATTACAGTTCATCAAATTCTTCATTGTAAATTTCAAAAATTATTAATTTTCTTTATTTATTAAGAAAATTAAGGTAGTTTTCCTATGTAAAACATATGTACATTTATACAGAAATATACTTCAAAAACTTATTTCTTACCAATTAATTGCTGAGTACGATAAGAATATTAAATTTGTCTGGAAAATTCCACTCCAAATGATAAGTACATATAGGTATACCAAATATAAAGCAGAGAATTATAAAACAAGAGTACTTAAACAGTTATTAACCATATTGTCAAGGACCTATGTACGTAGGTATGAACAAAAAAAAAAAAAAACAAATGCCAGTTAGAAAAAGCAAAAATAAATTAAGGTCTTTTACAGGATATGACACGGAAAGAACCTAATCGTAGAAAAATCGATTTTTTAGCAACAATTATGTTTGTATGTACTATGTGCCTACTAGCAGAATATGTATAAAATGTACATAATTGCTATGTAGATGCATGTGACATTAAATCATTAAAATTTTCGAGGGTTACCGTTTGCCGATACTGAGGCGATTTGCCCATCAGTAAGTAGTTGTATAAACATAGTGTTCTAGTGCGAGCGTTTGGAAAGTTGAAGAGGATTTGAAAGGAGATAGTGATGACGTCTATTAGTTTTGAACGTCTGAATATTACCATATTGAAGGAAAACATTAAGACAGGTAATGCTTTCCACATTCGTGTAGTTTGACTAAGGAAAAGATCTCTGGACTCAACAGAATAAGAGTTGTATTTTGTAGGGCATCTGGCCTTATCCCTAATAACATGCACCCAAAAACGTTACCGCTTACCGCTTGACTAATTTGGGTGCAATTATATACACTTAACATGCATAATGATGGTCAAAATTTAATAATCCATTTATAATATGATTTTTCGAAGAAAAAAAAATACTATTTAGGGAAAACAACAATCATCAAACTATATTGGAT
The DNA here is from genome assembly GCA_963921185.1 of Dasysyrphus tricinctus. NCBI lineage: Eukaryota > Metazoa > Arthropoda > Insecta > Diptera > Syrphidae > Dasysyrphus > Dasysyrphus tricinctus. Next base: position 136,404,808 of record OY992530.1, on the reverse strand, counting down.
TAATTGCTGGGGATTTTATTATAAATTATTGACTTTACCATATTGAAATGAATAAAGTTCCAGTTGGCATGGTGGGAAATGAGGAAAGAAAACTAAATTGGAATGCTCTGTTGACAGTCAGTAAAAATTTCATTGGACTCTAATCTAAAAGTGCGTTTCTATTTGAGAGTATTTTCAATAGTTAACTCTTGAGAGTTACTCTCGAGCGGCTGGTACAATTCAGAGTAATATGTTTGAGATTCTGTTATCGAGATTTGCCTTTTAGAATTTGAAGAGTTAATTTCCTTAGCGTACTTTCATAACCATGTCAACTAGATAGCTACATAATATGATATTGTGTCTGCTTGTTTCCGGTTGGAAGAAGTAAAAGTGAAATATATTCTTATGCAGCTGTTTTATTCTTTGAAAAGTAAAATAAATATAATGGGTTTATTTATTTATTTATTTATTTAGCTACAAATTTACAAATTATTAGCTTTGAGATTGAAGAGATCTATAAAGTTCTTTTTTTAAACAATATTTTGAAACATTAAAATCGATTATATTAATATATTTATTAAAAGCTGAACATGCAGCAAACAAAGGTTCATGAATTCCATAGTTCGTTCTATTAAATCTTTGACTTAAAAAATCTACAGATCTTAAGGATCGTGAGTAAGTATTTAGGTTGAGTTGTGCTAAAAGATATTCAGAATCGATTGCTCCAATCAAAACATCATACACAAATAGTATTTTAGACACTGTTCTTCGATGAGTCAGTGACGGCAAATTAATTAAGGCTAGGCGCTGGTTGTATGGTGGTAGATGAGTGTTTACGTTCCACGGAAGATGGCGAAGCGCATAAATGAGAAATCGTTTTTGCACAGATTCCAATCTATTTATATTAGTTTGATAACTCGGACTCCAAACACTGCTACAGTATTCGATTTTCGATCGCACAAGAGAGCAGTATAAAGTTTTTAAAATGTATGGGTCACGAAATTCTTTTGAAAACCGACAAACAAATCCTAACATGCATTTGGCTTTGTTAATAATGTGATCAATATGTTTGTTAAAGTCTAATTTTGGGTCCATTATAACGCCAAGATCACAAAAACTATCAACTCTTTCAAGTGGTTGACTACGCAGAAAATAGACATTGAAGAAGGGCACAAGTTTGCGTGAAAAAGACATACACTTGCACTTTGATACATTTAGTTCCATATCATTGACACTACACCAATGGGAAACACTATTCAAATCCATTTGCAGCAGTTTATAGTCATCATTGTTTTTGTAAGATAAGCGAAGCTTAGCGTCATCGGCGAACAAAAGGAGATTAGAATATTTGATTGCACTATGTAAGTCATTTATAAACAATATAAATAGAAAGGGACCTAAATGGCTTCCTTGAGGAACACCGGAATACACAATTATCTTTTTTGATGTTTTGTTTTTAAAATAGACAAACTGTGATCTGCAACATAAGTATGACTCCAACCAAACTAGAAACCATTTAGGGAGCCCAATGGTCGTTAGCTTTTTTAAAAGTAAAGCATGATTTACGCGGTCAAACGCTTTTGAAAAATCCAAGTATGCGACGTCTGTTTGAAATCCATTTTGGTTTTTCACAATTGAAGCGCTTAGAAGATGAAGGTGCTAAGTGACATTTTTTGAAAAAATCGTTTTTTCGTACAGATGAAGGTCCTATACTCAAACTTAAATTTCTATCTCATCTGCACTTCTCTATCTCCTCTCGATTCAAATTTAGGCAAGGATGAAGGTGTTATATGCCATGGCTTTCTCAAACAACTTAGTGGAAGAATGTGTGAAACGCGCTTAAAACCTTCATTTATATGCAAAAAGAATTCTACCTCAACGTTTTATTTTACTTTATTTTGTGGATGAATGTGCTATGTGAGCAATGGATCACATAAAAATGTGTGGAAAAAGGTATTAAGTACACAAAACTGTAAATATCTCGCAAGTCCTTTGTTTTCAACAAAGAAGAATATAACTATAAGAGACACTTGAGTTATGTTACTTTAAAATTTGCCGTATATAATTTTTAAGGTTCTTACCAAAAAAGTTATAGATCAAAAACTTTAAATGCTGATTACTCAAAACTTTGAAAATGTCACTTAGAACCTTCATCTTCTAAACGCTTCAATTACATCCGAGCAAAACTCCATCAAGTTGGTTGCGGTAGATTTGCCCTTCATAAATCCATGTTGATGTGGCGAAATAACGTTTTTGTATCTTTTTTCAATGGCTTCAAGAATAATTTTTTCGAACAATTTCGGTATACATGATAACTTAGCAATGCCTCTATAGTTGGATATATTGCACTTGTTTCCGTTTTTAAATAGTGGTAAAATAAATGTGGACTTCCAAACGTTTGGAAAAACAACCGTTTGAATTGATAAATTAAAAAGATAACACAAAGGACTTGCTAGGACAGAAATATAACGTTTGACAATGAAGGCTTGCGAGATCGGTATTCAAATTCTCGAATAAAAACATGATCAGGCCAAAAATTCGGATTGATTACAACAGTGAATAAGAAGTGCGGCACTGTTACTTTAAACGAGGAGATCTCTCTAGCAACATTAAATTCATATTTCAGAATATTGATTCCTTCTGTGCTTTCTAGACCCGAATTCAACTTAATATAATTTAAGACATCCTCAATGGTAGTTGAAGATTCAAGGCGAGATAAAAACAGTACTTTAGGTGGAGGGATAGCCTTAAGTAAAATGGGTGGGCTAGATGTTTTGTTCAGAGGATCGATTGGAATTGATTTGGAGCACATATGAGCATCTGGATTAAGTGGTATTATTTTTTCTGACACTTTTTCTATCTCTATATCCATAGTTTCACAAACTTCATTACTTTTTGTATCAACAGATATCTGTTTATCTTTTGGTTCTGTGGTAGTTATTTGATTGCTTGGTGGTGTGGGAGTTTCTTTAATTGTTGTCTTCGGAACAAGGTGCAGTTTTTTGTTCGAAGGTTCAGATGAATTCTCAGCTTTCCGTTTGTTACTTCTCGTCAAAGGGGGCTCTTTGACCAGACCAGAAATCAGCGTTTTAATCTCGTTCAAGGATTTCTGAATTTCGGACAACTTTAAACTAACGGGTGATTTTTTAGCTGGTTTGGTTTTGGCAACACTGGTTTTGACAGCTGACGTGTGTTTAGTACCTTGTGTCACTGTCAAACAGCTTCAGTTTGGTTTGCAATTTAACCATGGATCGTCTTACAAATGAACAACGCTTGCAAATTATTGAATTTTACTATCAAAATTCGTGCTCGGTTCGAAATGTTCATCGCGCGCTGCTTCCATTTTATGGTCGGCATTCTCGACCTTCTGAGCAGTCTATTCGGAAGATTGTGATCAAATTTCGCACCAAATTTACTTTGTTGGACATTAAACCACCAACACGTTTACGTACTGTGCCTAGTGAAGAAAATATTGCGGCCGTATCAGCTAGTGTGACAGAAGACCGCGAAATGTCGATTCGGCGCCGTTCCCAGCAGTTAGGCCTTTGTTACAGCACTACGTGGAAAATTTTGCGGAAGGATTTGGGCGTAAAGCCTTTTAAGATTCAGCTGGTGCAAGAACTAAAGCCAGCCGACCTACCACAACGCCGAATTTTTGGTGAATGGGCTCTTGGAAAGCTGGCCGAGGATCCGCTTTTTTATCGAAAAATTGTGTTCAGCGATGAGGCTCATTTTTGGTTGAATGGGTACGTAAATAAGCATAATTGCCGCATTTGGAGTGAAGATCAGCCAGAAGCATTGCAACAGCTACCAATGCATCCCGAAAAAGCCACTGTTTGGTGCGGTTTATGGGCCGGCGGCATTATTGGGCCATATTTCTTCAAAGATGATGCGAATCGCAGCGTTACTGTCAATGGTGAACGCTACCGAGCGATGATAACAAACTTTTTTTGCCCGAAATGGAAGTTCTTGACTTGCATGATATGTGGTTTCAACAAGACGGTGCCACATGCCACACAGCACGCGAAACAATGGCGCAATTGCGAGGCGAGTTTGGTGAACAGTTAATTTCACGTTTCGGGCCGGTCAATTGGCCGCCTAGATCGTGCGATTTGACACCATTAGATTATTTTTTGTGGGGGTATGTCAAGGCTTATGTCTAAAGGGACAAGCCCGCTTCGATTGACGCACTGGAAGCCAACATCCATGCATTCATTCGTGAGATACCGGCCGATATGTGTGAAAGAGTATGCCAAAATTGGACTCAGCGGATGGGCTACCTGAGACGCAGCCGCGGCCAACATTTGCATGAAATTATCTTTAAACATTAAATTGCAAGGTTCAAACTATCGATTCAAATAAATATTTCATTCATTTTTTCGAATTTTTTGTGTTTTTTTTTTTAAAGTTCTAAACCTCTTAAAAAATCACCCGTTATTATCCTCGACTTTCGAACGAAGTAAAACTACAACATCTTGAATATTACAATTATCACAAAAGAAGTGAAAATTAGGGAGACTTCTAATTTTTTCAAATGTCTTAGTGTCAATTTTCCCACAACTTAAATGAATAGTAGATCCACAAATACCACTGCAAATAATTGATTTTTCGTTTGATAGAATATCTTTGAAACATACTAAACAAGCCATATTTAAAAAAGAGATATAAAACAAAAAGTGTCAGCACTGAATTTCAATTATATAAGTTCACCTTAAGGTATGATAAACTTTTTGAGAGAATATTTGTGTTGTACACCTAAAAGTATGCAATGACTTTAGGATTTGTTAGTTTAGCAGGGTGGGTATTATGTTTTATACTTAGGGTATGCAAAGCTAATTGTTGCTATATTTCACTAATATTAACACTCAAATTTATATTCAGAACGAGAGACTGAGTATTAAATTATAAATGTCAAACAACTTAAATCACTCGAAAAATGCAATAAATTTCGTGAAAATAAAACACTGAAGAAATGCACAAAATCAAATAGCACTGCAATAAACTATTGGATCAATAGAAAGCGATTATGCTTATGATGACAGATTTAAAACACTTGATTCACAAGAACTACAAATAATTAAGTTAAACAATTGTTAAATTTGCAAGAAATAAACACAACTTAAGCTCTCAAACAAGGGTTCGGATAGGTTAAACCATTTCAATGTGGGGTCTACTCTTACAATAGAGCTTCAAATTGAAGATGCTAAACAATCTAGACGATTTTGCTTTGTGTGACATCTAGTGAAGTTGAGCTAACTATTTTCAAAAGAATACAAATTAAGGAAAGTCATACCAGTACGTGAGCATTATTAGTAACATTTAGATTTCTGTTTTCCTGAAAGGCATTTTATGTGATTCGTTTCTTCAAGTGTGTAGTGTTCTGGTGTATTGACTCTCGAAAGCTACTCGTAAAATATAATCTCTGTTGGAATTTGGTGAGTTCGTTTCGCATAGTGATCAACATAATGTGTCAACTTGCGAGTAACTATCAAAAGGCTTAAATTTCGGGATTAAAATGTCAACTCCCCGCAAGCTATTATCAAGACTTCCACGAGTTGCTCTCGTGAGAGAGCTGCTAGAAGGATATAAACATTTACTCCATTTGAGAGTATTCTGAATGAATAAATTCTTCAGAGGTTTCTGGCTATTATCATTTTTTAAATATTGAATTGACAATTAAATCAACTTAACTGAATTGAATCTAGTTTCCATTCTCATAAGAACTATTTAAGTACACATTCTGAAGTATGATGAGGGAACAAGCTGTTAACAATAACAGCAATAAAAAAAACTTAATTTAAAAAAAAAACATTAAAGAATGGATTTTTGGATTTACAAAAACTTAAAGCATAATACTGTACGTAATGCCATTGTGTTTAAATATGTTTTTAAAAATGTAGGTAACATTTTTTATCACTAAGTTGGTTTAGGTCTTTGATTATATCTTGAAAAATAAAAGTCCCAGATCCATTTGGTCGCATGCGTTTGACTAAAAGCTGACTAAAGCATTGAATTTTAAAGACAAAAATATTACTTTGGTCAATGCTGACTAAAGCATTGAATCTTAAAGACAAAAATAATTACTAAAAGCTGACAAAAGCATTGAATTTTAAAGACGAAAATAGTACTTAATTAACATAAAATTAAAAAAAAAAAATTAGTTTGAACAATTTGTTTTAAATTATGTTTTCAAAATTTTGAATTTGAAGGCTTATTTTTCAAAAACTATGCTCTTAAACAACTTAATTTAAAAATAAAATTATGGAATGTATTTCCGACTTTACAAAAACCTATAGCATGATGTTATAAGTGTTGCCATTGTTTTTTAATATGTTTTTTTTTCTAATTTAAGTGATTTTTTTGTAAATTGCCCCTCCCACTCAAGCGGGGGGCAGTAAGACCCCAATTTAAAATAACTTCTTTCTTTTTTCGGTACAACCTATATATTCTCTCATCATTAATTGTATCGTATGCAAAACATGCATAAATGCATTCAAATTTAAGCCATTTCCCAATGGACAAATTTGTGGCAAATTTTGGATATATATTTTGGTATGTGTCATTGAACCTAACTGCAAATGATTTTCCTTTGTTAGAATTTTTCCGGGGTTAGCCCTATATTTTCCGAAGATTTCCCTGACTATTCTTAAAATTCAAAAATACAAATTCAAAAATACATGACTTTTTTGAACTCTTTTCCCAGTGGAAGTGAGAATAAATCTCACATATAAAGAGAAATAAAACCAATTTCCCACAGGTGTAAAAATCGTGCGTGACCTTGAGAATTTTTAAGCCTTCATTACAAATTATCTAGAGCCGACCAACTTCTAGGACTAGTTGACCTTTTCTGACCAATTAAATGACAAAATTTTTCCCTAATTCCCCGTACATGAGGTGCCAAATATCCAGAGCCCCTCTGAACTATCTCTTTTAAATTTATCAAAGCTGGGTGAAGTTATATACCTATACCACGTCAAAGTCAACTAAAGAATAACAGCACTTTTCGGTTTCATCAAAAATGATTTGATAAAGACTGTTTGAAAGCACGTGATAAATCTTTTGTCTGGATACGATTATTTAGAAGATTTACAGAAAATGTACATACATCTCAAAGAGCAGTGAACAAGCAATATAAAGAACTAATTAGATATAAACGACAAACTCACTCAAACGTTTTGCTGTGATCTTGGAGTGAGTTTTGGAAGATTGTTAGTTTTAGTTCAATAAAACGCTCACTGTGTCAATTGGAGCTGAGGTTTTAGGGAACACTTTCAAAAGATTAACCAAAGATAATTTTCTTCAACTTTTCAATTTGCCACACCTCTATATACCAGAATGATGAGTTGGACGCTACATTCTCCTATGCAGAGTTTCACTTTGTGTTGAGTGAACTCCAAAATAACAAAATCTTCACGATACAGGGTTGGCTACGAAATCTCGCAAATCAAAATCTCGCATTCGAAATCTGGCATAACGAAATCTCGCAATTAAAAAATCTCACTTTCATAATCCCGCTTTTCATAATATCGCAATAACGGAATCCCGCAAACTAAAATCTCGCAAATCGAAATCTCGCAAATAAAATTGATCATTTTGATGAAAAAAATGTATTTGTTGCGATGCAATTCAATTTTGCGAGATTTCCTACCTATTGCAAAATATATAATCCAGTGTCTTTCATTAATTATTTCATTAATTGTAGCTGCTAATTTTTCAATATTATTGTTGTCAAAAGAACAAAGAAGAGAGAGAACATAGAGATAGTATATCCAGTTGTAAAGTGTCATGTGCAAATTGCATTAATCGTATTTGGTCTTGAACGAGAAATTACTTTTAGTTCCATTATAAACGCGTAAAAGACAACAAAAATGATTACTGAGGTTATTATTAATAAGGGAGAAGGAATTTTTTACTGGCGGGTATAGTTCTTATAAGTTGGAAAGAAAAATTATGCAAAGTGCTCTTGGGTATATTAGGTATATTATCAAAAAAACAAATTTTACTAGAAGGCGTGTGCCATTCGTTGCTCTGAAATTTGAATTTGCGAGATTTTGATTTGCGAGATTTTAAATTGCGAAGTTTTGGTTGGAATTTGCGAGATTTTTAGGTTCAAGATATAAATGCGAGATTGTTAAAAGCGGGATTTTGTAATTGCGAGGTTATGAAAAACAAGATTTTTAATTTGCGAGATTTCGTTATTCGAGATTTTAAAAAAATGCGAGATTTCGTAATTCGAGATTTTTGTTTGCGGTATATCGTAGCGCTCCCCATGATACAATGGTATACCGCAAGAGTTCTATAAATTTAGCGCACTGCTTCTTATTTACAAACCCTGCCAAAAACTTTAAACTAGATATGCATATGATAACTATTGTGTGCCAAAATACTTCAAAGAAGCAATCACCTGCCCAATCTTCAAAAAAGGGAACAAAGGAGACCTAGCAAACTATGGAGGGATATCACTGCTTAACTCTTCAAACTCAACTCTTTTCCAAACTTCTTTACAAGCGGCTTTACAACAGCGTTTAGAATAACAATATATTGAATGAATCACAAGCTAGTTTCCACAAGAACTTCTCTACAATCGACCAAAGGAGAATGGGCATAATTGTATGAGTTGGGTCCCATCGTTGTAACACACTTTATGACCAATATCATTGAAAAGGTCTCTATGAGTTCTATTTTTTTTTGTACGGTGATAAGTCTGTATCTGGTGCAGGGAAAGTGTTATAGCCCAATAACTGTTATAGGTGTTATAGCGCACTGCAACTACTACTACTAGCTACTGCGCTATAACATTTTCTCTGCACGAGATACAGACTTATAAAAAAAAAAAAAAAAAAAATAGCATTCATTGAGACCTTTCCAATGATATACATATGTCAGAAAGTGTTACAGCATATGGGACAAAACACCCATTCTCCTTTACTTGCTTACCAAAATAGCTGATATAGGATCCAAAGAGAAATTCTTTGCGTTTTTCATTGATTTCAAGGTGGCCAGCATTCGAAACGATAGATAGAAAAGCACTCATGCTGAAGCTATTTAGCAACGGTATCTCAACAAAATTCGATAAAATTTTGGATGCACTTGACAACACTGCAACTTCTGCAATCATCTTTGGATGTAGATTGTCCAAGCTATTCCAGGTTGAAATAGGATTGAAGCAAGGCTGTGCTTTTTTGCTTTATTTATTGATGGCATCCAAGATGAACTTCAAGGTGGCTGATGATCTTTTAGTCAAATTTCTTATGTTCGCCAATGACATCGTGGTACTAGCAGATTTGCCTGACACTCTTCAATTATTAATGATCAACAGACTTTTAAGTACTGCATCAAATGGAGGCTCCGAGTGAACCTAGACGAATCAAGTAAAGTAATGATTTTTCGCAATGGAGGTGGTCGTAACTGTCGTAGCGAGAAATGGAAATTTGGAGAGCAAAATATTGAAATCGTCAACGAATATATCTAGCTATATTGGTCTGGTGTTCAGTTATGTAGAAATCTAAATTGGAGGAACCACATGTTTTTTTTTTCTTTTTATAATTTGCGCGCACTAAATGGATTTTGACTACCCTTAAGACACAGTGCGAGCAATCCCGAAAATAGGGAAGAATTCAAGAGGAGATACCGATGCACATTAGTTTTGAAGCTCTGAATATCAAAATGGAAGGAAAAAAACAGAACCTAACACATTCCACATTCGTATTGTATACGGCTAAAAGAAGAATCTCTAAACGTGACAGTACGTCCAAAGTTGGGCTCAAGAGTAAACTGATGAGCATTCCTAAAAGCGCGAGTAATTCGGTTGAATTGTTTAAAAGGAGGAATGAAACTGGCTATTTCACTAGAACATTGCTTGTGATGTTTTAGAGTTGTAATTGTTTGAGCAATAGATCTATCACCTATCATCTCTAAGGATCTATTTTTTATTCTATCCAAGAGACTTAAGTGAGTTTTAGGATCCCCTGCCCAAATATGGGAGTTATACTCAAGCTTGGGTCGGATAAAGGCTCTATAGATTACAGCAAGATCAGAAGGGGAAAAGAATTTCTTGCATCTTCGAAGAAAACCTAAACACTTTGCAGCATTTTTGGCAACGTTGAATATGTGATCGTTCCACAGAAGGTGATCTGTGATGCAGATACCCACAACTGAGAGCTGTTCAGTTTCCTCGATGCAAGTACCGCCTCATGGATAGTGGCATTGGGGGAGGGCTCCGCCTCAGTGACAGCAGACAGCATTGGGTTTTCGATGCATTAAATTCTAAACGGTTTTTAATTTCCCACTGAACAATGCTGTCACGATCAGAATTTAATGAGCTTATCATACGGTACCCTTGAAGTTCCACATCTGAAGGACAAGGAAGTGAATCTAAAAACGAATATGAAAAGCTGCGGGTGCTATTGTCAGCAAAACAATTTAATGGATTCGAAGTTTCAGGCAAGACGTCATTAATGAAAATGAGAAAGAGAGTCGGAGACAAAACGTAGCCCTGATTCTGGGGCACACCAGCACTTATTTTATGAATATCAGACTTGTAACCATCCCAGACGACTTGTATTGAACGGTCCGAAAGGTACTTTCTAATGCAAAAAACAAGAGATTCATCGATACCATATGCACGCATTTTCGATAAGAGAGCTTGATGCCAAACTCTATTAAATGCCTTTGAAATATCAAGTCCAATTATCTTACTTTTTCCGAAACGATGTAAAGATTTGTTCCACTGCTCGGTGCGATATACCATCAGATAACTAGTGGATATTTCTCGAGCTGATAATTTATCAGCGTTTCCATTAGCTTGGAAAGAAGGGACGTAAGTGCTATTATAGTTAGAGGGAGAAGATGATTCGCCTTTCTTAGGAACGGGCTGGACAAATGCTGTTTTCCATCCACTCGAAAAAAGACCTGTACCTTGGGTAGGATAGACGGAAAAGCTTACGCAGTGGTTTTGCCAGCGTTGAAGAACACCTCTTTAGAACAATGGGAAGGAAACTATCTGGGCCAGCGGATTTGTGTACGTCGAGATCTTTTAAAACCCTTGCTCATTGGCGCTTTCAAGTACAGATGGAGACACGATACTCTCTGGCAGCAGCGTCGAATTAACAGCAAACTGTGTTGCAAGCAAATTGGCTTTTTCAAGTGAGCTAACATAAGGAGTGTCATTAAATACGAGAGTTGGAACCGCGGACGAAGTAGTATTTCGAATGTTTTTTACAAATGCTTTCTACAAATGACCAAACATTTTTACTACCTATGGGACATTGTAGTATTTTTTGCCGTAAATTTTGGTCATACAAAAATTTGGTTCTTTGAATATGGCCGTTTTTTTATGACAGTTTTCATAAATTTAAATTTGAAGTAATTATGTACCTAATTAAGAGAAAACGTGCCAAGTGAAACCGAAAATCAGTTATCATTAAATACCAAGTTTCTTTCAAAAGAAACAGAACACAAAACAGAAATGTTTTATTCGAGGTACTGCCTCTTGCGAGGAACTGACAAATCCTCCAAGAGTATACTTGTCATTTAGACGTTCGGACTCGGCAAAAAACTGTAGGTCCCCTCTCTATTCCTGCCAACAAACACGCACGCCAGGAATGGTTGTGAGTTGTAAGTCACTAGGCCCTGGTTCTCCATGAGCTGTTGCGCCACCCAATTTATTTGTTTTATAAGTTTCTTTCATAATTTGGAGTTGTTTCGGTGTTACTCTACTTAAGATATTTGATGTTTTAAACTTCCTGAACTTTAAACTTGGCATATATTTAAAATCTCATTATTTTTTGTGGTTGACTTTTACTTCGCTCTATTTTTAACATTTATGTTTCTGTTGTGATTTCACTCCTTTTTGCAGCAAAGATTTTATTTCGCCTGGTGAAAATCAAGTCCTACCACCTAACCAAGTTTCATAATTTAACGATGATCGAAAGTGCTCTATATAAATAACACCAATTCTGAGAAAGTGGGTGGATGCCATGCCCCCTGAATGGAAAATCTCAATTTTTATTTTTCTCTTTTTAGGCTCTTCAAGTCATACCATTCTACCAATTTTCATCGTTGTACAACAATCGGAAGTACATTATATAATTGATAAAAAAAATTGAAAAAGTTAGTAGATGCCACGCCCCTTGAGCAGGAAATTTCAAATTTCTGACGTTTGTCTTTGTATGCACGTCAAACCCTATCGCTCTACCAGTTTTTAAGTTCTACAACAATCAGAAGTGCTCCAGGCAGCGTGGATACCACGATGCCTGAATTGAAAATTTGCAGATTTTCAATTTTTCTTTTGTATGCGCTCTTAGTGCATACAAGGCCTACCATACCGTTATGTGAAATTTCAAGTTTCTACGTTGTCGGAAAGTGCTCCATAATTTAGAAAAACTGTCAGTGAGTCAGTGCTCAGTCCTCAGTGAGTCAGTTACGATTCTTGCGATTTTAAAGTCCTCTATCTCAAGAGTAACTAATGCTATAGAGTTGCAAGCCACCTGTGTTTGAAAAGTTCAGTAAATATTGTAAATATGAAGTTTCTGACTTAATTGATACTGAAGTTATAGGGGAGTTCAAAATCACCTGTCTTTGTTCCTGTAAAAAAGGTGTAGTGCCGCGATTTTGCCCGGCCATGTAAACTTATGCTAAAGCAAACATTTTTTAAAGATGACAAACCTTAGGTGAAACAATATCACCACTTGCTTGGCAACAAAACAAATCTGTCGTAGTCTGTTACGCTTCTTGAGATGCTCCAAATGGTTCACCGAGTAGGGAAAATGACTTCCCAGATTCATGTGGTATCAAAATGGAGTTTGTAAGAAAGTAAAGGATAATAAAAATAATAAAAAAATTATTTAAGGACTAAATTCCACTTTAAAGGATCCTATATAAATAATGCTTAAGGCATTATTTCCATGAACATTCAAACGAAAAATAAAATACAATCCAGGGAATTCCATGGAATCCTTGAAATTAAATTTAGGTAACATACCTATTTGGTATTAAATTCTTGGCCACAGCCAATGAGATAGAAATCTTATGTTTCAGATACACACTAAGCTATCCACCCTCAACTCAAACTTTAAGAAAACCCCAAGTAACCAATATAATAGTCCTATACATATATTAAATTGAATTTTTTTTTAATAAAATATATTTAATTATTAAAGTCCATAAATTCACTGTTTTAAAGAAACTGAAACTAGATATGTCACCCTTTTCAACATAACATTCATTTCTTTTTCAAAAATATAAAAACTAATTAACTTTCCTTTGAATTCAGGAGAAGCACAATGAATGTATGTAAGATGTAGCAAGGACCTTCAAGAAACCACAAAACATCTTGACATTGACAAGAATTGATTTAAATTAATAATTTGGCACGACCCTTTGATAATTTATAAATTAAATTTACAATTTTAATTTAAATATTTCTATGTGAACGGCTGCTTCCATTCAAATTATAATAAACATCCGTTTATACCCCAAATGTCCCTTCCTTAATCATTTAATAATGGAAAATTTATATATTTTTGTATTAAAGCTTGACAAACACCTCTTCTAAGGATATAATACGCACAAATATTCAATGAGTTTCCTTTAAATTTATTGAGTTCACTTACCAGAAAATCCAACAACAACATACATCCACAACCAGTTATCCATTTTGGGTGGTGGTAATATTCAGGACTCCGGACTTAGAAATCCAATTTAATTCTTTATCATTTCAGGCCGATCACCAAACATGAGATTAATTTATTTATTCATAAATTCGTTAACGTTATCACACAGCAACAACAACAACAAAAAAAAAAATGGGAATTTCATTTCTGTTTTACTTCTCTCTGACCAAAGATATTTATATTTATTTTTTAACCCTAAATATAAATCCCTTAACTCTTCCTATAGGGATAACCCTAAAATGGGTAGAAAGGGGGAGGTGGTTGTGGTGGTGGTGGGTGTAATAATACCGTCCTCACGTCCCTTTTTTTTGCAGACAAAACACGACCGGCTAGCAAAGCATTCACTTTTAATGATGTAAGTGATACGAAAACATGAGCAAATTAGAATTTAATATCGAGACATAAAAGGATGATAAAACTATAATAGGGATGAATAATCCAAGCACTTTCTATTTTCTAATTATTTTTTTCTTATGATTCTCTAAATTTTGATTTAACACTTTTGATTATAAATATTTTTTTTATAAATTTATTCGTTGGATGAAAATATTTTTTTTTTAAGATTTTGATTTGCTTCAATAGTTTTTTGGGACACTCCTTTGCCGCGCAAGCTTTATCCAATGACTAAATTGTAGTTGGATGTAAAAAACATCTCGACAGCCCAAAAATTTGGACCAAATACTTTGTCGTCTGTTGCATACATAAATGGAGCACAAAATCAAATGAAAGCTTTGAGATTTTGTAAAAGTAAAAGGATGAAGGAGATGAACTTAAAAACATTAAACAAAAAATAGAGAGCATTGTTTTGTTGCAAGATTTGAGAATATCTATTCGGACTTATTCGGAATAAATTTTATGCGCAGGATTTGTGTGGATGTTATAAGGATGCTGATGAGAGATGCTCAGAGATGAAAAGTTGAAAGTTCAAATGAAATTTTAAGCAGTCTTTAAGCTGCTTTTTAGACGTTTAATAAAATTACTAATGTGCTTTAATTTTTAAATATTTAATAATGAATAATGAAACAATAGATTCATAGCATATTAAAGGTATATCAAAATGTTATTTCATCTTAATGAATGTATTCATTGTTTCAAACTTGTCCAGGCTCCCTGCTAATAATAATATGGACATACTATCATTTCCACAGTACCTATATGTCTTTTGAGTGTGTGGTCAAGTGAAAATAGCAAATTAATATCATTTTCCTACAAAAAAAAAAAAAATGACAAAGACTGTCATATAATGGTTTTATAGAATTTAAATTTTTAATTAAAAAATACCAAGAAAAAAATCTTTATTTTGGAGATTTTATTCTGATGATCTCTATTCTCTACGTTAAAAATAACCTTTGATCTCTGTGGCGGATAACTTTTGACCTTTAGAGCTCCGCATTCACATTCAAGGTACTTCAAATAATTTGATAAAATTTCCTCATTATTCTTAAATTATAACAATAAGTTCCTCATACAATTTCATACAAAAAGTATTTTGAAGTGCAGTTCCGTCGAGTGCGGTCTTACCTTAAGGGTATTTATTTCTCGGTAAATATTTTTGTATACTGGCCAATTTTGGAGATTATATTTTTAATCGTTTGAGAAAGGTATCTCATTGATTTTTTCTTTCTTGGAGCTCTGACAGATAGACTTCGCAAAATTAGGCCCCAGGAAAAAATTAAATAGAGCCCCTAAATAAGACAACAACAACGAAAATTCTCAAATTTTGGGGCCTTATTTCGTTACTTTTTAGGGCCTTATTTCATCATGAAATAAGACCATAGTGGAATAAAAGACAAGCATTAATTTTCGGGCTTAGTATTATTTGATTTTGAGAAACAATTTAGGGGGTTTTTATCTGCGCTGAGATAAGCTCGTTATAATCCAGGGTATTCTCGAAGAAAGCAAGTAAAACTCGGGTTGAAAAGGAAAAAGAACTCGGGATCTTCACTGGTTTTATAATTTTTACTTTTTATTTATGGTTATAGAGAGCAGATTTTACTTATTATTTAAATATCACGGTATTTAATATACAACTAAGTTTGGTACGGTAGAGCTACAGGAGTAGACTTGGGCCCAACGGCGTATGGGGGGGTAAAAGGATCATGTCCCCCCAAGAAATCAAAGAACTACGCAATTATAAGAGAAGTAACAAATATTTGCATATTTAAAATATGATTTCAAAAATATTCCCTTATAGAGTATTTACCTACTCCTTTCAACATTTACCACCCATAGACCGAATAAAATTGTTTATTTGATACCAATCTGTGACGTATTTTTATGATTGACACACTTCCATAGTACCAGTTTCCTGGAATTCTCTGGGTAGTTCAGCTAATGTGGCATGATTGACTTACATATTCATAAATAATAATTACTATTGATCAAGATCTATCAAAAAGATCATTTTAACTATTTTTGCATTCCATTGTGTAACAGAATTGATTTATTTTTTGACTTAAAATCAATTTGGTAGATTTACATTAGGGTGGTTATTAAAAAGGTCATTGCTTCTTTTACGTTGTTGCGTCCCCAGAATTTCTTCCAAATAAATAGAAAAAATATCATTCAAATTTTAGCTCATTATTTTAGCGTTAACCCGGCCCCCAAGACAAAAACATTTCTTTATGGGAAAACCCATGTCAAACTTTCAACAAAACTCTTAATTTTATAACTTCGGTAATTATGGGTAGGGTAGAGAAATTTAAATTTTGGAAGTCTTTCATAACTACATCTAAAATTAGGTACAAAACTCATTAATTTCCCCAATTTTAGACCCATGCAGGAAAGTTGAAAAAAGTCAAATTTTCCTTCTCTCTATAAGTAAGGATTTGTTTTTGTATTTTTTTCATCAATTATTACCAAAGTTATAAAAATTCAGAGTTTCAGTGAAATTTTTACATTTCACTCTTTTCTATTGGGGCCGGGTTAACGGTAAAATAATGAGCTAAAATCTTAAAGGATTTTTTTTTATTTATTTGAAAGAAATTAGGGGGCAACCAATTTGAATTAAACAATACCTCTAAAAGGATTTCCATTATTAACATACATTTTTTACAGATATAGCCCCTCTAATCCAAAACAATTTTCGATGTGATTTTTGATCGGTTTAACTGATTTCGGTCGCAAGAATTTTGATCAAAATATGAAGAAAATCGTCTTCATTACAAAAATTTAGTTTTAATTTAATTAGTTTATTCCGATATGAAATTATACGAATATACAATCTATATAAATAGTTGCTAAGTGTAAATTTTAATAATTTTTGGCAGTAAATCGCACTAATTTGAACTAACTGAAATTTATTTATAAGAGTTGTAGGAGCCATTTTCAGAAAACAAAATATTTTTCTTAACGGTTTCTTACTTTTGTATGAAAGGTACCGTTATTTGTTCATAAAATTACATTTTTTCTTAAAATATTTTAGAGAGTTACTAAAACTCTTTAGCATATAATTTCATAACAATCGATTTTATCGTTTTCGAAATATTTGATTTTAAAAAAAATTCTGAAACATTTTTAAGAATGCAAAAATATTTAAAAAAAAATTTGGTAAGCAATTCTAAATATTGTTTGAGACCTTCTGTTAAGAAAAAATTATTGAAATCAGTACATTATTGTACATACATTCTTCCCAGTTTAACTCTGAACGAAAGGATTAGCGAAATAAATCAACAAAACTGCTTTTTCTAAAAAAAAATATTTATTTATTCATATATACGTATAAACAATGAACAACACAACTAAAACTTATAATAATCCAAAAAATGAAAACTAAAAAGAATCTAACCGGAAAGGACCGGTTGCGGCCGGCGGCGCACAGTGGGGCCTAGGTGGAAAAAACCTCATATATAAAAGTGTTTAATATGGCATTGTGATACACTTTTCTTTCAGTATTTTTCATGCGGAATGCAGCTGTTATAATGATTTTATAGTAAGAAATTTGCTTTTGGCCGAAATAAGGGGTTAAAACGGACCATTTTTTCAGCCTTTAAAACTGATGTTTTCCATGATTCCTCCATCATACGGATTATTTTTTTTAATTTTTCTTTGAATGTTTTGTGTTAATATATACCTTATTGTTTCTGATGAGAAAATAATTTACCCCATTTTTACTTGCGATTATAGGTACTGCAAGTTTTGGATTCGTGGAAAAAAAAAAATTTGAGATAACAATCAAACATGATATTACGATGATAGAGAACACCAAAAAAGTGGGTGGCAAAATTCTGTCTATCTGTCTGTCTGTCTGTCTGTCTGTCTGTCTGTTCGTCTAAAGCCTAAACGGCTCGATCGATTTTCTTCAAACTTTGTACATAGTGGTTTTTGGTGATTCTGCCGACACGTTTTTTAAATTTTTTTTTTAGAACTAAAAATAACGGTACCTGCCATACATTTTTTTTGGCAAATTTACATAATCGAATTTTTCTCAAAAACGGCTCGACAACTTTTCTTAAAAACAATTCAATAAATTTATTTTAGTAAAGGCTTTCTTTAGGTGGAAAACCATTTTTCAAAAATGGTTATTAATGGTACCTCCCAAGGAACCATTTTTTTAATTTTTGATTTTCTTCAAAATGGTATGACCGATTTCAATCATTTTTTTTATACAGAAGCTTCCAAAAAATGTTAATAGTTTTGTGTACCAAAATTTTTGAAAAAATATTTTTTGGATTTTTAAAAAATATTTCAATTTTTTTTTTGGAAAATCAAATATTTCCAAAACGGCATCATAGATTTTTTTGAAACTCGATATTTAAGACTTTTTTAGTACTTTCTAAAATATTTTTAGAAAAAAATTTACATTTATGAAAAAATAACGGTACCTTCCATACAAAAGTGAAAAAACCGCAAAGGAAAATATTTTTTTGCTTGAAAACGAATCCTACGATTTCGATTAAACTTTTTTCATATACTAAAATTAGTACAATCTACCATCAAAAATTATAAAATTTTACACATAGCAACTATTAGTAGTACCTGTCATAGAACGTATTTTTTTTATTTTGAGTTTTCTCGTTATCAGCTTATCGGATTTAAATGAATTTTTTTATTTACAAATTTCAGATAAGATTAAATAATATTGCATATCAAAATTTAAAAAAAAAAAGTTTTTAGATTTTAAAAAAAAGTTTCAAACTTTTTTTTTGAAAATTCGATTGGTTGACAATTTTTGGTTGACAATTTTTTTTCAAATTTTGTTTTTATATACACATAAATATATAGTTTAAATTTGCATACCAAAATTTGTTCTTAAAAATGTTTTAAGAATTTTATATATAAAAAATTAATTTAAAAGAAAACCGCTCCAACGATTTTAAAATTTTTGTTTCCCATACAATCATATTTCATCATGAATTAAGATGGCATACCTTTTTTGACCTCAAACTGTCAAAAGAGTTGTTTTAGCTAATTTAAATGTCGTATTTCATGCTTCTCTACATTTTTCTCTCATAATTTCAATGTTTGTGTATACAATTTTCTTAAGCCCGCAGTGTCTTGAAGATAAGAGCAAGTACGTGCGACCCAGTCGTGCATTTTATTTCTATAACACCGAAAAATCTAGCCAGAATTTGAACATCGGGTGTATTTTCGGACTTGAGTAGCCATACAAAAAAAGCTCCACATTCCTAGGGTTTGTTTCAGCTCTTTTCTGGTAGTCCTGGTGGTAATGAAGATCCTATTAAAATTTCATCACCAGATTCTACCAGTTTTGGGATCAGTGAATAAAAATTCAATTTAAGAAATAAAATAATTTCTGATTGAATACCGGTTCAATAACGTGATTGTTTTTTCACAAAAGTCAAAATGAAATTTTAAAATTCCATTATTTTCTTCAAAAATAACTTTGAATCACTCCAAACCGCCTTTTCTTCTCTGAGATATCGTCATTTACTTTTTAGTTTCAACCTGACCGTACTTAATACAAAATATCCCACTATTATGAAGAGTTAAAAATTTCCCCTTAACTCTGATCATAAAACGGATGATACCTTTGTATATAAAAACATCCCCCCACCTCCGGAAGAATTTTTTTTTTTTTTTTTTGCAAGTTTTTATCAACAATTTTAGCTTTTGTTTCAATCCTCTTCTCTTCTTTCACTGTTTTCTTCATTAAATGGTGGAGCTGGAATTAGCTTTGAAACATGGAAAAGGTTTGATTCTGATTTCCTATGACCAGTGCTAATTTTGTAAATTGAATTTAATAACTTTGAATGTCGTTTTATAAGGTTACTAATTGCAAAGATGACAATAATTCAAAACATATCTGAGTTTCTCTGTAATTAAAGCATTATTTTATTATTAACAAATTTTGACTTAAAATAATTACAATAAAATATCACCTGTAATTAAAGAAACGACATTTAATGTTAATAAATTAAAGTCTCGATTCCTAACTATAAATGGGTTTCGATTAGTATAATCCTTAGTTTGACAATCAATTGCACATGTTATTAGTCCATCGATTATGTTTACGTTTGGGAGGCATCACAGGGTGATTGAATAAATTAAAGGAAATACATACATTTATTTTACAAGTATTATTATGTACTTAATAAATCAAAAAAGAAACTAAAGCAAAGATGTAGTTTTTTTTTTAATTAAAGTCTTGTTTTTACTGCACCCAATTGAAAAATGTTTGAAATTTTGAACTAAAACCGTGAAACAGGGTGTAGAACACATTTGAAGGTATGTAGGTATGTAACTCCCTTTTTTAAGTAACTAAGCGATAAAAATGGTTCTATCTTATGTTTTTCTTTTAAATAGAAGGATACACTTTAAGAGGACTTTTGAGAGGTAGATATTCTGATTTGAATTTGGCCATAATTTAGTTTAAATCAAAAAATCGCACGTATGTATACTAGTTAAGAAAAATTCTAGGAACAAGATTTTGTATTTTTTTGTCAGTGGTTTTTGTTGTATGTGTGAGATGAGACAGAAAGCTTTTTTTTAATTTTTAAAGGTTGTAATTTTCTCGGAACTTTTTTGAGTTAATCAAGTCTATCGGTTATGACTTTATTCAACTATAAGTTACTTACCTTTTTGTTGTTGCTGTTGTTGTAAAATTTTGTTCTGCCTGCGATATCTGACTTTTAATCAAAAAACTTTGTTTTGATCACCAAAATCACACCTAATAATAAAAAAAAAAACGACTTTTTGTGATCCCTTCGTAGGTACATATGTATATGTATATTAGACTAATTCAAAAAAATGAAAATGTCTTCGATTTTCAATGCCACTAGCTTTTTAGTTAGAGTTTAATGAAATAATAATCCTGGCAAAATTTCAGCCCTTTAGGTCAATATTTAGAGGTCGCTCATCGCTACTTTCTATTTTCCATACAAATCGTATGGGAACTTTTTTTGATTCCTTGTTTATTTTATAACTTTAGAAACGGTTATCATACAGAAATGATCAAGATAGAATCTGAAAGAAGATTTGATGTTCTTTAAAAAAGGACCCGACGTCTTATCTAATTAATGTACTCCTTCCAAAGTTATTCAAGGTCAGAATGGTATTCGTGGTGAATTTAAAAATTTTTTGGATTCCGTGTTGAAAAAATCTGCTATAAAACAAGGTGTTTTGCAAAAGTTGTAACAAAAGCCAAGTGCGTGTAAGTTGGACTCAGACAAGAAAAAAATCGTCTTAGAGTGGGGGTCTATTTCCCCCCATTTAGGCGGGAGGGGCAATTTCCTAAAAAATTGGTTTAAAAAAGAAAAAAATATTAAAAATCAACGGCAATACTTACAGTGTCATCCTATTACTTTTTTGAAGCCAACAATCCATTATTTAATTAACTTTTTAAAAAAAGTTGTTTTTGTGGATATTTTTTGAAAAAATTAATTTCAAACTTTGATTTAAAAAATTAAAAAGTGATTTTATTTTTAAATCTTTTTGAAAAATTTTCCGTTATCAAGTACAATTTTTGTTTATGGATTTCAATACCTTCCTTAATTTTTAATCAGATGCTGAAAACCGCAGGCTAAAATGTCTTGTAGTTTCTGAGAAAATTGAAAATAATAAAAACCAAGTTTCTTGTTATTTGACGCCCTGGAATTTAAATTGTTCCTTCCTACAAAAACCCAATTTCCAGTAGTAGTAGTAGGTATTTCAATTTTCAATTTTCTCAGAAACTACAAAACATTTTGGCCTGCGGTTTTCAGCATCTGATTAAAAATTAAGGAAGGTATTGAAATCCATAAACAAAAATTGTACTTGATAACGGAAAATTTTTCAAAAAGATTTAAAAAATAAAATCACTTTTTAATTTTTTAAATCAAAGTTTGAAAATAATTTTTTCAAAAAATATCCACAAAAACAACTTTTTTTAAAAAGTTAATTAAATAATGGATTATTGGCTTCAAAAGAGTAATAGCATGACACTATAAGTTTTGCCGTTGATTTTTAATATTTTTTTTCTTTTTTAAACCAATTTCTTAGGAAATTGCCCCTCCCGCCTAAATGGGGGGAAATAGACCCCCACTCTAAGACGATTTTTTTCTTGTCTGAGTTCAACTTACGCATACTTGGCTTTTGTTACAACTTTTGCAAAACACCTTGTATTATAGCAGATTTTTTCAACACGGAATCCAAAAAACTTTGATCTTGAATAACTTTGGAAGGAGTACATTAATTAGATAAGACGTCAGGACCTTTTTTAAAGAACATCAAATCTTCTTTCAGATTCTATCTTGATCATTTCTGTATGATAACCGTTTCTAAAGTTATAAAATAAACAAGGAATCAGAAAAAAAGTTCCCATACGATTTGTATGGAAAATAGAAAGTAGCGATGAGCGACCTCTAAATATTGACCTAAAGGGCTGAAATTTTGCCAGGATTATTATTTCATTAAACTCTAACTAACTAAAAAGCTAGTGGCATTGAAAATCGAAGACATTTTCATTTTTTTGAATCAGTCTAATGTATATCTGTTGCTTCTTTGTAAATATTTATTGCATGGTAAATATTAGTATGCAAATTTGTAGATTAACATATTCTTAACATTGCTGAATATTTCTATATTGAAAAAAATTAAAAAAAAAAACTTTAAATCTTTTTTCTTGTCCAAGTAGAGCGTGACCAATACAAAATTGTAAATAATGTAGTTGAAAATAATTCGTTATTTTTGTTTTCATTTCGATGGTGATTACACAAATGTTTAGTAAAAACACAATTTGTTATTTTTTTCAATTGGAAAATTTTCAAAAATGTTAAGAATATGTTAGTCTTCAAATCTGCATACTTATATTAACCATGCAATAAATATTTGGAAGGAAGCAAAAGATATACCTACATACCTACGAAGAGATCACAAAAAGTCGTTTGAACTTTTTTCTAAAATAACGGTGAAAAGCCACAAAAACAAATAGTCTCAACAAAGTCTAAAATGATCATTATAAGTTGGGATATTGGTGATAAAAAACATTATTCATTGAAGCTTGAAGATCACATATCTCAGGTAAAACTAAATATTACAACAAAAACAAGGTGAATTAAAGCTGAATACACAAGTCACCTAACTAAAGTTCCGAACAAAAAGTTCGGAGATTTTCTCACTTTGACAACCTTCAAAAATAAAAAAATGCTTCGTGTTTCATCTTATTCCTCAACTTAGTACCATGAATACAAAATTAAAAACAAACATTTTGTTTTCCTTAAATTTGTTTGAATGGTTGAAGTTTGACGTCTGAGTCCGAATATTAGAATTGTATTTATTTAATTAATTAAAAACAAAAAGTAGTTTTTAAATTATTTTATAGATTTTAAAGTTTAGTCTACACATAATAAAAAAATAAAGAATACTTTTTTAAAGTGAGCGGCAGTTTTTTGTTAAGCTTAATTCAAACAACAAATACAAGAAATTATTTAAATCTTAGTATAGATAATATACAGGGTGTCCCGGACCTGAGTGGAAGTATTTTAGGATGTGGTTCTTGGGGTTATAATAAGAAAAAAATGTTTGGGGGGAAAGTTGTATCTCCCCTCCCTGAGGCAGGCAAGAAAAACATTAAAAGTCAACGAAAACACATCTAATAATGTGCTATAGTTTTTTTTGAAAGATAATACTCCATTCTTGCATTTGGATTTCAAATCAAGTTGTTTAAGCGAATAGGTTTCGAAAAATTAAATTTCAATGTCAAAATAAAAAAAAAAAAAAGATGTGATTTTTTTCTTAAGTCGATATTTTTCAAAATTTTACGTAATAAAGTGCTTTTTTGTGTTCAATATTCAATGCCCTCATCATTTATTTAGTCCATTACCGAAAACCAAATGCAAAAATCTTTCTTAGTTTTTGAGAAATTAAGAAAAAACAAAAGGTACTTTTACCAAAAAAACCCGAAAAAATGAATTCATTCATGAATTATCCATATTTTAACCCTTTGTCGGCCTTTTTTGGTAGTTCTCCTCCGCATCGTAATCGGACTTCAAACGCACAATAATACAAATAAAAGTGAAACCGTTTTGTATCTTTTTATTGCTGTATGGCGATGAGACGGCCACCAAACACCAATATATTCAAAATGCACCTATGTATACCTACATGTGCGTTCATTCACAAAAGAAAATCAAAGCACAAATTGAAGAAAAAAAATATGTATCCTTTCTTCGCTCTATCTACATATCTACTCGTATGTATGTATCTATGTATATCTACAAAAGGATTTATTTGAGACTCACTTAGCCGAGAAGAAAACCAATAATTGTGTGAAAAGGAAATTATAGCTTCATGAGCGGCCACTGGATTTGATTGGTGCGACTGTCGTTTGAGTAATGTTCGGTGTCCCCTTCTATTTGTAATTATTCAGTGATAAGACTCATAATGTATAAATTATTAATATTGAATTTTTTAGCAAATGTGGTCATCATTTATTTAGTCCATTACCGAAAACCAAATGCAAAAATCTTTCTTAGTTTTTGAGAAATTAAGAAAAAACAAAAGGTACTTTTACCAAAAAAACCCGAAAAAATGAATTCATTCATGAATTATCCATATTTTAACCCTTTGTCGGCCTTTTTTGGTAGTTCTCCTCCGCATCGTAATCGGACTTCAAACGCACAATAATACAAATAAAAGTGAAACCGTTTTGTATCTTTTTATTGCTGTATGGCGATGAGACGGCCACCAAACACCAATATATTCAAAATGCACCTATGTATACCTACATGTGCGTTCATTCACAAAAGAAAATCAAAGCACAAATTGAAGAAAAAAAATATGTATCCTTTCTTCGCTCTATCTACATATCTACTCGTATGTATGTATCTATGTATATCTACAAAAGGATTTATTTGAGACTCACTTAGCCGAGAAGAAAACCAATAATTGTGTGAAAAGGAAATTATAGCTTCATGAGCGGCCACTGGATTTGATTGGTGCGACTGTCGTTTGAGTAATGTTCGGTGTCCCCTTCTATTTGTAATTATTCAGTGATAAGACTCATAATGTATAAATTATTAATATTGAATTTTTTAGCAAATGTGGTTCGAAATCGAATGGACTCTAGGTCCATGTACAGCGGACGCTCAGTGGCATAGAGCAAAACCCAGTTTGTTGGCCTACGGTTACATTTGATGAAAACCCCGAACAAATTATTTTGACGGGAAAACAATAACTTTGCTCTTTAGGCCAAGTAAAAATGCCTTGAATCAAAACTTTAATAGAATTTTTAAGCTTGAAACAGTTGATCAATTATAAAAATATCTTATGATAAAGTCCCCAATTTGAACCTGATATATTATAGTCAAGAAATCTCCTGTAACAATGTTATCCTATATCACTTAATCGAATTATATTGTGATTAATTTGACTAACATTTCAATTGAAATAATAATTTATCCACGCCCATTACGTATATTTTAGGCAAACATGTCATTGTATCTATGTCAAAACTCCAAATTGTATTATCCCTCGTCCCACATACACCCATGTCCATTCCAACACTCCAAAGATTGATCTATATTTGGCATTATGAGCAAAACGATTACAGATATAATAAAGCTATTGCCTATTCACATGCAAGCGATCAAATCATTAAATGCATCATTATCCCTGCTGAGATAACATCTCTCTAGCCAAAGTATTATATGTGTTTTGTTGAATCACCCCTAAAGCAGCAGGACACAGGACCATCATCAGCCATCCTAACCTAACAGATGGCACCGTCGTTTGGGACAGTCCCACACAGTATATGATGTGTGTTTGACGAGTGATTTAATTGAATACTAATAAATCTTTGGAATGGACTCGCTAAAAGATAAGCTCAGGGCTGTATTTGCTTTAAGGGATAATAAAATATAGGAAAAGGAATTTCACGTTCAAGAGTGGCACTGATTGGCTGAGTAGAATGGAATGCAGTGCAATGGGTTTAACTCTCAACTCAACCATTTCTGTGTTCGTGTTGTTAGCTGACAGGAATGGAGGAGATATTCAACTTTTTGCTGCATCTGAACTACATTTTTTATGACAGGAGATAATCTTGAAAATTTTGTGTTCACTTATCTCAAGAGGCAGTAGCCCTGTAATTTAAGGAGCTGCGACGATCCATGGCGAAGGTTGCTGCATTTTCCCCTAATGAATATCAGAAGTTGATTCTTAAATACTCGTAATACTAGTAATTCATTGAATACAAAAAAAGTACTCATACGACCCAGTGTACGATTCGAATAGCGAATGGAGATTCAATAATCTTCGATTCTCATTATTTTTTTCATCAAAACAACGATAAGGGAAGTTACATGCAGAGAGAATGTACATAAAACTATTGTTTAAGAGCAAAATACTTCTGCATTGTGAGAAAAAAGTTGAAGAAGAATCATTTTCAATTGAATTTGATATTAAATTTTGATCATTTGACATTTTAGGCCTCTAATACAATTACTTGATAGATACATCCCTGTTTCCGTTGAATATTGAAATTTCATCAGTTCCAACATTTCACGTTTAGCTGATGAACAGACACTCATCCTGTTTTAAGGTTGTGACGTGTCGAAAGCATAGCCTTGTCAGTTCAATGAAATTTTCCAACCATTTTCTAGCGTTTCGAGCCCCGTGATTTATACCAACAGAAGGTATCTATATATAGTGGGTGTGTACGATCCTAGTGTAGTGTATCCATGTGTCCAAATGGCAGGACATGCAGTGTCGTCGTCTATAGTTATCTCGCATGATTATGTATTTTTCTTCTTTTTTTTTTTGCTATTTTACTTTCCTCCTTTTTTTGACATTTTAACAGGACCATTCAGTACACCAAATGGTAGGCGACTATATTGCCTGAGAGCTGCATTTGTACCAGAGTATCAGGGATGATCCACATATACGCTGCTGATGTTCATGGGTCAGTTAATAAATGAACAGGAGAGGATGTCCTAGATTTGTTTGCTTTGGTATTTCATTAAAATTCAGTTGACATCGAATGGGATGGCTTCGAAAATGTGTCGATAGATGTGTTGAACATATGTTTAACCTGTGATTTTATAGTGTGGAAGTCTCAGAGACATACACAGGCGAAATTTATAACACACGGTGACAACTCAGGAAATGCATTTTCGAGAAACGAACTCAATGGCAAATTGTGTGCATATATACGAGTACTCGTATCTATCGAAAGGACATAGTTGTACATTAGGACCTGATGATGGGAACGTGTGTTCAAGGTTTTAGTATGTTGACACAGTGACGTCTGATGTCATGTCAATTTATATTAGTTTTATAAAATTGGTCAGCTGAGGTTCGGATATTAGAGTTCTTGTTTTGCTATAGAAGAAACATGGACATGGAATATATCACTAAAACATAAAATAATTGGAACTTACAAAGCAAAAGTGAGGTTTGGTTTAGTAAAACCCAGTTTTTGATGGAATTTATAATAGGTATGTTGTATATTTTTGTTAATCATCATAAAACGAAACAAAATTAGTAAGAAAATTACAATTTTTGGAAAGTAACTATATAAGTAGATAAATATTATCAGGAAAGTTAGCTCTGGAACCAGTGGCTTACTTTGTCATCCTTAGAATTATGGGCGTAATTCCAAAATAAAAAAAAAACTTGATATGTGGTCTTTTGCAACTGTTGATCAGTGCTGAAGTTTCATATAAGCTTAAATGAAATGTATATTTCCAACTGTAAATGGGTAACAATAAAGCAGATAAAATTCATAACAAGTTTCAAGCAATTTAATGAGGTGCTGGTGCCCACTCGGACGCTTTTAATTTCCCAGAGTTGCAACACGGAGAACCTAATATCCTTACCATCATCGGCATCGCTAACTAGGCAACTTCCGAGAAACTTTTGAGCAACTTTTAAGAGTTGATTTTTGTATTTCTTATGTTGATTTTTGTCATTAATTTTTTTTTTAGTGGTCTCTGACTGTCAAGCTGTCCATGAGCATAATCGAAGGCATGAAGAGGTTAGAAATGCCAAGAAACCACCATTTTGGTATTCATTTTTGAAATATAAAGTAACCGGAAGGGCAGCGAGAAGTTGCCCGGAGGGCAAGGGCAAACAACTTAAAATTGTTTTGTGTTTGGCATCCCTCTCAAACTGCAGAAAGACGATGGAGAAAGCACACTGCTCCATAAAGTTGGAAAAGTCCTCACCAATAACTTTGATTTCAAGAAATGTTTTAGGCAAAGCGACATGTCATACGACTTCTTCAATATCGTTCCTGAAAAAATAGAGCAAAACTCTCTTGTCAATATTTGAGGCACAATCTTTCAAATGTCAAATGACAAAATCGAATCGGATGAACAAAGCGTGAGGTTACTGGTGCTTTCGTGAGTATTGGGAAGGAAGCCAAGAAGATGGAATTAACACGGTAAATGAAAACACGATCAAATAAAACATATTGTCAACAAGAAAGAGCACGCAATACTGACATCTAGGACAGAATGTTACTATGGACAGCTGTATTTTAAAGGTGGTCAGATATTTTGTCTAAAACAAACAATCGCTGTTCCTTTGGGCAAAGAAGGCAATTGGGTAGCAAAGCCCTCTTTACAGCAACTACAGTGCCCGCGTATAAGACATATGGACACTACTGACTGTGGAGGAGAACGCTATTTTAAGAGGAAATTTCTCCAAGTTATATTTGGTACCGTTTGCAAGGATGGGGATTGGAGAACAATACAACATCGAACTGTACGGACTGTACAGTAACAGCGACCTAGCTATAAAAGTGAAAAGCCAACGACTGAGATGGCTGGGTCACCTGGAGCAAATGGAAATCAGTACTCCAGCCCTAAAGTCTTTGAATCGCACCCAGTGGGACGGTGCAGTAGAGGAGGATAGCGTATCAGGTTGAGCACGCAAGTACCAGAGACAAAACTTTCGTGCGAAACTGGAAACAGCTGCTACAAACTGAGCCGGCTATAAGAAGCTTGTTTGTTGAGGCCTTGGTCCACCCCGGACTGAATCACCACCTCAAGGAAGTAAGTAAGTATCTAATGCTGATATGCTGCTGACAAATCGATTTTTGAGAATAACTTTCCACCCTGCAGTTTTGAAAATATTTCATTGATCGTTGAGCTTTGGCAGTTGGTGCTTCGACTCCCAATACCTTGATTCTTCTTAAATATTGGGATGATGATCAACACCCCTCATTATTTATTCTCAGCTGGTTCAGAAAGCTCTTATTGTATCAAATAAATCTAAGGACTTTCCCCTTATGTCAAATCCAATTAACGAGGTCTGAAAACCTTTGGACAGCCTTAAAGCACAATTATATATAATCTTTGCATTAATATAAACACCTATTCTTTAAGCTGACCGTACACGATAGAGCCAACGAGCCTAATGGCCCCGTGCCAATCAATTTCGGTCGTGTGAGGGGTGAATCGGCCACCAAACCATTAGGATTTTCAGCCAATCTGAAATTCAACCGAGCCTAATGGATCGTATGGCTCGGTCCTGTATGGTCAGTTTTAGAAGTTTTAAAAGTATTAAAAAATTTGTAGCTTTTTAATAAATGAATATAATTTTGATTTTTTTTGCAATATGATGAAAAAATAAAAGGTTTTTAATTTTGTATTAATAATTCTTCAAAATACCGTTACAACTAATCAGATAGGCCACTCTAGTACTCAATAAGCTTTGAATTTTCTTGTGGGTGGCCTCTAAATGCAAAAAGCCTGATAAGTATGGCATGGAGCTATCAATTCAAAAAATTTAAACGCTGAAATATTGGTTAATACATAGAGATTCAATTTTTATAGTAAAATCAATTTCCATAAAATTGCAGTAAGGCCACTATGGCTCTTAGGCGCCAGTTATAGCTATCATTGAAACTCATCATTGAAAATTTTAATGATTGATTTTGAGACGTTTAGGAAGTAAAATCATTTATTATTTTGATGGAAAAATAAAGCTAAGGACTTAATAAATATTTCTAGCCAAACAAATTGTTTAAATAGGCCCAACTTTCCACATAAAAAGATTTTTCTTATTTCAATGATTGAACTACCTTACCAATGATCATTGAAAAATTAAAAGTCAATTTTTGTGCAAATTCGGGCATATTTGAAATTTTTTTTAACTAGAAATATCAATTAAGTCTTGGGCTTTGATCGTCCATCAAAATAATAAATGATTTAGCCTCCTAAACGTCTCAAAATCAATCATTAAAATTTTCAATGATGAGTTTCAATGATAGGTATAACTGGCACCTTACTGCCTCAATTAATAGGTTCTCATTAAATAAATATCATTATTCATGTAAGCATTTAGGGAAAATGTGTGTTAGTTATCTGTGAAAAATACAGTTTCTATGCACGTATTACAAAAATATAAATATTCTCTGTATATATTTCTTAAAAATAAACAAATTGGGTGGCGCAATAGCTCGTGGAGAACCAGGGCCTAGTGACTTACAACTCACAACCATTCCTCTGTGCGTGTTTGTTGGCAGGAAAAGAGGGGACCTACAGTTTTTTGCCGAGTCCGAACGGCTAAATGAGAAGCACTTTTCATGACAAGTATACTCTTGCAGGATTTGTCAGTTCCTCGCAAGAGGCAGTTCCTCGAATAAAACATTTTCGTTTTTAGGTGGCACGCCTGGGAATCGAGCCACCACGACAGTCCTACGCACTAACCATCATGCCACGAGGTACTACTTTATTATAATACTAAGTAGTAGTACATTAACATAAATATTCTATGTATTCATTACATAAATTCGTGTTGGTTATCTGTGATGAGTGCCTGATAGTGAGTCCAGATTCTATGCACTCAATACATGTAGGTACTCATTGCAAAAACAATATGTATTGACTTCATATTGTGTTATAAGCTCATATCTATGAACTTGGAATACTTATGTTTTGAGTCCATATGTAACTGCATATTTATGTAATGAGTACATCCATACGCCTATGACTCATCTCTTACGTTGTTTATCACGCAGTTCGTTCGATTACATTACGAAATTACATGCTTTGATACTTATAAACTTGAACTTTCTACAAAAACCTGGTACCAACAATTAATAAGTTCAAAATCATTATTTTGATGGTTGACTGGCTTAAGTTATTGAGTAGGTAAACTATCATCTATATTAAATACACGTTAAAAATTTATTTATTCGACACATATTTGACTGTTGTAGCTGATCCATAGTTTTGTATCGAATAAATTACTAACGTCTACAAAATAATATTCAATACACAAAATAAAATAAAAAGGAATATTCTAAAGACTCATCACATCAATATGTATTTAATCAGTCACCGAGTTTTCATGTATCAATGGGCAGATAAATTGAAAAATGTAACCAGTACATGTTCACCTTACTCAGTAAATAGTGCTTGCATGATAATGCCATATCGTCTCGTTTCTGCGTTAACCTCGTAGCTACATATTTGACGAAATTGGGTTTTTTATGTAACCACACTGGCAAAGGCTCATAGAATATGGAGAGCAAAGTATGAATGTGAAAATGATACAACAAACATATTTTACCGTTAATTCTTTTTCCTCGTAACTACTGTCATGTTGATTGATTTCGATGAGAATCTCGCAACTACGTTTTGAGGTTTCACTTGCTGGGCTCTTAACTTTTTGTGCACTGTAGCTTGTGGAAAATCTTAAACACTCTTAAACACACCTTATTGCTTGGTCAACTAATGTCATGAAAAAACCATTTTAAAGTGAGACAAAGGAACAAATTTTTATTTTAAATAACTTTCTCATATTTTTTGTTCTGGGGGTGGGCCTAGAACTGGGACAAAGGAACACTCTTTTTAAATAATTTTTTCATAGCTTTTTTTGGTAATGGTTCTCATTGATTTAGGTCTAACGGAGGAGGTTCTGGAGCTGAATCTAGAACTGGTACAGATGAAAGCCTCCAGAACCTTCTCCTTCAGATCCTACTTTATCCGACCCACCACTAAAAAAAGATGAATGCAGCAAAGAAAATCGAAGCGTCAGCAAAGTCTACTTTCTATAATTCGTGGCGAAAATTTATCAAAAGTATTTGACAGTAGTTGTTTGTCCAAATGTTAAATATTAATTTGATAAATTGAGACCATTTGAGTATGCTGTTTGCCCTGCCTGAACGTTTAAAAAATTCACAATTCAAAGGGGAAAACGGGTTCTTTAAACTGTCTGGCAGGGGATAACCTATGAATTTAAATAATGATCTCGGATTCCGTGATCTGGGATCAGAGAGCATTTCCTAGGGAGGGATGAAAACCAATTTCGGTTAACACAAACTCTCGAAGTTTCATTCATATCTTTCTATGCACTGTTTAATAAAATACTTAAGCCCCGGTTATGGACGGCAAGAATTTGATTTCTTGAAAAAGTTTTACTCAAGCTTTCAACTCCTATAGGTACATCTTTTTTTGCTATCCTTCACAACCAAAATCTACATTTTAAGTTTTAATTTTTTCCTGATGAATTCGTTTAAGGTTTAAGCTTTAATGTTATGTTGATATCCGATTTTGTCATATTCATTCCCAAAGCTGGCAGGCCCACCCACACTGAACCAGGCCAATAAGCCTATCCTCTTTTCTTCTTAAAACCTTAGAAAGACTCACATACGCTTAAAGCTTAAAGCTTAATGAAAATGTTCTCTCGCAGGCCCAACATGCTTACATGAAGGGCAAATCTGTTGATACAGCACTTCATGAGGTGGTAAGCACAATTGAGAAATCAATAGAATTCAAGGAATTTACTTTGGGAGCATTCCTTGACATAGAAGGGGCCTTCAATAATGTTGAAAACATTGCAATTCGACAAGCCCTAGGCTTGATGGGTATCGATCCAAGGCTCTCAAATTGGATTGACTCCATGCTTCAGTCGAGACTTGTAAATGCAGAAATGGGTTATAGTAAGCTTAAAGTAAGGACGTGTAGGGGTACTCCACAGGAAGGGGTCTTATCTCCCTTGCTCTGGCCTCTGGTAGTTAATCAGATCCTGGTTAATCTCAGTCTCAGCGAGTCAAAGTCGTGGCATACGCTGATGATATTGTAATTATGGCCTCAGGGAAATTTGTCCCCATACTGTGCGACCTCCTACAAACATCCCTTAACAAGCTCAATCACTAGGCCAAAATCTGTGGACTTAGTGTCAACCCACTCAAGACGGAACTAGTTCTGTTTACAAGAAAACGCAACATTCCAAATACCTACAGTTACCCTTCGATGGGTCCCAGGACATCGTGACATATACGGAAACGAAATGGCAGATGAATTGGCCAAAAACGGATCATCTCTTGGTCCGAGCCAAACCGACTACTCTGTTCTTATGCTACTAGAGCAAGAAAAAAGAAGAATTTGCCAGAGTTTTCTCAAAGTTGCCAGCGACAGATGGTCAAAAATTGATACCTGTCGCCTGTCGTATTTCGATGAACTTATGGCCGGATATATCAACGAAAAAAACTGAGTATTTACTCAAGCTAAGTAGGCCTCAATTCTCCCTATTGGTTGGAATCCTAACGGGTCACAACACAATGAGAACCCATTTAAGTAGAATGGGCATCGTCTCATCTGACTTATGTAGAGGGTGTCAGGATGAAGAGGCGGAGGAGGGCTCAGTTCACTTCCTCTGTGAATGCCCCAGCCTAGCCAGAACTAGAAAGGCAGCCCTCAGAGAATACTTTTTCAACGAATTGGGCGACGTCTCGTGTTTGCCACTAAGAAACATTCTTGAACTCAAAGTTGCTTGAATTCATTCAGAACTCAGGATGGTTCAAGGAGGCCCCCCATTTCTAAACTTCCAATAATCAATCTCCTTCCCCCTCCTTATACCTACTTTGCCTACACCCAGGGGAGCACAATGGATCCATTGAGATCCGAGTGAGGTGATGCGACCTTCTCGTATCACCACCCCATTTAACCTAACCTAACCTAACCTATCCGATTTTCCATGAATACAAAATATATTTCAATTTAATTTATATATTTTTATACTTCAGCAACAGTCCTCACTTCATCCATTTTCAATCACTTGAACTTATTTCAAACAAGAGGGAAAAAGTCCCTCCGTTTGGGGATCCATTTAGGAAAGTGGCTTTGAAATGGATCACTTCCTGACGATCAATTATGTACTTAAAGGCAATAAGTTTTCTTCTAAGGTCTGGTTCACACGGCAATGGCAATGCACCGCACGTTTATTTTGGTATAAATCCGAACGGCAGTATAAATCTTAACGGCAAACGTACAAACGTCGTGTGAAAGGTTCTATATAGATTGTATACGCCACACTTCTCATTCTCACATGAAATTGCTGACCTGACGACGCAACAAAAAAGGTGTAGCTCCGATGCCGGGGATATATGATACTTGCCATCTAGATCTACATTATGTTTTTCACAGAGCATCTTTTGTGAAATGATCAGATAGTTGAAGTGTTGGATAAGTGTTTAAGTTTTTTGCTGTTTTTTTATAATGCGAGTTATCATCATGCAACACAATTCAATATCCCACCCAAAAGTGCAGATAATCCAAAAAATATATTTTATTCAGTATCATCAATGGTCACGACGAATATACTGAATTACATCGACCATCCATCCATGCACCCATCCGTTGAGTCAGCATTTCCTTTATTGGAAATCAATATAATTACTACACCAGCATCCATCCACCCACGGACCCATCTATCGAGTCAGCTGTTCTTTTGTTGACGATCAGTATATTACTTTTGGATAATTTATCTTTAAAAATACATTTGTAATTAGTCTAAAGCTTGCACCCTAACAAATCGGAACAGATTGGTTCCGCAACCCAATAAAACCTTTTTTAAAAAATAAAAGGTAAAACGGTTGTTTTAATTTGCGTACCTAAATTCGTCTAATTGCCTGAGAGTGAGAGTGCTGCAACTGGTGATTGAGCTGCAGCTGGAATAGCTGTCAAAAAATGTCGTACGTGGTTTTTACGAGCCCACAATGAAGTTTTATAGTTTTATGACATTTAAGCATCGAAAATAAAAATAAAAATGAAAAATGATGAAATGGAAGCTAGAATTACTTAACGCCTTTTTGAGAGGTTGAAAAGATTTTGAAACTCACTACAACCCCCATGTAAATACTCGTTGCGCCTTCAATTTTGAAACGACAAAAAAGATGTATGCATAAGCTAAAGTTAAAAGAAACTGTGTCGTGTTGTTGTCGTTTCTTTGACAGCTATCCCAGCTGCAGCTCCAGTTTTCCAGTTTCCATTGTGTTCAGCCAATTAAGCTAGAATTCTACTCATTGGTTTTGGGCAGTTTTTCCTTTAATCTGCTTGGCTTTTTTGAGTTCACAAAAAAAAGCTTTGAAAATTATAATATTACGGAAACATTCGATGACAGGTGTTTTGTTTTTGAGTGTTTCTCTGTTTCTCAGGATTCATATTATTAAATCCCACAAAATAAGTCGTTAAAAAGTTTATAAAACA
The DNA here is from genome assembly GCA_963921185.1 of Dasysyrphus tricinctus. Taxonomy (NCBI): domain Eukaryota; kingdom Metazoa; phylum Arthropoda; class Insecta; order Diptera; family Syrphidae; genus Dasysyrphus; species Dasysyrphus tricinctus. The sequence continues at coordinate 136,369,281 of OY992530.1, read as the reverse complement.
CACCCTCAAATAACAGCAACTATACATCACAGCTGGAAGATAATATAATTATAATTCCTCGACATCATGTAAACCTAACCTGTATAGAAAATATGTATACGAAGATTGAAGGAGTTAAAATAATAAACTTTTCAAAAACACGCAATGTTATTTAAAAACCACCTAATTAAGCAGCCAGGTATTGTTCGCACGGCTGAACTTACACTTAGCAAATTGTGTAATCCAGATAATGAATGAAACGAGGATGTGATGTTAAAGTTTAATATGGATGATCGAAAAGTGCACAAGTGGCACTTTTATTAACATCTGCCACAAACAACATTTATAGTTGAATTGAGAGCTTATATCAACGCAAAAAAGTTAGATAATTAGGGAAATTGAAACTGTTACGAGACTAGCGAGTTGCGAGAACACCATTATTTAATGAAGTGCCAATTTAATTAGTGAAAGGTGAATTTTTGACTGCATGAATGTAAAAAAAGAAAGCTTTTAGGCTTTTGTTTTTTTTTGTCATCTTCTGTGACATAGTGATTTAAACACTCTTGATGATGAATGGTGAAAAAAATTAATTAAAACATTTTTGCAGACAAATTTAATAAGAAAACAATATAAAAAACAAAGATTTTTAATTTTTTTCTAAATTATGCATAATTTTTGCTTGGAGCCAAGAAATCCTCAAAGCATACCTTCACAATTAGAGGCTGCAATCTGTTGATTGACATGTTCACAAAGTATGTAGTTTTTGTTTAGAAATGACAGAGATAAAAGTATTCAAACTTTTCAATTTTGTATCATTTTTGCCGGTTGTTGCCCGAAATCCTGTTTTTTGGTACTACATGACAAATTGGCAAAGACCCCCAAATCGGTTTTTAATGAATATCTCCCGAACAGTAACTTTTTTCATAAAAAATGTCAAGACTAGGTTGTTGCTTAGAAAAACTCCTACAAGTAGCTTTTTTTTCATAAGAGTAACCGTTCTCGAGATAGGTACAGTAGACACTCGAAAGTAATAAGGTGAAGTAATAAAAACCAGGCCTGTTCACTCCTTCAAAATTGTTCTTTTTTTCGAACTGGAGTTTTAAAGGGCTTTCTAATGGTGAATTTGATCCAAAACGCATATTCTGTTCGATGTTAATGTTCTTACATTTATTTAAGCGTTAAGCAAAGCTTTCTATCAGGTTTAATATAAGAGCAGAGATAATTCTTCTGTGTTCTCAAGCAATGTTAAATGCTTGCGAGGCATTTTGTGTATTCACTTTTGTGAATAGTTCACTATTTTGAGATTCACTAAATCAAGCGTCTACTGTAAATTGACATTTCTGTCAAATAACAGAAAAGTTCGTTTTCAAATTTCTCCTGTGAAAAAGTTCAAAATTGCAAACTTTCCAACAATCGGTAGGGTTACGGATTTTATTTTTCTGTATAAAACTTTGGTCTTTAAAAGTACTGGAGAGTGCTAAAACGCTACTACGGCCCTAGGCTTAATGAAAGGGAAATCCCTATGCACCCTTCCGCGTGGTAGAGAACGGGTAACGCTAACGTGCAGGGGGACCGAATGGATGCCGGGATAAGCAGAAAACCCAGCGATGCTGGTCAGGGCACAAACTTGTCGGGATGATTAAAAGCACCCTAAAGGCGGATGAGCTTCAGGTGGCGGTCAACCGCATGATAGTCTGGTGGCGGTGGAGCCTTTTTTTTAAAGGCCTGGCAACAGAAAGTAGCGTCTATAACCCATATTGGGCGGCTACAAAAGGCGGGTGTGCCTGCCAAATCTGAGCTTATGTAAGTTATTAATCGTATCTCGGAAAACACCATGGTGGAAGGATATATGCAAATACATAAACAATTACAATAAATGGAAATGAGTCCCCAAGAGGTAATCTTTTTATGGAAAATCTTCTGCAGCTTCGGTTGCAGTAAGCCGCATATCAGATTTGGGGGTGCGGCATCTTTCATGTACGAGCGTCAATCAAGATGCTATAAAATCGTTGACAAATAGAAGAAGTCTTTGAAGAAGCGCAAATGTTACTTTTGGCGAGGAGAGGAAGTGCTGGATACAGATCTGACCCCGGACAAACGAGAATGCTGTATTCCGGGGATGATGAAAGAGAAGGTGGCCAAAGAATGCATGGTGTCGGAATTATGTTAAATGAAGAAGCGAGGCGTAGTTTGATTTCCTGGGTACTTATTTCTGCGAGATTAATGAGAGCAAAGTTTCTTTCAAAAACTCGTTACGTCACAATTATTCCCCACAAATGAAGCGACCGAGGAAGGCTAAACCGCATTCTACACTCATCTTAACTTGGTTTACAGGAGTGTTCCGAGAGCCGACATCTAAATCGTCATGGGAAACCTCAATGCCTGCTAGTGACGGACAATGTATTGACGGCCAGTGTTGGTAAAGCTAAGCAACAGGGGATTATTCAATGGAGACCGTTCGAAAGGCTCAGCCATTTTTACTGTAACGACTTTCATATTTAACGGCTCCGAATAGCAAACAAATGGACACAATAGAGCAAACGGTTGCTGTGCAAACATACCCTAAGCTATCATTATAGTGACTTCAAACGAAGAAGTGACATCTGCCGGATTATAGCAGAAAACCAACTGTCAAATAAAAGCTTTAGAAAGAGGAATTATGGGAAATTTCCCCTACGGAAAGCTCTAGAGGCAGAGACCAGAACCTTTTACTAATTTCCAGAGTTTGTCAAACAAGAATAAAAGGCACATGTTTGACCGGCATCGACACAGATTTTTTTTTAATCGTGAACGAATAAAGTTGGTTGTAATAAAAGTAAAAGGTAAAGTTTGTGAATTAATATTTCAGTGGTGAACAATAAATTGTTTGTAGTAAGAAAAGTAAAGTGTTTTATTTTGTGAAACAAATAAGTGGTGGTCTAAAATAAAGTAAATAAGTTTTAATAACGAAAAACCTGAGAAAATATCACAATACTATGCCGATAGCATACGTCTCCTGGCAAATAACATCAGTGGGCTGAACGGGATGTGCCAAACACTGCAAGTGAAGGGAGAGTCGTGTGGTCTAAGAATAAACAGCAAAAAGACAAAAATAATGCTCATAGGCCGCTCATAGCAGTGTATTATTCTACAAGAGACGACGGCGAAAGAGGTCGAACAGTCGAACAGAACTACATTTGCAGTATTGTTTCTGCAAACGGTGGTACGGATCTGGACGTTAAAAGTAGAATAAATAAAGCTCGTGCTGCCCTTGGAAATCCAGAATCCAGAATCTCCTTGCGTACTAAGTTGAGATTCTTCGAACCCAATGTCAAATCCGTGCTGTTATATGCTTGTGAAACCTGGAAAGTAACGTCTACCATTTGGAGGAAATTGCAAACTTAAATCCTAAAGATTCGCTGGCCACAAATAATATCAAACGAGGAATTGGACAAGACAAGAGCAGCATGGACGTCAGCATAAGAAAGCTTAAATTCTGTTGGATTGGTCACACACTGAGGAAATCAAACGATCCTCAAAGTGCACGGCGGGTTGGAAGACCAAGAACAAGAACAAATGGAAATCAACTGTCTTAGTGGAAGCGGAATCCCAGAGCAAGACGTGGCCACAGTTAACAGACCTTGCAGCAGGCCTTGAAGAATAGAGACGTTTTGTTGATGCCCTATGCCCCAGCCGGTGTTACAGGACACGAAGATGATGATGATGAGTTGCCCGTACATAAAACGTTAACTTTGATACTAAAAAATGAATTAAAATATTTTTCGACAACTTTGAAGCTCTCTAGCTGACATCACGTCCCACTGTAAGTGTCTGGTGATGAGGAAGTATGTTGATACAGTAGCCCAAGGAAAACACTTTACTGTATAAACATTATACTTTAATATAAAAACGTAACGTAACGTGAAACAAACAATTATTTTGTATCTTGTAAATGTAAAGCCCCACTGTAGGTGTCTGACGGCTTGAGAAATATTGTGAAATATTTGCCCCTAATACAAAAAAACTTAGCGTTGGTACTAAAACGTAAATTAAGATATTTTTTTGAGACCTTTAAAGGTGTTGTCTGGCTGATATAAGTTCGCACTGTAAGTGTAAGGCAAGTGTCAAAATATCAAAAAATCAGCTTTGATAAAATATCGTAATTTTACATCAATTGTATGCACTTAATACCTCCGAAACGTTCCCTGGTTCAAAGTTTATTCGTATTATCCATTCATTCCTACCTACCCTAGTCTGCATAACTGCGTATGAAGTATGCAGACTAGGGTAGGTATGATGACTAGGGTACGTTAAATGACGAATATGTCTGGTGTTCCTGGTAAAATGGTGTAATATGTTTCATCAAGTGTTTTAAGAAATTTTGGTTTGAAAACGAATACAGAATGAAAACTTGGAAATGTATTATTTTCGAATCAGCTGTGGAGGGAGGTAAAAGCCCATATAGGCTCTCGCCCCTCCTCTATGGTTCCGCCACTGAGCATTATGATCATGAAAATGTCGAAAAGTGTTGTTAAATTTCTTTGGTCAGTGAAAAATTACATTTCATCAATTTTATGAAAAATAATAGTTTTCTTTTCTGACTAGGCTCATACCGACTTCATTCGTCTTGTTAAGTGGTTTAATAAATCTAGGAACTAATACATAAATGCCATTAACGAATTATCCCCTAAACGTCCTTAACGAACTCAAACTTTTGTTGGGTGAAACTATGTATATAGTCTGCAGTCTCCTAGGTTCCCATTTCGAAAAAAAACATCAAACTCAACTGGTCAGGCTCGCGATGTCATTTCAATGTAATGCGTTATCAATCAAACTGTCCAACGAACGTTTGGAGAACAATTATGCATCAGCATATTATAATTTATACATAAAAGTTTATCCCGATGATGCCTCCTCCTTGAGTTCACACAAGGATATAAACTAAAGTGAAAATTCTCAGTTCCACCAACCATTCGCATCGTCCTCCACGGTGACTAGACAACGGAAGATAAAGTATCCATTCGTGAAATATGAGCATCTGATCCATGAAATATATACTTTATACTTATGTGTGCATAATATATTCTATGGGTACAGTTATAATAATATAATATTCCTGCACAAGGATGGGTTGAGTCTGAGAGCTCAGAGCACTGAATATACTTTGCACCATAACAGAGTGAGACACAGCGGTCGGCAGATGTTGCCATGCTCTACTTCCATCAGGTCCCATCAGCCAGTCTTACTTCCCATATAGCAAAAGACCAGTAAAGTATAAGTTCAATGCCTTATGCCGTGAACGTGATTGAGCATTAAAAATTTTAAGGACCAACCAAACTCTCTCCCATCATGGACAAAGTAGCAAAAGAACCCGAGTATGTACAGGAAGCCTGTTGACAGTGACGGTCCTGAATTTCTGATGATTTATTGATTTTCTTCTTATTGTTTGCAAGTTGCAACGAACCCGAAGTATCCCCCAGTTGACATTATGAAGCATGATGACGGCGATAAATTCAGTTGATAGTTTTGCAATTTAAACAACAACAACAACAACGAAACTTACCTAATTAATGTCTTTCATTGTTTTCGCAGGGTATTAGGTATGACTACGGAGAATGTTGAACTTGTTTATGAGAAAGGTGCTATTAAATGAACTATATTAAATCGCATAAGCTCCAATCTTTCAACACTAACATTGTAACAGAGACAAAAAATTCACCATTTATTCAATTTTATACTTAACCTATAAAAAACAGTTAAGCTTGAGCTTAGAACAGACACCAGCCAAATCTTGCAGTCTCTTGCATGCTGGTATGTATAGTGTATGAAATTAGCAGGACATTTTTGAAAATTCACATTAAAAAGTATCATATCATTAGGGCCCTATACAAACTTACTCCCAAAAGAGTTAACTCCCTCAAGTTAAAAAGAACTAATTCCCATGAAATTGTTTGGTGGGACCTCGTTCATAACTTTGGCAGGTAGTTGAGTTGAGATTTGGTCCATTATGAACAAAGTCACAATGAACTAACTAATGTGTGAACTTTTTTACTAGAACCAAAAACCCAACATTGTATTTTTTCGCCCAATTTCCTGGGGGCTTAGGATAAAACACATCTTACATGTATATTGTTAAGCCCAAACACCTCCTTTCCGATTGAATTTCATTGGGGTTTTGGAAATCAACAGCATCCAGGTAAAATTACTTAGCTCTTAACTCGCTGTTTCGTCGAATTTGCATATGGCTTGGACAAATTTGTAAGTCACAGTCCCTTTTTTTCACCCAGTTCCCTTGGGGCGTTTAGCTTCAACCAGCTTACTTTCGAATTGCTTAGCTGCAACCTTATGTTTTTCATACAATTTCCCTAAAAAAACTGAGTTTATATATAAATCATATCAGCCCCTCAAGCCCCCTCCCCCCACTGGATACGTGCCTGATGTTAGTTCATCGGGAGCTACCTTTTTTTGGTACTTGTTCGTAAGGCACATTATAAGTTGCTATATAGAGTGCACACGCCCCTACGGATGACGAGTCGAACAACCAGGAGTTTTACGACCTCCTGGATGGAGCCTACGGAGCCTGTCGGGAGTACTATGTCAAAGTCGTTCTTAACGACTTCAATGCTAAAGTCGGGAAAGAAAATATTTTCGGCGGATCAGTTGGAAAGCGACAACCGATTACGGCTTCCGACTAATCGACTTTGCTGTAGCTTGTAATACAGTGATAAGTAGCACTAGGTTCCCCAGGCAAAGAATACACACAGCAACCTGGCGATCTCCGGATGATCGAACCGCCAACCAAATAGAAAACGTGCTAACTAGCATAAGGAACGCATCGAACATCTTGAAGGTGCGAACTTTCTGGGGTGCTACAGTAGACTCTGACCACTTTCTTGCTGTGTTAAAGTTCAGAGCACACCTGTCCAACAAAAAGAAAGCGAAGACCGCCCAAAGGAAGAAATTCAACATTGTATGCCTTAGCACATCTGAGAAAGCCTAAGACAACAGTGAGTATTTGACCGGGGAAACTCTTTGCCGTACTCCCAGCCACAAGCATCAACAACCAGTAGAACCAGTATCGACATCATAAAGGAGTAAGGCGAGACCACCATCGGCTATCAACCACCCAGAAAAAAAAACCGTCGTATGAGAAGGATAATGCACGAATGCAAATGCTGCAACGAAAAGCAAGAGCACGAAAGAGGAAAAAAACCCTCGCAGAAAGAATAAAGCATCTGCAGCCTCTCAACTCAAGTATATCGAGAAGTCTAGCACCGCTACCAACACCCACCGCCATTTCTACAAAACAGCCAAGCAACTGGCATCTGGTTATAGGACCTCTTGCGTGCCAGCTCTTCGAAACAGCGAAGGGAACCTAGTCACCGAAGCACAGGGCATGGTAGACATGTTTAAGCAGCATTTCCAGCAACTACCTTATAGGCACTATGTAGAGAAAGCGGCCGGAGAATAAAGACTCATGAGACCAGTCAATGAAGTTCGAGTTCCAGCGCCCAGTACTGAAGAGGTTGAGAAAGTCACCCACAAGCTTAATACGGATGACCTACCTGCGGAACTCTTCAAGTATTGAGGAGATGCATTGGTAGGGTGCATGCACCAGCTCATCAACCAATTGTGGGAGAAGGAAAGTATGCCCGACGACAGGTCAAATAGTTTCATATGCCCAATCTACAAAAAAGGTGCCTCCTATGTCCTTCAAGAACTACAGAGGCTATCCCCGCTTAATGTAGCCTACAAGATCCTATCCAACAAACTATGTGAGCGCCTAAAACCTTTCTGCAACACTATGAATGGCACGTACCACTGTGGCTTCAGGCCAGGTACATCAATGCTAACCCAAATCATTACATTGAGGCAAATCCTGGAAAATACCAACGAATTTCAAATCGCGATGAACCATCTTTTCATTCAGTATAAGTCGTCAATAGCTCCTATTGGTTGGAACTTGGAATCCCGAAAAAACTGATCCAGCTATGCCGCATGAGGTTACAAAATACACGATGCAACGTACAAATGGGTAACAGCTCAATTGAGCAATTCCAGATATGTACAGGGATCAGACAAGGAAGAGCTATCTTCTGATTTCTTCAACCTAGTCCTGGAGCAGATAGTGCGCAAGAATGGTGTTTACATGGAAGGCACTATCTTCAACAGATCTTCTCAACTGCTTGGCTATGTGGACGACATTGACATCATCGGCCGCTCGAAGCGAGCTGCAGGTACTTGAAGCTATTGATGAACAGGCGAAACGCGTTGGTCTTGATGTAAATGAAGACAAAACAAAGTGTATGTTATCAACAAATAAAGCCTCATTTGTCTATGCATCGTCTAGAACAAAGCATTACTATTGGTAGCATTAATTTCGATGCAGATAAGGAGTTCACCTGCCTCGGAACAAACATCAATTCTACGAATGACACCTTAGTGGCAATCCGATGAAGAATTACCCTAGCCAACCGCTGCTACTTCGGTTTGGACGAACAAACGTGCACGTTATACAAAATTCTTATTTTATCAATTTAACTCTACGGTTCCGAGTGCTAGACGATAAGTTAAAAAGGGAATTTATGCTGGGCACTTTCGAGGCAAAAATTCTTCGGCGGATATTTGTTCCTATATGCGAAGAGGGCCGAACCTCCGCTTCAAGGACCAGGCAGTTGCAGACTGAAACTCAAGAGCACTTGGTTTTGACGACTGGAGGGAGCGTGTGAGGGACCGCAACCAATGGAAGACCGCAATATCTCAGGTAGAGACAGTCCATGGACTGGGAGCCGGATAAATAAGTAACTAAGTAAAGTTTTTTAAATAGATTCTATCCATTAAGTTTTCACCCAATGACCACTGTTATTGAATTGGGATGAATCGTTCAAAAAGGAAAAGAAAAGGACTGATGTCAATCAAATGCTTTTCGGTGTAGGGTATAGAGTGTGACGCTTTCGATGGTGGCTCGTTTTTTTTATTTTTACGATTAGAACATGGATCGCAATTCATCGGATTTTACTTTTTAAAGTTATTCTGTGTTAAAAATTCATCTGCCAAGGACCACAATCGTCATTTTGGGATGTTTTATAAAATATCTGTAACAATATTGTGAATTTCCTTGTGAATTTTACTCAGGTTTTCTTAAAGCATTCAACTAGGTTGTCGATGTCTAGGCGAATTTACCCCACAAACTTTGAACTATAATTATAAATAGCCCAGCAATAAAATAATTACCCAACCCCATGTATATGTAAAGTCGCAAATGATAAATCACCCTTTATTATTATTTGGATTATCTTTTTGTTTTATTTCATTAAATGACAAAAATAAATAGCAACTAATCATAAGCCCAGTTAGGTTAGCAAAAACATTCCAACTCCAACTTAAGAATTCGACAACAAGGACCAAATAAAAAACGATACAAATGGCAACGATGATGATGACGGGAAAGTAGCATTCCAATTTCTAAGTGGGTATTATACGGATGAAATTAACTAGGATTTTTGACTTTTCTCCTTGAAGCACTTCTTCGGGATTCCTTTGCATTCATTACTCATTGGGGGAAAAAATGAGCAAAAAAAGAAAGTTAATCCAGGCGGAATGCGTCAAAGGGATTTTTGTCCTTCATTGAAATTCTTAAGGAAAATGAAGAATAGTATTTAATTTATAAAGAAAGTATATAAAAAAGAATAAATAAAAATAAATATAACGTTTATAAATTTACTATGGGGAGTTGGGTGGGAGTTTTATAATATTCTTTGCATTGGGTATTCAGTGGAAAGTCAAAGAGCTTTGGTCTGTTTTTTGTTTTATTCCATGAAAACCCATTGTTATTGAACAAAACTCTGTTTTTTTTTTTAAATATTCAAAAGGTCTCAAAACTTTATTTGATAAATACATTTATATATGTATTACTTACATAATGAGTAGTAGTTGTATATTATAAGTTGTATTTTTGTATTTCTTAAGACACATACAACATTTAATCAACAGAGTTGTTTACTCGATACAGCATTAAAAAAGCTTGTTGTCAATTTATTGTCCTGAGAGGTCCATATCAGTGTGGCTTTAGGCCAGGGAAGTTCACCATCGACCAAATATTCGCACTACGGCAGTTCTTGAAAAAAAAAACAAGAGTTTCAAATCGATACCCATTATCTTTTCATCAATTTGAAGGCAGCGTATGACAGCGTCTATAGAGACCAGCGTTGTCACAAAGTGCCCGATCGGGCCTTTTGGCCCTTGGCCCGGGCCTTTTAGAAATGGCCCCCAAATTTTAATTTTAGAAGTTAGAAGTTGTACAAAATTAGATATAAACCATCGCCATTTGAAGAAAAAAAGAAAGTGGGCATTTTAGTCTGAACTCTGTTAATAGAGTTTCAGAACTATTTCAGTTTTCCTAATAGTACAGATAAAATAGTACAAAAAGTCTTTCGAATAAATAAAAAATTAGTACCAGCATGAAAATTGGTGAATGGTGGTCATGCATCATGAGAATGCAAAATCAAAAAAGTCTATACAAATATTTCACATGGAAGGGCGTTTTTTTTAGGGTGAGAGGGGGAAGGGGGGAAGTTGTGGTGAATCAAACAGAAAAATTAACTTTGGTACAAGGTAAGCATATGACACATGTTTTTAAAATAGTTTTAAATGCTGAATCAAATGACACCAAAACTAATGGCCTTTTCGATTGGGGACAGAATGACAGTTCTTGTTCTGAAAAGAAGAGAAAATTGTTCTGAATTTGATTTCAGAATCGAAATGAGAAGCGTTCACATGTATCGAATCGGTGTTCCGGATTGCCAATCGAAAAGGCCGTAAGTCAATACGGCCATAATTGTCATTTTTATGTAAGGATGACTATATTTTCAGTGAAAAAGTTAAATACAAATTACCGAAAACCTGTTGAAAATAATAGTGGTAGGATTATCTCCATAAAACCTGTGACAAAAATGGTACCCCCATGAGACTAACAGAAAGACGAATCGAAAGATAAACCATTAATTGATGCTTAATTTTTATTTTAATGTAAAATATGTGGCCCCAGCTTTTGTCAAAAGGCCCCCAAAAAATTTCGAAAAGGCCCTCACTTCTTTTTTTCTTCGCGGCAACGCTGATAGAGCTGGGTAAGACTGATCTCAATATTCTTTTTTACACAGAAGCTTTCAAAAAATAGAAGTTGTATTGTGTACCAAAATTTTTGAAAAAAATATTTTTTGGATTTTTAAGAAATGTTTCAATTTTTTTTTGAAAATCAAATGTTTCGATAACGACATTATCGATTGTTTTGGTATAAACTCTTTACTTAGGAGTTTTTATTAGTACACCAAAATATTTTCAGAAAAAAATTTACATTTATGAAAAAAAAAATAAATTTAATAAATAATAATAATAAAGGAAAATATTTTTTTTCTCAAAAACGATTCCAACGATTTTGATTAAACTTTTTTAGTATACCAAAATTAGTACAAATTTGAATTTCTGGTTATCGGCCAAACGGATTTAGATTATTTTCTTATATACAAATTTTAGATGAAATTTAAAAATATTGCATGCCAAAATTTTCAAAAAAAAGTTTTTGAATTAAAAAAAAAAAGTTTAAATTTTTTTTTCAATTCGAAATCTCAAAAACGGTTAACAATTTTTTTAAATTTTGTTTTTATATACACATAAATATAAACTTTAGATTTGCATGCAAAAAATTCTCCTTAAAAATTATTTAAGAATTTATAATATATAAAAAATTATTTTGTTTTCCATGCTATCATATTCAATCAAGAATTAAGATGGCATTCTTTTTGTCCACCTCAAACTGTGAAAGGAGTTGTTTAGCTTATTTAAATATCGTATTTTTTGTTAAAACTATTTATTTAATGCATTAATTAAATAAATATAATAACAATAAACACAAATATTAAATAATGAGTTATTTTTTAATGAAGGAATATTTGGCCCCAGCATTTGTCAAATGGCCCCCATAAAATCTCGAAAAGGCCCTCACTGCTTTTTTCATCACGGCAACGCTGGTTGGTGCAGAGGCATCAGACTTGGAAACTATTAGCGGTAGATAAGAATGCTTTAGGCTGTTTTGAGAGGAAAATTCTCCGATTGATTTTTGGCCCCGTCTGCATAGGTGAGGAATAGAGAATAAGATACAAAAACGAACTGCATGGGTTATTAAAAAAAAAGTACAACCAGTACCTATCTTTTTTAATTTTGGTACACACACATTACTAATACTATTGAAACTTTTATGAAGCATCTGTATCGCAAAAAATTCATTATCAGTTTTGCTTTTTTTCAAAAAATCGAAAATAAAAACATGGTTACCTATGTATATGTAGATTAGGGTAGTCTTCATAGAGGTCCATTATTTAATTTAAATTGGTGCATCCCCCTAATTTCTTCCAAATAAATAAAAAAATATTCTGAAAAATTTTAGCTCATTGTTTTACAGTTAACGGTCGGGTTAACAGAAAGACAGAAAATTTAATTATGAGCAAAAAGTTTGATGAATTAAATTATCAGATTCAGCATAGCTTTCGAATTATACCAAAAATATTGAAAAATTAAGAGACGCATGGGTAAATTTAGTAGCATTTTCGGCTTTAACCATGCTTTTATGGTCCAGGAACACATTATTCAACAGCTGCGTTTTTTTGTATGTTCATATGGAGTTTGGCGAAAAAAACGACATGGGGACATTTCAACATTTGTTTACCTTTTGCATTGGTCTGCCATTTTGTTTTGAATTATCTACCAACAAACATTTAACATTTTTATATAAATTATCGATAACACAACGACAATCGTAGTTTGGCATTACCGTTTTTATTTTAAATGTTATGGTTCAAGGGCAATTTACAAAAATTTAAGACCCACCCGAAAGGCCCTAAGATCTTTATAAAAGGTAAGCTATAGATTCTTTTATATGATTTTTTTAAAGTTTTTTTTTTTCAAGGTCATGAACAATTTCGTGACCTTGAAAAAAATACTTAAAAAAATCGTAAGAAAGAATCTATAGCTGACCAATTACTGAAACTAGGTCACCTTTTATATAGATCTTGAGATCTTTCAGATGGTACACATTTTTGGCAAATTTCCCTTAAATGAGGTGCCAAAAATCGTTTTGACCTTGATTATTAATATTCATAAAAAAAAATAAATGGCTGACCAATTACTGAAGATAGCTGACCTTTTATGACAATCTAGAAATCTTTCGGATGGTAAACAGTTTTTGCAAATTTCCCATAAATGAGGTGCCAAAAATCGCGCGTGACCTTGAGCGACCTTGAGAAAGTTTAAGGCTGGATTACAAGTTATCTAGGGCTGACCAATGTCTGGGTCTAGTTGACCTTTTCTGACTAATAACTGACCAATTAGATGACATTTTTTTATCAAATTTCCCTCATATGAAGTGCCAAAGGTCCAGAGCCCCGCACATAACGGTTTGAATTAGGGCTCCTGATGATGGCTACGAGGAAATACACTCCATTCTACTCATATGCACTAAAAACAGCTAATTTTATGAAAAGTTTGAAGGCAAAATTAATGGAATGACTTCAAGAAGTTGCGAACTAATTTTCCCCCCCTCACTTTCACCCCCTTCGACTGCAAAAGTGTTTGTACGTGTGTGTCTGGGTATGTGTATGTGTGTGTGAATCTATATATATGTGTGTGTGTAGAGTGTATTACTTTGCAGCCATCACCACGAGGCCTAATTCAAACCGTTATAACTAGGAAAGGACTGATTTTCAGACTCAAGTTCCATGGTCACTTTTGGTCACTAACACATAACCAATAACATTCAAAAAATTCAGCCAATTTAACCGGGCCCACTTTTTTATACAAAATGTGCGGGTCCTTTATCTTAATTATACAGGGGGAAAGTTGTATCTCCCCCTGAGGAAGGGGGGAAACATTGACTTTAAATACCAAAAAAAAAAATCAACAAGCACATACTATTATATAGCTTTTTTGAAAACTAAATACTAAATTCTTTTATTCGTTTTTCAAGCAGATAGTTTTGAAGAAATTTAATTTCAAGGTAAATTTTTTTGAAAAAAAAATGTTTTTTTTTTAAGTGGATATACCAAAATTTATAGATACTCCCGAAAAAACTCATTCAATATGTGTTTAACATGAGAACGTGTTCTTATTGAACAATGTTTTGGACAAGTCAAGCAATTTTTTCCCATCTTTCACTAAAAAATTGCGAGTCAAAACAAAAAAGTTCCTATTAGTTCTATGTCAAAAACAGTATAGTAATTTGGTTTGAGGTATGAGCACAACTACTCCGTTTGAAGGAGGAGGTGCTTTCGATTTTTTTAAGGAATTGTATTCATACGAAAGGTATGAATTTTAGTGAGAAACTCTTATGACCCATTTTATTCATGAAAAATTGAATTTTCACGCTCAAGCTTAACCCATTCATTAGCGTAGCTAGGGGGGGCGAAGGGGGCGGTCGCCCCGGGCGCCAGGATTTAGGGGCGGCAAATGGGAAAATCATCTTCGTTGTTCATGAGAAGTTGGCAATAAACACAAAAGTTAATTTTTTTTTTAAATTAACAATTCTTTCAATTTTTGAAAGAAAATGATGGCTTTCATAATGACCATTCTCTTTTGTAGCTTCAGACGGGTTGACCTTTCCCAGAAATTTTTTCGCGTTAGATTTGAAAATAAAATGCTGTAGATTGAATATTTTCGAGATGATTTGTTTTTGTTTTTTTTTTTCAAAAATTATTTAAAAAAAGCTGATAAATGAATAAATATAAATAAAACATAAGATTAGTTTTTTTTTAACATAAAACTAGCAAACAAAACAAGCTCTAAATTATACATATGGCTGCATTCAAGACAAAGAATTTTAAAAAAAAGATGAAGAAGATTAATTTTTTTTCATAAAATTAAGTGCAGTATGTAGATTTTGCAGCAGATTTATTTTGAGAAAAATGCATGAGATCAACAATCTACTGCAATTTCAGTGAAGTTACAACTCTGTAGTCAGACACTCAGTAGTGACTTAGCCGTAGCTTTGACCCTTTCATATGGTTCATGATCATTAGATCTGAGAAATATGAACAGTATGCAATTTCTCAGTTTTGCCGTCAAGTACTGATGAAACAATAGGCGTGTCTCACCAAGTAAAATCTCACCGAGCGCTCAATATCAAGTTGACGTAGGTGGAGTGTGTTCAATCGTTCTGAAATTATGGAAACAAAATTTTAACTTTGCTTTAAATATTTAAATGTTAAAGCACAAAACTTTATGAAATTAATGAAAAATAATACTAAGATCAATTTATTTTTCCTGTTTATCAACATTCAACCTCTGTTTTGTACCAATTTCGTATTTGCACATCACCGAAAAATTGCAATTTGGCTGTCAAATGAACAGTTTTAGTCGAGAAAGAACATTGAGAAATGAATCCAAAAAATTTTCGTCTCAGTAATCCCTGAAGAAAATCTCAGTGCTTTTTTGTCCCACTGTAAAAATCTCTGAGCTCTCAGAGATTTTATTTGGTGAGACACGCCTTATGAACAATTATGAACTTCACTATTTTTGGACGAAAGCAAACATTAAGAAAATTTCAAGTCTCATGTGCCTATAGATATTATAGATTCAAAATAGCTTTTTATGGCCTTTAGTCCTACAAATTGGCGTTTCGTTCGGCTTACTCACTTGAACTCATCAGTGACAGAGTGAGGGCTTTGTCAGACGCAATTTGTATTAAGTTCAGTTCAACTTACATGAATTTTTCAACGAAAATCCACTGTAAACTATATCCAACAAGACTAGAATTCCTAATCATTAAGCTGGAAGTTTTTTTGCCCGGGGCCAGGCATAGTTTCTATATACGAAGGTTTTATAATACAAATTCTATATACTACTGAAATAAATCAGCCAAGTAGAAGACTTAGCATTAAGGATTGGACTTGTTGAATTATTGATTCCTCACTATGTCACTGATGAGTTCAAGTTAGTAAGCCGAACGAAACGCCAATTTGTAGGACTAAAGGCCATAAAAAGCTATTTTGAATCAATAATTCAACAAGTCCAATCCTTAATGCTAAGTCTTCTACTTGGCTGATTTATTTCAGTAGTATATAGAATTTGTATTATAAAACCTTCGTATATAGATATTATATGTATATACAGTCGGTTTAAAGTTAAATCTCATTAGGTCAGAAACAAAAAAAAATTCATTCAGCACTTCAGCAGATATTGCGGGAATGTGGCGTGTATCAATATTTCGCAGAATGTAATTCCTTGCATTTATAAAAAAAAATATTTTAATCAAAATTTTGTCTGCAACTTTAAGACCGATGATATGAAGGTACCTATCGCAAATTTTTATATTAAGTATTGTTAGACCAAAGGAGCGGCAAATTATTGTTTTGCCCCGGGCGGCAAATATCCTAGCTACGCCACTAAACCCATTTATCCACCACCTAAGAAGTAGAGCCAATACTGCCAATTTTTGTTGTTAAAAGCTGGCTACCCAATCTTAATATCTCTTTTAAGCAGGTCATAGAGCAGAGAATATGAAACAGAGAAGCCAATCCTGAGCTGTCAATTTGATTTGCCTACAAGCTGAAGCGAACAGCTGATGTATTAGATTTGCAAAGTATTAGTGAAAAACAGTGAAAAACGCACACATAGAACCAACTGCTCCATTCACCACAGTTCTGATAGGGTGGTGAATTAATCTGTCGGTTATTTTTTAAAATCGTGGACATGTTCAAAGAGTATAAAAACGGATAGAATGAACTTCAAAGTGCTAACTTCACCTTATATATCTTCTAAATACAAATTATAATGAAGATTTGGAACAATTTTAGATAAAAAGGTGGCTGTAGGTGACGGATATAAGAAAGTTAGTAAAATCAAGGAATTCCTTTCATACATCTGTGTCTTTTTACTATACAAAATTGTAAAGAAGAAAAAAAATTCGTTTGTCAAGTAAATTATCACCTCTATTAGTCAATTCGGCGAATGAGATTGTGCCACGATTCAACTCATTTTCGAGATTTTAGCTATTAGTGAATTCGAGATAGAAAATAGAACGACTGTCGGTAACATTACCTGCACCACCGACATTTTGTTCAACAAATTTGATATTAGTGAAACCGCAAACGATTCGCTCTCCATACAAACTTTCCCATTTTATATCCGCGCCAATTTTGTTGCGAATCTGCTATTGATATCTTTATTTGCTAGAAAATCATAATGAATAACACAGAAATGTAAATTTAGACTCATAATTCTGAATTTAAAAGTATAGTTTAGTTAAAGTAAGTTATTTAACATTCTTTTTTAAGAAATAAATTGCTTACATTTTTAGGATTACGTTTAGACAGGCTTCATATGAGGCGAATCACTTTGACGTGAGGACTGTCTGAACACCACTTGAGATTGCGTGTCACGTTTGAAATGTCAATAAATGACAAAAGCGATAATATAGTTCGGAAAATAGTAGGGAAGTTCAGGAATCGATAGTATAGTTCATTCGAAGAGTTCATTTATTAAGAAAAAACGTGAATGCGAATCCAGTGCGAATCTGGTCAACTCTGGGAGTAGAATATTGCGAATTGACTAATCGGCATGTATATTTTAATATATTCCCACCAAACTGAAATCTGAGTTTTCAGCTGAACATTTTTGAGATTTCAAATTGGTGGAGCAGGATTTCATTGAAATTCAGAAATTTCCATGAAATCTTGTTCCATCAATTTAAAACACGAAAATTTTTCAACTGAAATTTCAGATTTCGTTTTGGTTTGAACATAGTATAAGAAAGAAAATTTCCTTTTGATATTCTCTGGTTACATGATTTGGTAAAAGTAAGGCAGCTACGCATATGGAGTCTTAAGGGTGCGCTTCTACTTTTTGGTGCATTTTCTTTAATTTTAATAAAAATATTCATAATTATTGTTTTATTTGTATGCCAGAAGCGACGAAAATTATTTTTGCTATAGTTTTTGTTCAAAAAACGTTTAAAAAACCCAATTGCATTAGAAAGAAAAAAAAATATTTTCAATTCTTGAATTCAACGGATTCATATTTTAAATATCTGAGTGCAGGGTAGTCCACAAAATTTGCGCACAGCGCTGTGACCAAATTTTTGTCGCTGTATTGGTGCGGTCTCCATTTAAAATGCACTGAGAAACTAATACATGCCCATAAATTTGGGCAAAATGCTCTCAATTCAGCTTGTAGGGTGAAAGAGAACAAACCCCCGGAGTCGCGACTCTAGATAATATAGGTTCTCTATGCTCTCTTGCAGAGAATATGAATTAAATGAAATGAAATGAATATGAAAAAACGAAATCTCCATGAAATTCTGCTCCACCCATTTGAAATCTCGAAATTTTTTAGCTGAAATTTCGGATTTCGTTTTGGTATTATCTGTAAAAACAAGGGTCCGATCTAAAATAAACACTATTTTAAGTTTAATTCATAAAATATAAATTCATAGTTCTTTATTGAAGTTAAAAAAGGTCTTTATTCGATGAGAGCGGGAAATGGACTGTACACTGTATCAAGACAAATGTCAAAATTCATTTTGTGCAGAGTTTTAACTGGTAGGGTTGCCGCCTGAACATTAGCATTGCGTGTATCTTTCATTTTTTGTATTATTGGGAATGCTATTTCGCAAATTTGAGATTTCAGCTGAAAATGTTTAGGATTTCAAATTGGTGGAGTAGGATTTCATTCAGATTTAGAAATTTCCAGGAAATCTTGTTCCAACAATTTAAAATATAATTTCAACCGAAGTTTCACATAACTCTGTACCCGTGGCTCAAATTACCGAAAATTTAGTAAAGATCGATTTTTGCGATTCCGTGAGAGTGAGTTGAAAATTTTCGACCAATAATGTGTACACTATCAGTAGAGTTTATTCACAATTATTTTGGGTGTGAATGGAATGCGTAGACGGAAACTCATTCACGCTTGTGCCATCGAGCCAACGCAGTTCCATATTATTCAGCTTTTAAATCCGCACTTAAATACAATTGGCCAGATTATATTTCTGAGATCTCAGAGGGCTCAGAGGACTCTGAAATATAAACACGATTCATCACAAAAATTTCTCACTTTTCCCCTTAAAAACTGAGACTGAAATTTTTTGGATTCGCTTGCTCAGATATTTTTTGTCGCAGTAAATTACATAGGAAGAAAAGAAAAAGAGAATTGTTTTGACTTCTATGTGAAGAATTGTGCTTATATTTTATCCTCCTGCTCTGTCATAAAGCGGAGAAAAATTACTGAGCGCTCAAGAAATATAAACTGGCTAAATGCAAAATACGTAAGCAAATCAGCAGATGTGGACTTGGCCTTAGTACTTTTTCTATTTAATGAACACATCCCTCGTACTTATTTTTCACCACGAACATAAAAAAAGTTCCCCATGGTCTTATTTCCAAACGTCAAAACAAAAAAAACAATTAGAATATGCTTTTGCATTTATAAAAATAAAAATAAGTCAATAAGGGAATACATATTTGGAAATATTTAGAGTATTTGGCAATAAGAGATGTTTTCTTATTCAAGTGAATTCCCTAAGTGGTGGAGTTTCAAGTGATATTCCAATACCTGGGTATTGGAGTTCTTACATCCGTAGACCTCCGAAAGCGGTGAGTACGAGGCATATCACAGATTCTTTATAACATTTAAAATTGTTTTATCTCTTTTAGGATCTCCATTCATTCATTCATCCGTGATCTCATTGCCCTCGATGCAGATGGCAGATGGAAGTGACAATGAGACATTTTTTCATCCATTAAGTCCCCTTCAGGCAACGAGTTCTTCTCTTCCTCCTCCAGCACTCGAAGTTCTTTGTAAGCGGGTATACCATAATATCTCAGAAAATCAAACCAAATTTACTAGCAGAAGAGACTTGATCAGTTTATATTTATGAGTGCTCAGAGAATTTCCCCGGCTATGCTGTCAAGTAGAAAGTAAAGAAGAGGTTTGGATTTGTCTGCTCAGGTGAGCGCTCGGATATAAACTAAACAAATGACTGGAGCCTCACATGGAACGTATTTGAATGCGATGGATGTGCAGAATCTCTGCCTTTTTGTTCGGGACACAGTTCCGGCATTGATTCCCTGCGTAAAAGTTTGGTTGTGGTAGTCTATCGCCTGTCTTCCGTTCCCATAGTGCAAGCCTCCATAAAAGACGATCACATTCCAGGATTCCACAAACTCTATAGCTTTCAGATGAAACACGAACCTTAATTAATTTCTCAATCCATTCAATTCGAGCATCAATACCGAAGAATTCAATAAAACTTATATGAGCAGGTATCATGAAGACTTAAGGCTCTCCCAAACCAACCCGAAATCATAGCGAATCATTCGCAAAGACAGTTTGTTGTTTAGCATGGTGTATCTTTTATATTTTTTATTATTGTGACTGATTTCGCCTCGTCGGCGAATGTTTCGCGTTGGTTTGGGAGCGCCTTTATCTTTTCATTTATTTCAATGTCATTGGGCAACTGGATTCCAGCATCCACATTTGGTTTTAAAAGTTATTTACTGTATTTATGCAATGTAGTCAAATTATTAAGGGATGAAAACCCATATTGTTAATATGATAAGGGTCAACATATTTCAAAATTTGTAGATGTTTAAGAAGTTGTGGAATAATAATTAAAGCAAAACAAATAATGTTTAAACTTAAGAATTTTGAGCTGAAGTTCCGATTGCGGATGGCGACTGGAATTACATTAGTCTTCTTTTGAATTTTCGTGATATAAGCTGTGTTGGTGCTGCATGCTGCATCTGACTTCACATTAGGGTTATTTAGGTGTTTTGTCAATCCCGTTCCGATGTTTATTAGATCGCCAGGTTGATACGATGTTCTGTTGCCACTTTCTGGATAGGTAATATGAACACTCTCGATTGGAGTTGTGTCTGTTGGAGAAATCGACTCAAGTCTTGGTGATGAATGTTTTTAACTGATGATGCAAAGATTAATGGCATTTGCTCATTGTGAGGCTGGCTATTTTTTTATCAACGATTTTTTCTCGAGAATACATCTTTGCCGATTCAGGTTGGAAAACTTGTTCCGATGTGATGTGTTTATAAATTTGTAACCAAAATCAATGATCTGGAATCATGTAGGCCCGGAATTCATCGTGTATCGACTTCCGTGTTGAGAATTTCATAGGTTTGACGAGCCTAATTTATGTGTTGGCGTTTGTTGGCACTAGCTTGTTTTTGGAACGGTTGTCGTTGGCCGTCATAGCCAATGAGTTTTCTAGTCCTCTTTTACATTTTACAACTAATTTATAATTTCTCAAAGATTAATGAAGTTATTTGAAAGATTCGAAGAGAATGTTTAAGGATATGATCCATACTTCAGAATGACCACACAAATTTATTTGAAAAAAATCATCGAGAAATAATATAGGTAGCCCTGAATTTGCATTAAAAACTACTTTTTTTAAATTTTAGGTATGAATATCTCAGAAACGTGACGTGCTACAGCAATTTTAAGTCCAGATTCGAGTTCAACGAATCAAAACTATCGGAGAAGTATATTTTGGTTCATGTTTGAGACAAAAATTCAAAGTAATTAACTATAGTGTTTTCGGGTGGATTTTCGGAAACAGTAAAAATACGTCAATTTTCAAATAGCACTCGAGAAAAAAAACCTTAGACAGAGATTTGTTGGAAATTGTGTAGGTACACTTTCAATTGTCTTTTGATAAAATTTACGAGTAACTGATTATTTTCGAGCCACATGGGAAATATTTTGTTCCGTCACAAAATTTTAGTCGCAAGGCTCAGATTCGGATTCAGCACCCCGGAAAACATAAGACAGGAATAAAATCAAAACTACCCTAATATTTTCATGGTAAAAACACAATTTTTGACTTAACTAGTATTAAATTTTGAAAAAATTACATTTCTCACGTCTTTACTGAAGATAAAGGGGGCTATCGTGGATAAAATTGGACACGGAATTTCTCCCATCTACTAAAATTGGAAATGGCAACAATTTTCCACTGTTCCTTGCAGGTTCAAATTTAGTTGATCAAAATGCTAGCCCAGTGGGCATGGATTATTCATTTACGATGCCAATAAATTCCGAGAGAAACTTGCGACCACAATTCACGTTCCCAGTTTTCGACGATGGGAAAAATTCCGTGGGGAATTTTACTCAAGATAACCCCCAAAGTCATCCTCAATAAAAAAACAAGGAAATCTGCTTTAGAACCAATATTTAAAAAAACATCGAAAGGAATACAAAGTTGTCTGTAATTTCTTTATCATTTCGATTGAATTGAATTTTCATCCCAAACGAAATAGGTATTTTTTCATTTTTGTATTTGTATTCAAAAAAAAAGATGTACCTATCGGACTTACCATGAAAGATGGAAGGACAAAACTATTTTTCATTTTTTACGAAAAGTTTCTTTAAAAGCGAAATAAGTTGGTAGGTACTATAACGAATTTACATATATGTTTTATTTTATTTTCAAAATTAAAAATTTTGTAATGTCTTTAATCTTCAATTGATTAAAAAAATAGAAAAATTACAAAGGAAGCTTATTAAGAGAAGTGGAGACACTATTATAAAAAAATGTACCTATAATTCTTTATGTATGACTTATGTTAAATGCTCCTTAGTATGTGAAACGACACTAAGCAACAACTCCTCGTTTCAATCACGACTCCAAATGTTCCAACCAGGAGGAGAGGAGACCGCGCAGCTCATACTTGGTCATGAGGTTCTTTCGTGGAATAAAGTTAGGGATACTGGCCACATTCACACAAGAGCGTTCTTAGTGTGTCGCTCCAATTTCTTTTATTTTTGCTGAGCATCTTCGTTGTTTTGTTATGCAGTTGCTTTGCTCTTTGACTTGGTTGAGTGAGTTCTCCTGCCACCTTGGACGCTCATTTAGAGTTTCACTTTTGATAATTCTTGTTAGCACTACTTTATACAGGAGATCCTTCCAGCATCCACCACGAATAATTTTACAGAATCCAATGATGCATTCAGGAGGTTCGCAAGAAAGGCTGCAGCAAAATCTATAATAAAATTAAAATTTTCATTTGACCCGACTGACTCCCGCTGATTTTTCTTGGATCTTTTTCTATCTATGTCTGCACACGCAGTGCCGGCTTAGTTATTCAAACAACTGGCGTGGCTCGAAATTTCGAAACCATAACTATAAATAAATTGTCTTTAATACTCAATAAATGCAGTAAACAATTGAAAACAACGAAGGACCAAAATAAAAGTACCTACAAAAGTTTGGAAAATAAATCGAACTGTCAAAACAAATCAAACTCACCTCATTACATTGTTGTTGTAATTCACATCTATTCATCGACACGAGTGAAATTACAAAAACAACAATGTAAACAAATGGGTTTTGGGGGGTGAAACGTACGAAAGTTTCCCATCTTTATTTGTTTATCTATGTCATAGAGTGTGTATGAAAATAAAGTCTTTAGCTCATAGAATCTTCAAGGCTTCCACAGTAGTTCTACGTCACACGAGAGAAACCTTATTCCTATGAATATACCCTTAGGGACAAACTTTTGTATAGATTTATTCTATAAAATGGTGTTTAAGGTAGAAAGTTATTAATTAAAAACTTTTGTTTCTCTATAATATTCGTCCAGCTTTACAAAATTATAAGTACCTAGGTATTATATGTATCAAAGTATGGCCATGTCGATACCTTCCAACATAGTTTCTATTCAAAATATGTAAGTTCCAGATGTAAGAATGAATAAAATTAGATATGAGTAGGAATACACTATACTCATCAATGTAGAATGTAGAATTTAGATATCCTCACAAAATTGGAATTACTCATGTCATGTCCTTTGTCAATGTAATACCTTTGGATGGATCCCTTGTTCCCTGATTTCATTTCATTTTATTTCTCCACTTCAACAAGCTAATGTTGTAAATTAGTTTCAGACTTCAATTCAAATCGGATTTTCCCGTTCCGTTTTGTCCTTTTGGACTTGGGCTACTCTACCTAACCTATATTCCTTTCATTTTATTCGAAGTTGTTGCTCGTTCATGTAATTACTTTTATCCTCACTACAAAAATGTATTAAAAAAGTTTACTAGCACATAGGGTATTGTGGTCTATCCTTAAATTGGGGGCATCTGCCTTGTATCCTTTGATGGTAATTTGTATTGGAAGAAATGAAAGTTGTAAAATTTCCGCAAAATTTTGGAAGGCTGTGGTACCATTTAAAGTTGTAACGCCATTTGGGTTAAAAGCTGAAAAAAAGTAGGTACCCAAAGTATGTACCACATCCAGATAAGCATCATAAAGTAGTACCAATGTGTAGCTAAGATAAAACTGATATTATTGTGTTGTGTACCGCACTTCTAGTTTTAAAAACTCTAAATTTGCCTCA
This sequence comes from Dasysyrphus tricinctus, assembly GCA_963921185.1. Taxonomy (NCBI): domain Eukaryota; kingdom Metazoa; phylum Arthropoda; class Insecta; order Diptera; family Syrphidae; genus Dasysyrphus; species Dasysyrphus tricinctus. The sequence continues at coordinate 136,344,925 of OY992530.1, read as the reverse complement.
GGATGCCATCTTCACCCTAAACACTTCACAAGAAAGAGATGGAAAATAAAGGTTTTCTTGCATAGCATTCCAATGAGATGCTTCACGGACAAATTGGAGTGCTTTACGTTGACAGGAAACAAGTGAATCGCATTGGATTCGCAACAAAAGTAAAACAATGCAACTACTGGCTTCTTTTGCCACTTTGATGGGAGTAAGGAACAATCGGAAGTAGGGATTCCATGACAAGTGACCAAATGGCTGAATACCACTGGGGTAACATATATTACAACGTCCTTGCTATTTCCTCTGTGGATAATTCAATCCTTTTAATAGTTCCAATTGCTCTCGTTGCTATACTATCTTCATTCTTGTTCAATTAGGTAGATATTCTTTACATTTTTTTTGTTTTTATTTTTCAATTTTTATTTTTTGTCTGCAAGTTGCTTAAGTCCATTCTTGCATCGCATGTGTTTTATGCTTAAGTGGATTGAGTGAACTAGTTTCAGTCGGTCGGTCTACGGATGAAAAATACAAAGGATATACGTGGAGATGCAGAGACTAGGAAAATGAATTTCTGCTTGCATTTTATTATATATCCAGAAGATTTGTGTTTTTTAATTAGCAACTAGGTATACGAATGACTAAGAAAAGCTACGGATTAATAAAAATCTTATTTAGAAGTTGTTGTGTGTATAGAATAGAGAGCGTGGTGATTGAGTTAGTTTGTATGGAATGATTTAAGGTAGAACCATCAGCAATCAGTATATACCTTGAGTTTAAGTGCCTGGTTTTAAAATTCGAATAAGCTCGTAGCAGCCAAAACAAAAATATTTTTTTATGAAGTAAATTGTATGAGGGAAAGTCGTATTCTCCCTCCCCCCCTGAAGCAGGGGAAGGAAATTTCAGAAATACATACAAACAAAATATTAAAAATCAACGAAAGCAGATAATAATATAAGAATGAAAGCGAATACTCCATTCTTTTATTTGCTTTTTAGATCAAGTTGCTTTAGCAATAGCCCAGTAACTATATACATCGGACCCTGCGTCAGATCCGGTAGTTCTTTCTGATTTTTTGCTGAGTTGTTTATGATGTTGGCCGTAGTACCTCGTGGCATGAGGGTTAGTGCGTAGGCCTGTTATGCTGAAGTTGTGAGATCGATTCCCAGCCCTGCCACCTAAAAACAGGAATGTCTTAGCCGAGGTATTGCGTCTTGCCAGGAACTGACAAAGTGACAAATCCTCCAAGGGTATATTTCTCATGAAAAGGTGTTTCTCATTAAGCCGTTCGGACTCGGCAAAAAACGCACACAAGAATGGTGGAGAGTTGTAAGTCACTAGACCCTGGTTCTCTTCGAGCCATAGGCGTAGGAAGGGGGGAGCAGAGGTGGGCAGTGCCCACCTTAAAAAATGAACTGCCCACCTTAGAAAAATCGGCAGTTAAACTTTTCTGGTTCTACATCCCACCTAAGAAGCAGGACTGAACAACTGTGAATGACATTTCAGATACCAAGTTTAAATTTTGCCTACAGTTACAGTTGGTCGTCACATAAAAGCAATTTTTGCCCACCCTTATTTTGTTTGTATTTACACATTGTTTGTATTTGCACACAGCATCAACTCGGTTTATTAATCCGGGGCAAGCACAACTGCACAAACCTAGTTGAACCGGTTTTAATTTGTCTCAAACCGAGTTACCTTGAACCTTGAAGATGAGTAGTTTTTCAGGTTTAAAAAGCGAAATCACTAAACGTAAGATATAGGTATGTAAATAGCCAAAAAATCGCAGTATTTCAAAATTTTCCACTCTATAAATAACCAAATTAAAAAATCTACTAAAATTAATTTAGGAACAAAAAAAATCGTTTTTCAGTTTTGGGGTGCGTTCAGATTTAATACTACGATAGCTCCATCTAGCAAAATACTACACGGCCATTCCAAAGTAATGGAGAAGACAATCGGACGCTTGTAGTAAGGATTTTCTTGTTAAGAAGTTAATACTTTTTTATGAAACTCAGTAGTTTTTAAGAATTCATCACAAAGTAGACGACACATATGTAAGTTTCACCAAAAAATTATGACATTCAGTAAGTTTATATAAAAAAATAGATGGTAACGGAGAAGACACGTACGATTTAGAGATTTCCGACCTTTACCTGAAAGATTCAAATTCTGCACTGTCCATTGAGATATGAAGTTGATTTTTTTTGCACACTTTCATAAAGTCAACATTTATCAAAAACTATCCTTGGTTTCCATCCAAGCTTCATTTTACTATCAGAAAAAAATATTAAAGATGGTAACGGAGAAGACAGTTAATGGTAACGGAGAAGACACGTACGATTAAAGATTTCTTTTTTGTTCAATTTGTATTTTTATTATTATTCTCATCAATGATAAAAGTTATCTAAGTAATTGAAAAATGTTATAAAATTTCATTGAAATCGGTTAACGTTAACACGAGCTAGTGAGCACTTGAAAGTTGTTATACTAAATACATGGGGTTTTCACTGTTTTTACTTAAAATATCAGCAAAATTGTAAAAGTTGATGGAAAATCTTTAAACTTGGCACATAAATTAAGTACCGTAAGGAGTATCAAAAAAAATGGCTTCAATAATTTTGTATAATATTTACCCCATTAAAAAATAAAATTAAATATAATTGTTTTTGTGCATTTGTTGCTATTTTTATTGGAGTAACTGTTATTTAAAAAAATATGTTTGTATACTCTTTATGGTACTTAGTATATGTGCCAAGTTTGAAGATAAACGTCAACCGATTTTAATGAAATTTAACACATATTTTTTTAATTACCTTGATCCATTTAAAGCATGGGGATCAAAGAATATCAGAATAAAAAAAAAAAAAATGCCTATGAGTCGTTGAAATTTGGGTGAGAAAAGTGCAATTTTGTCTTCTCCGTTACCCTGTTTTAGAGAGTTATACATGATATAAAAATCTAAAAAAAATTCACGATGATCCTTTTTCAAGAATAATTTTACAAACACTAATATAGTTTACAATTTATACCTATTTTTGTCATTTTTCGGTAACGGAGAAGACATGAAACGTTCAGTCATTTCGAAGCGTATTACTATTTTTACAGCACTCCTATCAAGAAAATAATTCCGAATTTCAGTAGTGTATTAAAAATACTTATAAAAACCTCACCGCACATCGCCTTTTGCATCACAATTTTATAGAGAACTGATAGCGGCAAAAATGCCGAAAAATGCACAGGTACGGAAGATAAAGTATGAGTTTTTTTATCACTTGCCTATTTTACAACAACACGTAGAATTTTGTATCTACAGTTTTTTCGTTAACTCTTATTATATACTCTAAATATTGGCATATATAAATATACTTTTTTCCTTAATTTGAAATTGAGTTGCTTGATTTCGAATTTTTTGGAATGGCCGTACATCATAAAACTAATGTTAAGCTTAAGTAAAAGCTTGAAAAAAAAATTAAGACTTGAATTAAAAAAATCAAAATCACCAAAAGCTAAAAATATTGCCTGTTTTGTGTACATCGCCAAATCGATTTTCTTGCCACCAAATGAAATTTCAAATCGTCTGTTTGGCGATAAATCGCTACATCTGATAAATTTGGTACATGAACCGAAACGTAATTCGATTTGGTTTGTTTAAAATTAAAGCTTACGGTTCGGTTTCGCTATGTATCAACTCGTTTTCCTTAAAGCCTACCAGCATCAAAAAGGAGACGTCAGGTAAAACAAATTTACTTTCCAGCTACAGTTGTGGCAAAAGCAATACACTTGATTTGGCATCCCATATCGAAACCGAAGATTGTTGGAGAGTAAATATTATAATTTGCATCTACCCAGGTAGATTTTTTTATCAAGTTTTTTTTTGATTTTTTAATGCAGCTTTGATTATGTTTTTAATGGTCTAGTATTTAAATTCATATTTTGAAGTTTCTTTTCAAAATGCGATCAAAGTTTGAGTGGAAAAATTTCTTTTTCTTTTCAATAAATGACTCAAAAAACAAGCTCATTTTTAAAGAAAAATCAAATTGAATAATGTTTATATTCTGAATTTAAATTTATTAGACGGTTGAGTAGTTAGACAGTTTCTAAAAGTTCTTAATAGTTAGAAATATGCTTTGTTTAATCTAATAAAATGCAAAGTTTGACAAATATTGGAAAATCGATGCCGTTTTCCAAGTAAGATAATTTTAGGACAAGTAGGACAGCTATCAAAGTTTATAAATACGACCGTATAACTTTTTTTTCGACTAAGGTGATGGATAACATAGGTATATGTCAACTTCAAAAGGTGGTTTGAAAATATTCTATGGGTCCATTAATTAGTAGCCTTTGTCAAATTATATATGAGTACTGCAGACAAATTTTATCAATAACTTTTAAGATGTTTTAAAATAAATTCAATAGCACTGAGTGCTTAAGTCTAGATTATGAAAAAATATGTTCGAATTAATGAACTATGAAATGAACCTTGATAATTAAAAAAAAAAAAACATGGATATAAGTTAACGACACTTAAGCTGAAAATGCAAAAAGCTTGAAAAAGCAAATTATTCATTTCCCGTGGGAATGCAAATAGGCCAACGACGACACGAGCAACCATTCTGCTGACGAAGCGTCTGCGACGCGACGACTGCTACCTGCAGGCAACATGATGCAATAGGTTTAGAGTAGGTTACTTTAGAATAAAATCATTATTGTAAAATTAGTCTTAATTTGGATATGAAATAATAAAGTTGTTTTTTTTAAGAAAAATAAATTTAGTATAATTTAATTGGCGCCCAACTAAGTGTGGCTTTGTGAGTGATAAAGTGCGTGTAAGTCGACGTCAAGTACCTCGCCGCGTAACTAAAATTGAAAAAAAAAAAAAAAAACGCGTGTAAGTCGACGTCAAGTACCTCGCCGCGTAATTAAAATTTGAAAAAAAACGTGCGTAAGTCGACGTTAAGAACCTCGCCGCAAGTGAAAAAATTTTAAGAAAACTCACCAAGTCACGAACCTACTACAGAAGCATATCATCACAGGAGTCGATAGACACTGAGGACCACGAAGGAGCGTATGAACGATACCATCAGTAGCTGAGTACACTGCAAACAGGACCAATGTCGTTCATACCAGCGTGGGATATGGAGTTTCTGGTATTATTAGTGTAAGATTTATAAAAATTTTAATTTAAGAAAAAATAATACAATTACAAAAAGAAATTTTTTTTTTAACAATAATTACTTTAATTTTAATTTTGCGACATAAAAAGAAATATCACGAAATAATATTTTTTTGACAATTTCAAATTTTTCTGCAATAATAAATTAAACTCTTTCATTGAAACCAATATATATTTAAAATATTAATATTTAGAATTTAGAAAAAAAATAATTAAAAAATACAAAGTACTGTTAGGTAAGAACATAATTATCCTATTAAAAATTAATTTTTACAACCATTGAAATCTAGTGATTATTCCCAACATTTTTTTACTATTATTATAAAATCTAAATAAAATCATGTCAAACCCAAATAACCTTATCCGCCCTTCAGTAAACCCATCAATAAACCCTAATCCTCAAAACGATAACCCGGCTGGAAACCCAGCACTTACAAACCTCATCTCTTCTATCGTGAACCAAACTCTTCGAACAGAAGGAAGGAATTTAGTATATTCAATCTTAAACCCAAATGCTGATCAATTCGCTGGAGTTGATCAAGCGATAAATCCAGATCAAAGAGAGAACATAAATGACCTTGATAAAATTCCCGACGTTGTGAGAAGCCTACGAGAATTCTCTGGTCAGCCAGGTGAGTTCAGTTCATGGCGAAAAAGTGTAGAAAGAATCCTTAATATTTATGGACACTTGAGAGGATCTCCAAAATATTTCGGAATTCTTAACGTTATAAGAAATAAGATTGTTGGTCAAGCAGACCATGTCTTAGAATCTTACAATACACCACTGAACTGGGACAACATCTCCAGATGTTTAAATTTGCATTACGCAGACAAGCGGGATCTAGGTACACTAGAGTACCAACTAACATCCCTTGTCCAAGGCAATTCCTCTGTTCAAGACTTCTATCAAGAAGTCTATTCGCATCTTACTTTGATCCTTAACAAAATATCCTCAATGGATGCTAGTCAAGAAGCCTTAAATTTATTAATGCACGCATATAGGGAGAAAGCCCTAGACACATTTATCAGAGGCTTAAAAGGCGATCTACCTAGGCTCCTAGGCATAAGAGAACCCTCAGATTTACCTCAAGCCCTGCATTTGTGCCTAAAGCTCGAAAATCAACATTTTCGAACGCAATACGCAACAAACAACAATGCTAGGAAAACACATCAATTACCACCTCCGGCTCCACCTAGACGTACAAGTAACAACTACCCCCAATTTCAAAGTCAACGACAGTTCTACCCAGAATTAATGCTACAACCTACAAGTAGGACTATTCCACAAGGTTTCAATAATTTTCAGCCACGATCAGGAGTACCACAAAGACCCCAACAACCTTACATGGGACTCAGTCGTCCACAGATGCAGCCCTATCACCCACAGATGCAGTATGCACAAAGACCTCAACCTTATACGAATTTCAATCACCCCCAAATGCAGTTTGCACCCAAACCTCAACCGCCACCAAGAAGGATGGACACATCAACAATTAAGACAAACAATATCAACTACATGAATCAACCCTTACAAAAAAAACTGGCCACCAGCACCTAAAAGAACAATTGACCCACCATCAAATCAGTTTCATCCCACCAAGCTACAAAGGAATTTTCATTTGAGCGCTACAGACGAAGCAACACCCGAAGACAGTTACCAGCAGAACATCCAATATGAAGATCAGCAATACGACCAAACTCTACAAGAGTACGCTGATTCACTTCCTCAAGAATATACGGAATCCTTTCCGCAATCAGATAGAGATTTTTCAAATGAACAGCATAATATGGAATACAATGATATCCATTTTTTAGATTAAGCTGTTCCTCTCTTCCATATTTCGAGTGTAAAACGAAGAGTGGAACTATAATAAAAATACTAATAGATACTGGATCGAACAAAAACTATATCCAACCTTGCCTCATATCAAAACCCCATACAAACGAAAAACCATTCTATGCTAATTCTATAGGGGGAAATGTCAAAATTACACAACACACTTTTCTAAATCTTTTCGGTCTCAATAACATAAAAATTAAATTTTTCTTAATGCCTGAACTGAAATCTTTCCACGCTATCCTCGGAAACGATAGCCTTAAAGATCTTTCAGCCGTTATCCATATAAAAGACAACTACATGATTGTAAATAACTCTGTTAAGGTTAAAGTTAAACAACTAGCTGCACAATCAGTTAACACGATTAACATCAGAACAAATCACATGTCCATTAAACAAAAAACAGATATTCAAAACATAGTAAGCAAATACCCCCGATTATTCGATGATCCAAATAATAAACTTTCTTGCACCACTGTTGTCAAAGGGGAAATTAGAACAACAACAGATTCTCCTGTCTATTCAAAATTTTACCCGTATCCAATTGCGCTTAAAGAGGAAGTTGAAAACCAAATAGAGGACCTCCTTAAAGACGGCATCATTCGACGGTCAAGATCACCCTACAATTCACCGGTGTGGATTGTCCCAAAGAAGACTGATGCTTCTGGAAAGAAAAAATTCAGATTAGTAATAGATTACCGTAAATTGAATTCAATTACAGTAGCTGACCGCTACCCGATCCCAGAGATAAATGAAGTCGTATCCAATTTGGGAAAGAATAACTGGTTCACAGTTCTCGATTTGAAAAGTGGTTTCCATCAGATTCCCTTGAAGGAATCTGATATGGAAAAAACAGCCTTCTCCATTAATCATGGAAAATATGAATTTACTAGGTTACCATTCGGCCTTAAAAACGCCCCATCAATATTCCAGAGAGCCCTTGATGATATCCTACGTGACCACATTGGCAAAATATGCTACGTGTATATAGATGATATTATCATCTTTAGTCAGGATGAGGCTACTCACTTGGAGAATATCAAAAAGGTATTTGAAACCCTAAATAACGCTCATATGAAGGTTCAACTCGACAAGTGCGAGTTTTTCAAACAAGAAACAGAATTTCTCGGATTTATTGTGTCTTCCAAAGGCATCAAAACAAATCCTGAAAAAGTGAGTGCTATAAAGAACTTTCCGTCTCCAACAACCTTGAAGGAACTAAGATCATTTCTCGGTCTGTCAGGCTACTATCGACGTTTCATTTGCGACTACGCAAAACTTGCTAAGCCCCTGACATCCCTTTTAAGAGGGGAGGATGGTCGTGTTTCAAAAAACACTTCTAGTAAGAAACTAATCCATCTCGACGAAAGTGCAATCGAAGTATTCGAAAAAATAAAAAAATCCTTGGTTTCTGATGATATAATACTAACATATCCTGATTTTAAAAGTCCCTTCGAACTTACAACAGATGCCTCGAACTACGCCATAGGTGCTGTTCTATCACAAAAGGACAAACCAATTACTTTCATATCAAGAACTTTAAGTAAATCAGAAGAGAATTACGCCACCAATGAGAAGGAAATGCTCGCCATTATATGGGCATTAGACTCCCTCAGAAACTACCTATACGGTTCGGCAAAAGTTCTTATCTTCACAGATCATCAACCTCTTACCGGTGCACTCAGCACAAAGAATAACAACAGCAAGCTCAAGAGATGGAAAGCATTTTTAGAAGAGTTCAACTATGAACTAAAATATAAACCAGGTAGGACAAATGTAGTTGCGGATGCACTATCTAGAACATCTCCGGTAACCCAAATCAATTCCCTAACACCCACAATTCATAGTGACGAATCATCGTCGCATGGCTTAATTTATAGTGTAGAATCGCCAATAAATTGTTTCAAAAACCAAATTTTACTTCAAGAAGGTACACCACCTAGTCAAAATTTCCAAATCATATTTCCCACTTACCACAGACATACTATCATTGAACCTATTTTTACCGAATCAAACTTAATTCAAATTCTAAAAAAATGCCTTAATCCATCTGTAACTAATGGAATCAAAACAGGCGAACGCATAATGGGTTTAATACAAAATATTTACAAAGACAATTTCTGTTCATACAAGATCCGATTTACACAAATACAAGTCCAGGATGTGGAAAACGAACAAGATCAAGAGAATTTAGTAATGGAAGAACATAATCGCGCTCATCGAAACCAAAAAGAAAATAGAGTCCAAATTTTAGAAAAATACTTTTTCCCTACACTAAGTAAAAAACTAAAAAAATTTACTAAGCTCTGCCTTATTTGTAAACAGAATAAATACGATAGAAAACCCAATAAAGTCCCAATACAATCTACTCCCATACCCAAATATCCCGGTGAAATTATACACATTGACATATTCTCTACAGAAGGAAAACTTGTTATCACTGCAATAGATAAATTTTCTAAATATGCCGTTACAAAAGCAATAAACTCAAGGGCTACAGAAGATGTAAGACAACCAATAAGAGATATTACCTTTGGTTTCGGAATACCGAAAGTAATAGTCTGCGATAACGAAAAATCATTTAATTCAGAATCAATTCTCTTTATGCTGCAAAACGAATTTGGAATTAATGTCTTCACTACACCTCCCTACACTAGCACATCTAATGGTCAGATAGAGAGATTTCACTCAACTCTCGCCGAGATTATGCGATGTTTAAAAGCTGAGAAAATCTACGAATCCTTCACGGAACTCCTAGAAGCAGCTGTTAATGCATATAACCTTTCTGTACATTCAGTAACAAACAAGAAGCCAATCGATTTATTTTTCAGCAGAGATACCGAAAGTTCAGCTCAAATTAAGGATGCACACTTAAAAAATATAGAAAAATTAAAGTCTAAACAAGAAGCTGATATAACATATCATAATAAGAAAAGGACTGATTTAAAAGACTACTCTCCTGGAGATATCATCTACGTTAAAGTAAATAAACGATTAGCTTCAAAGCTTTCAACACGATATAAAAAAGAAAAAGTAAAAGAAAATAAATCAACAACCGTTGTAACACATTCAGGCAAAGTCGTCCATAAATCCAACATTAGAAACTAATCCTATCTTCCCTTTTTCCTTTTATCCAACAGATACCTATTAAAACCAATCCAAGGAACCGTTAACATCCTAGACTACTCCAACTCCCCCATCATCATCCTTAACGATGGAATTGCGAAAGTTTCTGAAGGAAACTTTAAACTTATCCATACACTGAGGGAAAAATGTATGCACTCAGCACATCATTTTATTTACTCATCCTATATTTTTCTGCACACATACTTTTCTGTACTCATTACCTAATGAAATATATACTGACAACATAAACCTATTAGCAGTGAAGCAGCTACTAAATAGTTCTGTTGACTCATTACACGAATATGTACCACGCCAGCTTACGATTATGTAGTGAGAATAGATTCTATGCACTATTTTTTGGTATCATTGCGTAAATATAAACTTTCCATGGACTCAGTAAATAATTATGTGTAGGTTGTCGCATGATGATGTACTGAGTATAGCTCATATGCACTTATTAAATAAATGTAAATAAATCTATTTAGGCATTTTTTGAAAAAACTGTTAGTTTTCTGCGATTAGTACAGTGTCTATGCACTCAATAGATAAATATAAATATTTTATGTATGCATTTACTAAAAACAAACCGGTTATCTGTGATAAGTACAGATTCTTTGTATTGAGGACAGATCAATTTGTTTGTAATGAGTACATATTTATGTAATGAGTCCATATGTTTATGTACTCCATGTGTGTATATCCTCACTACATATGTTTGTATCGAGTCTATGTACTCAATCCATATTTATGTAATGAGTCCATATGTCTATGTACTCCACATATTTGTGAAATGAGTCCATATGTCACTACACATTTATGTTATGAGTCCATACATTTAAGAGAATCCTCTGTAACGTTTCACCTTATTCTGAAAGTTTATTTTCTAGATATTTATTTTATTTTAAAAATACTTTGTGATACTTACTCGGATTTGAACTGGGAACCTTTCACACACGAAGATAGCACGCATCCACCAGGCCACTTGGGGGCACAAAAAACTGGTGCCAAAACTGAATAAGTTGAAACTCATTGCTTGGATGGCTGAAGTGCTCAATATACACATAGAGTCAGTACAAGTTGCGTGGACTCAGCACTGTAGCTAGTCAATAGATACATGTGTAGGTATTGAGTATATACCGTCTGTATTGAATAAATGTCGAAATGGCACACGTCGTATTTACTCTACACATAACTTAATGTAATCTATAACAGTTTCATTTGCATGGGTTGCGCTTGATATGTGTTGAGTACATACCGTCTGTATTGAACAAATGTCACCATAGACTCTGTGCAGGTTGCATATACTCAGTACATAACTTTATGTAATAAATGTTTTCTATACTTGGATGGCTGGTGCTTGATATGAACTGAGTAAATACCATCTGCATTGAATAAATCTCGACAAAGACTCAGTATACGTCATATTTACTCAGTACATAACTTCATGTAATAAATGTTTTTTATTGGTGGATGGCTGGCGCTTGAGTATTAACTGTTTGCATTGAATAAATGTCACTTTAGACTGAGTGCACGTTGCATATACTCAGTATATAACTTTATGTATCAAATGTTTTTTATTGTTGGATGGCTGGCGCTTGATATGCGCTGATTATATACCGTCTGCATTTTATAAATGTAGACATAGACTAAGTACACGTCGTATTTACACAGCACATAACTTAATGTAGTTAATAATTTTTTATTTAGATGGCTGGCACTTGATATGTGTTGGGTATTAAACGTCTCTATTGAATAGATATCGAGATGGACTTAGTACACATTGCTTATACTCAGCACATAAGCTTAATTTTTAAATTTAAATTATATTAAATCGAAACATATTTGACTTTAGCTGGTCCATAGTTTTGTGAGTATATTACGTCTTTATCCAATACACAAATCGGTACTCTAGATTGTTAGTTTTATTCGATACATAACTTGAATTATAACTAGTACACATTAACTTTACTTAGTGAATAGACCTTCGATGGCAATCCTTTGCAAACATCGGTACATACAATTTACATTTATGGTTCTGTACGGAGTGCATTCATTTTTCCCTCAGTGTACCATCGAACTGACGCCATACGAACATTTCATTTCAAATGCACAATCTATTATCCTTAAACAAATCCCTAAAACCAATCCTTACTTCCCAATAATTCATCATGAAATAGAACAAATCAAAAATTTAATACAAAATCTTAAAGTTAATAGATCAAAACGATCATTAGATTTCATAGGAACAGGATGGAAGTGGATAGCGGGATCACCCGATCACGAAGATTTCACCATCCTTAGAAATAAGATAAACAATGTAATTGAAAACAATAATGAGCAAATAGTAATCAACGAAGAATATAAGAAACGAATAAATATACTTACCAATGTAACTAATGAAATTATAAATACAATACAAAAAGACAGTACTATCGAATATCAATTTAATGTAATATTATTATTTAAGCCCGTATGACACTACATTTTTTCTTCATTGTATTTCTCATTTAATCTATCAAAGTGTCAGCAGAGCAAAAAGGGATAAAAAGTGTTTTTGAGAAAGTGATAGCATTTCTCTAAATTAAATTTCACATTTACAATGTGTCCCAAAAGAAAATATACATCATAACCTAGTGTTCTCTGAGTCCAGTGTATATCAACTTTTGTAACTGAGTGTACCTTGAAATAATTTTTCATTTTTAATTCTGAACAATCAAGAAAAGCTGCCAGAATCTGACAAATTTAATTTAAAAATCACATTTTTCATAGATTTTTTGTGACATTTTTACATTTATGGATACAGTGCGTACCCACTCACACCTATCAAAGTTTGAATAAGAAATTATACGTTCCGCTTTAGTTTCATTTTCAGTTTATTAAAAATGAGAGAAAAATGTAGTGTCATACGGGCTTTAAGATAAAACTTATAAAAGAAGAATTAACGAATATTATTTATGCTATTGAACTTGCTAAAGAAAATATTGTCAACTCCAATATTATGTCGAAAAATGAAATAAATATTATATTAAGTAAAATGGATAAAGAAATATTACCATACACAAATTTAGAACAAGCAATTAAATTTGCTGATGTAAAAATTGCATTCAATTTAAAAGATTTACTATATATTGTTAGTATCCCTAAAACAAAAAAAGAGATTTATGAAAAATTAATTGTAATCCCAATGAAGAAGAATAATGGTTTAATAAACAAAATATCTTATAGAAATATATTAAGAAATGAAAAAAATATATATGGAATGCTAAATAACTGTAAGAAAATTGAAGAAATTTCTCTCTGTAAACAAACAGATCTAATTGATTTAAGTAATAATAAGTGTATAATAGGTTTACTAGAAAATAAAAATGCATCATGCAACTCTACAAATAGCCAACACATTGCCCAGGTTGAAGAAGTATCACCAGGACTTGTCATCCTTAATCAATTCAACGGTACAATAGAAGCTAATAATCGCACTCAATCGCTTAATGGAAACTACATAGTCAAATTCTACAACGAAACAATAATGATCAATAACCAACAATACATTGCTCAAGAAATTGTCAACATCCAAGCTTTACCACCAACACCGCATACAATTCCTGAAGATTTGGCAGTTGAAGAAGTCCTTTCCTTAGAACTCATGAAGGAACTGCATACGAAAAACACGCAGCATCTCACTAAGATTCAACTAGAGAAGGACACACACCAAATAACAACATATGTGATATTTGCAGCCGTATTCTTCACAATAGTGTTACTGCGTTACAAATCCAAAACACCCACGAGTAATTTGATAACAACACCACCTATGATTATGATATCAAATCAGGATGAATCCAATCAGCCATCACCTCTTCAAAGATATCCCAGCATCTTTAACATCATGTAAAAATGCGTGGACGCATTAATTAAAGAAGGGAGGAGTTAACGACACTTAAGCTGAAAATGCAAAAAGCTTGAAAAAGCAAATTATTCATTTCCCGTGGGAATGCAAATAGGCCAACGACGACACGAGCAACCATTCTGCTGACGAAGCGTCTGCGACGCGACGACCGCTACCTGCAGGCAACATGATGCAATAGGTTTAGAGTAGGTTACTTTAGAATAAAATCATTATTGTAAAATTAGTCTTAATTTGGATATGAAATAATAAAGTTGTTTTTTTTAAGAAAAATAAATTTAGTATAATTTAATTTATATTCAAATGTATATACAAACTGCAACAGGCCGCATTACCGCTTCCGCTTAGTTGCACCATTTTTGAAAGAAGTTTACCGCTAGTGTGGCGGATAAAAACTTAGTTGAAAACTAATTTTACCCAAAACCATTAATTTTTAATATAGATGCATCGTAAGACATTGGCATTGTTGCAGAGTTGAGTTTGGTAGCACTTCTAATGATTGTTAATTTGCTTTACTCTTGACGTCGTTGTCGGCTTCATTCATTAGATCTCTTATGAACAAATTCGGGAATTAATTAAATGCTCAAGGGCACATAAATACATACATAGCTATTGAGGAATCACTTGCACCAAAAAATTGTTTAAAGATTAGAATTGGTTTGGACTGGTTGCCCACCTTAGAAAAAATTCCTTCCTACGCCAATGCTTCGAGCTGTTGTGTCACCCAATTTAATTATTTTTTTTTATAGACGCTGTAGGGGTAAATAAAATTGCCTATTTTTTGTTTTGCATACTAGGACATTCGCGTAAAATCTGCCAAAAAAATCAGAGCATGTGGGGTCTTCGTATGACCCTTGGTTTTCGATTTATAAGCAACATATTGGGATTTAAACTGGAAAGTGGCAACCCTTCTGTTGTCCTTCTGACAGTGTTGCCACCTTGGCAACAATTCTTAAAAGTAAAGTTAGAACATGAACAATTTGTATACAAAAGCTCAACCCGTCAGGTCAAAATGAAAGGCTGGCCTCACTAACAGCCACACTATTTAGAGCAAACATTACGAAGAATGATGAGAAATGGTAAAGTTCGAATGGATCTCTATCAATTTTGAACAAAATTATTTTTTGAACAAGGCCTTAACTTTCGTCTCTTCTTTACTTTATCAATACATATCTTGACCCTATTTTTACTTCAACAAAAATTACGCGCTATTTGTTAAAATATTTAGAAAGCTTTGATATTTTTATATTTTTATATTTTTTTTTGTTGGTTTTTGATAACTTTTCCTGCTTAATTTTTTTTATAAAATTTTTAAAACTATCCATTTTAATAGAAAATTTAATTTTGGACAAAAAGTTGTAAAAGTAAAAATGTCAAATTCGGCTTAGTTTTCAAGTTATTCCAAGAACACATGAGTGAATTAAATAGCATTTTCGATTTATAGGCCAAACAAATAAATAAAATGCACGACTGGAGCGCAGGTACTTGTTCAAGTTGCTTGAAACTTAAGAACTTTTAAAATAAGCAAGTAATTATAGAACAAAAATATAAAAAATATAAAAATGTATAAAAAAACCATTTAAATCGTTCTTTTAATTGCATAAACAACTAGTAAAATAGCTAAGCACTCAAACCCAAGTATGCCATTTTATTACTTAAAAAAAAGGAATATAATATATGCAAAAAAAAAAAATTTAAATCGTTTGAGCGGTTTTCATAAAAATGTATTTTTCTTATATATTATATAAATATTAACTATATGCGGGCGGCAATGGTGCAGTGGATATAGTGCTTGACTGCTAACTTAGAGGTGTGGGTTATCGAGCCCCATTCTAGGCAGCATTCTTTTCTATATTCTCCCAGCTTAACTGGACGCCAACCGTGAGATTTAATAAGATAATAAACACCTCGATCTCAATCCACTGTGCCAAATCTCTCCTATCTTCCTACTCTTTCTAACTAGTGCCATGCAATTCAGGTTGCATTTAAAAGACCTTTTAAATTATTATTATTATTATTACAATTTTAGTAACACTTAAAATAAAAAAATTGTGATGAAAATTTTTAGAAAATATTAAAATATACATTTTAAAACCTGGTTTCAAAAAAAAATCATTTACTCGTTTTTAAATAAAAAAAATATTATTTTTGTAAAAATCCAAAACTTGTTTTTTTTTAAATTTTGATAAGCCATATAATTGATATTTTAAAGAAGCTTTTTCATAAAAATTTTGATTGAAATTCGTTAAACCGTTAATGAGAAAATTGAAAAAAAAAACACCGTTATTTGATTTATTTGTCACCGTTAAAAACAGTTCTTGGTAATTTTTTTCTACCAAAATATATACCATGCCTTAAATAATACACTGATTTTTTGTTTCGAAATTTTTGGAGCCGTTTTTGAGATAAATAAGCTTTTCCTTAACGATTGTATGGCAAGTATTTTTGGAGCTAAAAAAAAATCAGTTTCCCCTCTGTAGAGTTACAAAAAACCTTAAGTTCAAAATGTAGATCCAGATACAAACAAACATTCAGACAGACAGAATTGTGCCCCCCAGTTTGTTCGTGCTCCCTATCATTGTAATGCCATGTTTGATTTTTTTCACGAATCCAAAACTTGCCCTATATACAGTGACGAGGAAAAGTGGACAAATTTGTTCACCTATTTGTTAGGGTTGGTGCAAACTTATCATTGTAAGCCTAGAGAAAAAAATTTAATTTGTTCAATTTTGTGTATTAAATCAAAATTTATTTTTCTTAAAAAAATTAAAAAAAAAAATGTGCAGTACACTGAAAAAAAATTTAAATGAGATTTTAGATTTGTCCACTTTTGTCCGTTTTGGGTCAAAGTTTTTGTATCACTATTCATTCCAAGAATCCTTGTTCTTAAACAACCTCAAAGCTTATTAATGTTGGATGGATGAATTTCATACTGCCATAGCTATCACTCCACAATTTACCGGACTGGATTCAGGTCACGGCTTTGCACCGGCCCTGCATACCATTTTCAGAAACTACTAACTTTCGAATCATTTCTTGATTTTCTTGTTGGAAATTGAATTCAGACTCTCTGTAGCCAGTTTTTGCAATTAATGTTGGTAAATAAAAACGTGGTATGTCAAAATATTTTTGGGTCCAGGGCGGCAAAATAGCTTAATCCGCCCCTGCCTACATGGTGTTTTCAAGTGATAAGGAATAAGGATTTATGGAATAAATAGTGAAAAAAAAACTTTAACCCGAATTGGGCAAAAGTGGTCAAGCCCAAAAAATTATTTAACATTTTTTTCAGTGTACTGCAATAATTTGTTGAATTTTGTTTTGAAGATTTTCTATTGATATGATTTTGGTGGGGCAAAACCTTATTTATTTGGCTTAATACAAGCTAATTCTAAATCCAACTTAAAAACTAAGAATTTAAGCTGAGTTTCGTGAGGGGGAGGGCGGTTCAGAAGTGGGAGTTTTAAGGAAGGAGTACTGAGGTTTAAGTCAAAGGAGTACATGTTCGAACTTACAGCCCGCAGCATACGATTGATAGGTTCGTTGGAGCCATAAGAAGATCAGTGGGTGGGTTTGTAAAAGAGACGAGGATTACGAGTAGGTATTTCGAGGGTTTGTATTAAAAGAGAAAGAGTTATAGAGCGACATGAACCTCAACGGAACCGGAGAAAAGTCCATGAACGAAGAGAATATCTGATATTTCTCTTCGTTTTTGCAACGAATTCAAGTTGATTAGTTTAAGGCGGTCTAGATTGTTCCATGATAGACCTCCAAGAACAAAATGTACGAACCTTAAAAGGCGTATTCTAGGAGTTAATGAACAAGTGATATGTGTAAGGACCGGGTTACATAGTGGTTGGATAATTCCTTGGACCACTTTTGATGAAACCCAGAACTGAGTTTGCTTTGAGAATGATATCGTCTTTGTGAGTGAGAAAATTAAGCTCTGGGTTACATAAAATTTCAAGGTCGCGAATATTATCAATGGTGGGTATGGGTTGATTACGGAACAGGTAGAGGCGGAAAGGAGATTTGATACGTCTGCGAGAAAAAGTATGATGGATTAGCACTTGGCACCGTTTAGCTCCAAGCTATTTTTTAGACACCAAACTGAAAAACTATCAAGATCCTGTTGAAGAAATAATCTTGAAAAACTTATTATCATCGGTGTACAGAGAGATAGAAGAATGTTTGATGATCCTCTCAACAATGTTAATAGCAAGAATAAACAAAAGTGGACCTGGGTGGCTGCCTTGGGGGACACCGGAAGTAGAAAGGGCAAGAGGTGGCAGATCTGAATCGAACTCTGTAATTACAGTTTTCAAGGTAAGAAGAAATCTATTGTAACAAAGAGAGCTCAAAGCCGAGAGTGGACGATTTGAAAAGAATAAGCTGTGAGGACGAGATGAGAGATTTGCAGTGGAAACACACAAAGAGTTTGGGTATGTGTGAAAGCTTGCCAATGGGACGATAATTGTTAACATCGCTCTTCGGACCCATTGTGTGTATAGGGGCTAAGAAAGGTGATTTTGATATCTGAGGAAACTCTCCTTGATTTAGGGAAAAGCCTGAAAATTTTTGAGAGAGGGAGAGAGAGAAAATAATTATTTTATATTTTCTCTGGAAAGGTCATTAGACCTGCCATAACCAGTTGCAAGGTTTTCCATTATTAACAGGATACCCTGTATGTACGTTCAAGTGTACCTTTGTATGATTCCGATCGACTAAAAACCAAATATCATTATCATTAAAAAATTTTAGCATTGCTCAAATTGCAAATTGCTTAACGTTGTTTCATAATGGTAGCAACTCAGAGGCCTTTTAAAAATTAAAGTGAACTAAAAGTTGAATTCTCTATTATTCTTTAAAACAAATAACCAGTTTATTATTGAGCAAAAAAACCAAACAAAAATCGCAGTTATTGCAACTTTATCCTCAAAAGCAATTTGTTCTTACTTCTCTGGAAGAAAATAATTGCGACTTCTATTTTTTGTGAACTGAATTTTGTTTACTCGGATTGTTGTGTGTTTGACTCTAAAAATTCCAACAAATAACAATTTGACAACCATAAAATAAAAATTTAATCAATTTGTTGTAATGAAACCATTTTTAAATGATTTGAAATCATACATAATATATTCTATATTTATTTCTACCTGGAAAAAGCCCCTGTTTCCCACGTCTGCTACATACTCTACTTAAATGTGTATGTAAGAATATAAACATACTATACCTACATATTACTTTATGCCACAGGCACTCTAAAACTAATTAATTTGAATTCAAAATAAAAAAACCTATGTACCACGATTTGTTTTTCAATATTTTAATCATCCCTGGTTTGTTGTGGTTATTATTATTTTAATAAAATTCCTGTCGTTAAACCTATAATAGAAAATACCCTTTTTATGATGGCTATATGATTCAACTGCCATCTTCCCTCAACTTTTCCCATCACAACAAAATCTAATTTAATAAACAATTGGGATATAATTTAATTTATTTTCATTGCAACAACTGGTTAGTCTGTTTTAATACCCACATAAGCCCTGTTTCTAAAAATTTTAAAATAACATATACTATAAGCGCATTTTTGTACATATGCACATATGTATGTACAATATTTACATACAACCATCGGAGCAGAGGCCTTTAATACAATTTAAATTTCGTAAATATCCGTGTGGTATTTTGACATGAAACTATACGAATTATTTTTACGCAAAAAGAGTATGTGGAACAATATCGTTTTAGAGTGATAAAAAAAATAAAAAATTAATGTTTATTTTTAATGATTTGATATTAACATAGAAACATTAGTATTTTTTCCTGTGTAAATAGTAAATAGATGGATGACAGATTAATATCAAAAATTAATCTTGCTTTTTATAAAAATTAATTTTGTTTAATAACATTGATTATACATAAGTACCTGGGCGACGAACTTTTCAGATTTTTTGTAGGTATGTATTCGTATTAATAGTCGGAGAGCTACCAGTCACTTTGACTAACCTACTAGACACAAGGCTACAACTTTGTGTATGCTTGATTTGGGACTAGTTAAGTATGAAAACCACGGTCTGGCAGGGTTGCCGCGGTCGAAAGGTTGCCATCTGATTTTTTCAAAATGCAAAAAAAGGGTCAAATTTAACCTACTCGCACAAGGCTGAAACTTATTTATAATTTAGTTTATACATTCTTATGCATGAAAAAAATTATGCCAGACGGGTTTGGCGGTCGAAAGTGCTTGCCAGACGAGCCTAAAGCTCTTAAAGATTAATAAAAGATATTGGATAATTTGAGAAATTTGTTAGGTACAAGTGTATTCTTTGTTCGTGAACAGATTGGTCAAAAAATAAAGATCTGAGAAAATTTCCGCAATTCTAGGGTTGCCATCTATTTTTTTCAAAATGTAAAATAACTTCCAAATGCAACATATCTACTTTTAGAATGCTGATTTTTGAATTTATAATAACTTATGTCTTTTTGTACATGAAAAAAAAGATGCCAGACCAGTTTTGATGGACGAAAATAGCTTGCCAGACGTGTTTTTAAAGTTGGTATTAAAAAATGTCATTGATTAGTCAGAGAATTAATGTAATAAATATAACATGTTAACTGCGTATAATCCTAATACATATTAAATCAAGTCAACAAATTATCATATGGTTCTTTCACTGTAGACACAGGGTTGCCACATATTTTTTCTAAAAATTTTATAAAATTGACAAAACTGAAACACCAACCTACACCTACCTAAAGTTTTTGCACATATGTAATCTTATGCCATCCTGTATATAAACAAAACGTAATTGACAGACGGTCAAAACCTTCTGTCCGACAAGCCTAAGATTTAAAAAATTGGTATTATAAGAAATATCCTTTCTTGATTTTTTCTTAAATTTCAAAAAACTGTCAAAATTGCAAACCTACCCACTCAAAGCTGATTTTTACATATACGTTAGCTGATATATTCTTAAATATGAAAAAAAAATCATATATATAGGATATTTCTTATAATACCAACTTTTGAAAATTGAGGCCCGTCTGGCAGGAACTTTCGACCGTCCGTCCGGTGTGATATATTTTTTTCATATTTAAGAATATATCAGCTAATATATATGTAAAAATCAGCTTTGTGCGGGTAGGTTTGCAATTTTCACAGTTTTTTGAAATTTAAGAAAAAATCAAGAAAGGATATTTCTTATAATACCAATTTTTTAAATCTTAGGCTTGTCGGACAGAAGGTTTTGACCGTCTGTCAATTACGTTTTTTTTATATACAGGATGGCACAAGCTTACATATGTGCAAAAACTTTCCTATCTTCCTACTCTTTCTAACTAGTGCCGTGCAGTTCAGGTTGCATTTAAAAGACCTTAGGTCTTACAGACAAATAGTTAAAATTAAAAAAAAAAAATTAAAATTTTGAAAGAAATAAAATTATGTTTAAAAAAAATACTAGATGAAGTTTTTCTTGCATACTTAGATTTATTATCATGTAAATAGTTTGTGGCAACTTAATTTTCAGGATTTTTTAGACATGAAAAATATCTCGTTGTGTAGATTGATTTTATATAAGAAATTTTCCTTCTTATATCCGTTTCTTTCATATAAGAAATTTTCTTTCTTATATCCGAAGTTTTTATATAAGAAAAACTCGGATATAAGAAAGAAATTTCTTGGATTTTAAGACTTTCTTATAACCGTGTTGCACTGTATCCAAATCATTTTATTCATTTGCAAGAAATTGAACAAATATATAGAGTCATTTTCGGGAAACTAAAGAAATAGGCCCTTGCCCAATTGTACCAAACCCTGATTTTTACAAAAACCTAATTTTGTAGGTATTACTTTCGCTGCAAATGTCATGTTAATCCTTAAACCATTTCTGAGGAATCAATAATTAATAAAAGTGGGTTGGCAGATGGTAGATTTTATTGAAGCCATTTTTCACTGGCTATCTTTTAACGCTCAAAATATCATCAAAATCATCTTAGTTGGCACGTAGAAATACAATTAGTTAGACCGTTTTCCAGAAAACAACAAATAAAAAAATTGGTTTGGCAATGGATGGATTTTAATAAATATGTGGTGTTTGGGAGAAACAAGATAAATTGCATCTTTACGTCCACTTTACATCGACCTAGATCCTAGAATCTAAACGGATGGACCGATATTTATGAACATAACCTTTGAAAAATGGTGATTCAAATTTGAAGAAAATCTGTCCACCCACTTAGGTTCTAGGTCGATGTAAAGTGGACGTAAGGACGCAATTTTTAAAATGGAGTTTTCTTTTTTCTCCCAAACACAGCGGAAATATAATTTCCTAATGTTTTTTATCTTCAAGCAGACAAGCTCCGAATATTTAATCCAAATTATTTGAGCTATTTTCGAGAAACTTTAAAATTTGGCGTGTCAGCGGACGATTTTTACTAACAACACTTTCTAAAATTTGTCCACTATTAAGAACAAATAAGAAAATGGTATTTTGATCATTAGGACCGTTTCTGAGATATCAAGTATTATCAAGTATTAAGAAAAGTGGGCGTAGCAGTAGACTAGATTTAAAAAAATAACCATTCAAGGTTTTTTCTATCTCAAACAAACTCTGAAAATATCATTTTATCATTAGAGGTGGTTCGGAGAAACGTTAAAATAATAAAAGTGGGCATGGTAGTGGGTGGATTTAGATTTTTTTGCTCGTAATAACGAGCTCCGAATATGTCATCTTTATCGAAAAATTCTTATCTGAGAAATCGAGAAATAATAGAAGTGGCAAATTTTACTTAAATAATGTCTAAATTATTAACTTGCTCATACAATGTAACTCTGAAAATGTCATTCACATCGTTGGAGCCATTTCAAAGAAACAAATAAATAATAAAAGTGGGCGTGGCATTGGCCATAATATCCAAATATACATTTTTTAATTATTTTCTCTTAATGTGAATAAACTCTTAAAATTCCATGAAAAGGCAACGAGCTTTTTCCTGGTTTCTCGGAAAAAGCTCGTTGCCTTTTCAAATAATAAAAGTAGGTGTTGCAGCGGGTGGATTTTACTGAATTTTGATTTCTTTTCATTCTCATAAGAAAAAACTCTGAAAATGTCATCTTAATAAATGTATCCCTATTTCATAAATCAAAAAATTAGAAAAGTGGTCGTGTCAGGAGGCAGAAAAAAATAGCTTTTAAATATTTTTTTCTTGCTCATACCAACAAATTTGGAAAATTTCGTTGAAATCATTGGAGCCATTTCTGAGAAACCAATAAATAATAAAAATGGGCGTGGCAGTAGGCGGATTTTTGTTTAAACATTTTCGACTTTTGTCTTTCTTATTAGAATAAACACTGAAAATATCATCCAAGCCATTTAAATCGATTCCGGGAAATATAGCGTTTTCGAGAAACCACGAAATAAGAAAATTGGGCATGGCAGTGGGCGGATTTTACAAAATTTAATTTTTTTATTTTTTCTTCAGTCATAGGAACAAACTCTGAAAATTTAATCCAAATAGTAGGAGCCGTTTCCGAGAACGTATATATACAAGATTAACTCGTTTAAAGTAATAAGATTAGCTGTTAGAGTTCGAATCAATAAATTCCAACAGCTTCAAATATAACCCCACATATATGTATATACCTACATAAAGGTACTTGCTAGAAAAACAGCAAAAGAAATTGAAAGGAATAATCCTAGTTTATGTACAAGATAACTTTTCTTAATGTCCATTTACCGCAATGTCACTATGGTTATCATAATATTCGTGTCATTGTCACAAATTTTCAAATCCATCTAAAACTTTAAACCTCATGCAGTTGGAGTTGGATGATACTATAAAGTTTGAACATCAAAGACAAGAAACTTCTCTCATTCACATATTAAATTCTTTGGTATGTTTCTTTGAAATCTTAAAACAAAACTAAAATATGGGGAAGTTTTAAGTTTCAAAGTATCTAAAGAAAACATATAGAAAAGTTTTCTTTTTGAACTTTAATTTGAACAGCACCCTTTTTTTTGACTACACAGTCTCGAAATGTTATTAGATTGTTTTCTGAAGCAAGAATAAACTTACCATTTCTTCTTCATTTCATTTCGGTGCTATTGTGATCTCGAAGGGATCAAAAATCTTCCACTTATCTGCTTCACACTAGTGATCTGCCCGTGGGGTACGCCGCGTTGACCTTAGAAAGTATCGGTAAGACTCCCGATTTTGAATTGATTCATGCCTGAGGCCAACTAAATGCTGATGTCGTTGCATTTGTTTGTACCAGGAGTATTTTGGTCTGCCTTTCTTTTTCTTCTTCGCGATCGTGTTGGAATTTTGTATAGGATATTGGCTTTTTTACGGGGTTCTCTGGAACTCTCCTTTGAACATGACAGTACCAACTGTGTCAGTCGTGTTCTAGTTTCTGCAAGATGGTATTTTTGACGTAAAGGCTTCCACGGATCTTTTAAGACTTCTAATTCGATCAAGCTTTGTTACTCCTGCCTGAACTTAATTGTTGGTGGCAACTTTCATGCAAACGCAAAGCATACCTTTTGGGCTTCAAGATGCATATCTCAATCAAAACGGTCGAATGCTATATGAGGCAGGAATGGAAAATAATTGCGATTTTCATTCGACAGGCAAGCCAACTTACCAACTATGAGGAAAACCTTGTCAAAATTGAAAAACCACCCAGGGTAACAAACAGTAAAACCAACTGGGAAGGATTTAAGAAAGATATCGAGGACCACGTTGAATTGAAGGTATCATTACAAACGCCTCTTGAGCTTGAAGATGCAGTATATACCTTTTCTGATATAATACAAAAGGCAGCATAGAATAACACACTCTATCAAAGGATAATGCCACGCTATAAAGATATAAAATATCCGCAGGAAATAAAAGATTTAATCCTAGTACGCTGCTGATGCGAAACGAAATTTTTAGTTGGTCTCCAACAAGACAACGAAATGTTTACGAAAACGAAGCGGAAAAATATTCATTGACAGTTGCACAAATTCAAAAATTAAAACAAATGCAAATGCAAAAAAATCACAAGCAGCCATGCTTTAATGGAAGAAACAACAAAAATAAACACGAAAAAACACAAATGTCATTTTTTCGCACACAATAAATGGTCTGGGTAATTAATTCTGTGCGAAAAAAGAGTGTAGACTTCTCCAAATAATCTGCTACAATTATTAATTTCGCTCATCCAACAGCGTACTGCAGAACGAAAAGTAGAACTAAATTTTTAGTTTATGATTTCGTTGCGTCATTTTTGTATGGGATTTTTCGTTTCGCATCAGCATCGTACTGGGATTTAATAAAAAAAGAAACGAAAAGCACGTAAGAAATGGCAGCGAACCCATGCTCCTCAACACAAAGCTCATTTAAATCGCTTGTGTAATATGCTTAAAATGGCGGCGATATCAGATTTCAAAAACCGTTAAGTTGAAAATTATTTTGAAAGCTTGACAGCTATAAAAACAGCGAAAAAACCAAAGCTTCCAGTTCCCCCGATTAAGGAAAGACAACACGAAAGGGCTAAAAGTGACAAAGAGAAAGTGGCTGTATTCGCCGATTACCTGGAAGTAATATTTAAACCTTCTGATGGGCAAGCACTCAATGGAAATATTAATATGAGTTTTAGCTCAAGTGAGGACTATACAACTAGAAATGCTACGCTCGCCGAATTGAACAGAGAAATAAAGAAGCTAAAGTCTAATAAAGCTCCGGGGTATGACTTAATAACAGCAGAAATATTAAAAATGCTTCCACATAAAGGATTAATTAGCCTCCTTTATAAATATAATTAATGCCGCTCTAAGGTATTGCGGAAGTCATAATGGTTTTAACACCTGGCAAACCATCTCATGAAAAGAAGTCTTACAAACCGATTTCGCTTCTTAATATCAAAAGTTTTTGAAAGAAATATCTACTACTCCTGCACCTGCAGCCGATAGTAGAAGAGAAACAAATAAAACTTGAACATCAGTTCGGATTTAGAAGCAAGCATTCAATAATTGATCAAGTGCATAGAATAACTGACGTAATTGGGAGAGCTTTTGAAGAAAAGAAAATTTGTTCGACGGTCTTTTTGGATGTGTCGCAAGCGTTTGACAAGGTGTGGCACGAAGGCCTCAATTGCGACAAGTTCTGCCTGATGGACTTTATAACATTATAACGAATACCTAGAAAACAGACTTTTTCGTGTAAGACACGGAAATGAATATTCTAATTTCAAAGAAATAGTGGCTGGGGTACCACAAGGAAGTATTTTAGGTCCAGTTCTGTACCTTTTTGTTTACACGTGATATACCTCAAACAGAAGACACTATCGTAGCCACGTTTGCTGATGATACTGCAATACTAGCAGTAGGCAAAACGATTAACGAAGCTACAATTAAATTTCAAAACGCTCTTAATAATATTAATAACTGGACAAAAACATGGCGAATAGCGCTCAATGAACTAAAGTCAGTCCACGTGGACTTTATGTATGAAAGAAATAAATAGATTACCCGTGTTTCTTAAAACCGTTCGTGTTCCATTTGCGAATGAGGCAAAGTATCTGGGAATGACTCTAGTCGCGAAATTAAAATGGAAGCCGCACGTAAAAAATAAATGCGAAGAATTAAAAAGCAAATTAAGAGATATGAACTGGCTACTCGGTAAATATTCTAAGCTTAGTATTTACAGTAAGTGACTTAGTACTTAACCTGTTTGGACTGACGGTATACAACTCTGGTTTTGTACCTGCGATATAAGTTTAAATAATTTACAAACGTTCGAAAATAAATTACTTAGGTCATTTGTAAATGCACCATGGTTCCTACAGTTCGAGACGAAATAAAGAGTTTCGCACGAAAACATAGAAATCGGTTGTTAGAAGACGCTAATTCAACGATTATTGACATTTTTGACGAGTCGAATTTATTACGCCGCCGCCAACTACGAAGAACTAAACCTTTCGACTTGGTGTGGTGAACAGAAAACCGCTTTAAAATCGCGGAATAAGCAGAAACTTCCACTGAAAAGTTCCCTGCAATACGTTACTTCGTTAGAAATAAATTGCAAGATAAGTTTCAACTTAGTTGCAATTGAGAAGTGGAGGGTGTTTTAGTGCAGTAAGAGTCTGACCTCATACATAACTGCAGTGCAGAGTCTTCCCTTCAGCTAAGGGGGCATTTGTCGATCACAGAGCACAGCGAAGACTTCATCCACTATTGATCATAGATCCCAGATATTTATACTTTTCACACTAAAGAAGCACAATTCCATTCAAATAAATGTCTGGAATAGACATGTTCGAGTCAAAAAACGGACAGTAAAAGTATTCAGTCTTTTTCAAACTGATGCGTTACCCACTTCCTTTTAAAACGTCTATTCAAACTCCAAGTGCTCGATGCAGGGATGTAGATCCTCGCTTATGATGGCTCCATCGTCAGCAAGGAATAATTGATGTACAGTGTTCGGTATTTTTCCTTCGATCAGGTAGTCAAGGATTGTAATAAAAAGCAGAGGACATAAGACACTTCCTTGGTGTACCCCTAGTGTGACTGAGAATTCTTCGGTGACTCCAGTTGGACATCTAACCCTTGTCACTGCTTCTTTGTACACATGCATGATCATCCACACATAGGCTTCCGGCACTCCTCGTTGTCTGAGGGCCACCTATAATCTCGTGGTTGTCGATCGAATGCTTTTTCGAAGTCAACCAACAGAGCATGCAAATCCTCCAAGGAATCACGATTTTTTTCCATTAGGATCCTTATGCTCTGGATTGGATCTGTTGTTGACTTACCGGCGTCAAACCCACATTATGGTCATCAGATAGCCTTATTATTTTTTTCAGTCGGCTACCCAACACTCGCTCAATAATCTTCAAAGTGTGGAACATCAGCTTAATCGAACGGTTCGCGTATATCCCTTCCCTTTGTACATTGGTTGAAAGTAACT
The DNA here is from genome assembly GCA_963921185.1 of Dasysyrphus tricinctus. Classification (NCBI taxonomy): domain Eukaryota; kingdom Metazoa; phylum Arthropoda; class Insecta; order Diptera; family Syrphidae; genus Dasysyrphus; species Dasysyrphus tricinctus. The sequence goes on along the minus strand of OY992530.1, from coordinate 136,316,950 downwards.
TTCCCTCCATTGCTTAGGTATACTATCACCTCCTATAAGTTTGTTTTCGAGGAAATTACTCGTTCAAAAGTCCATCACAATACTGTCGCCACCTGTGAAGAACTTCATCCACAAGAAGCTGTCCTTGAGCATCGTTAATGAACTTTGGCGAACGAATCTTCTGAGCATTTCTCATTATTTGAGCGGCTATTTTGAAGATGGTTGCTCCCTTGTTTGAGTTTTTTTGTCTTATTTCTTGAATTGCTACATTCCATCTGTACTCTTTGCTTGGAGTTGGGCGAACTTCCTCTTTGCTTACTTCCAAAAGCTTCTGTACTCCACTTTGAGGCGAGTCTTTTCAATTCTATTACTTGCGGGACACTTTTTCCTTGCTTTGTAGGCCTTAGCCTTAGCTCATCGTTCCACCACCAGGTTTCTTTGGCTTGTTGGTAGTGACCCTTTGAAACTCCTAGCAATGATTTGGTTCTCTCCATGCAAGTTTTCTGCAGACAATCTTGCGTTCTGGAATGTGCTGATGGTGTTACCCAAATAATTTTGCATGCTCAAGATTATACGATTTGATTCTCCCAGTTGTCCTTGTTTGTTTGATTTCTTTTACCGCTTCCGTGAAAAATTCTGTCAGCCAAGGATGGTGTTGCTGGTTGACAGCTTCTCCCAGTATCTTGCAGTCTTTCAGCAGAGACTTCATAAATTTGGGTACCAAAAAATGATAGTCGATTTTAGTTTCATTTCCACCACTGTTGTAAATGACATGATGTCCGTCTTGTTTGATGAACATGATAAAAACACGATGAGACCGTATGACTTGCATATACTTAGGATATCTTCACCAGGAGTGTTCCTGGTACCGTATCCTATACCTCCATGGCAGTCTTCATAGTCTCGTTTATCTTTGTGACATGACCGTTCATATACCCGCTAACAAACAAAAACTCTTCTTTTGGGTTTTGGGGTGCCCATAAGTAGGTTGCAAAGGATGATACCGATTCCGTTTTTCACCTGATCAGTTCCGTAGTATAACAATTATGCAAACCTGGAACAGCTTTGACACACCTAACAACCCAACTTTTTAGTTAGAAGAAAGTCGCTTTAGTAGCTTAAACTGTAGGATGAAGCTCAGCCAGATGGTATGATGCAACACAGCCTCATAGACATCAAATATTACGTTTTATTAAAATCTCGAGTTCGATTTTGTATCACCAATCCCCAATACGCTCTAAATCCAAAAACAAAGTATCAAAACACACCCTATAAAATCTTCTCGCAAAAAAAAAATAAAGTACAATATGAAATGGAAAACGAAAACATATCCGTCTTCATTGGTATGTCAGAGCCTTATGGACTCCTACATTCTATAAGAAAAAAAAAGGACGAGATAATGAAGGATTTCCCTTCCAAGGTGTCATGTCAAAAATGTCATTACAATGATTGGTGTTCAATACTTGCGTTGACATGGCATTCTCCTCACATTCTTTTTACAAAAGGCGCAAGGGAAAGGACAAAAAAAAAAAAACATGAGGCCTTATACTGTCATAATGGTGGCTAAGAACTCTCATGTCTTCGAGGTGGATAAAAAATATATCTACGAGTATAATATACCATTTGATTTGATAGCTTTCATCCATTATACGAATATTTTGATTTGACAGGTCCTTTAAGCCACACGATGACAAGGACGACGACGACAACGACGCTGATGCTGACGACACTGGCTGGGATATAAAATGAAGAATTTCCGGATGTCAACGGCTGCTGTCTGGATTGCATATAATATAATTGGGTAAGATTTTTTTTTTCTGCTCCGTAACAAATAAGGCTATTGTAACCTCAATGGATATGTCCATTATAAAGTCAGAAGTATATTGATGTGATAATCTTGTGTGAAGAATGGGGCGATCAATAGCTGAGTCCCCCCATCATCATCGGCATCGTAAGGACGACTTCAACACAGCCAACAAGATAGATAAAAGATTCCTGGCAATTATTGTCTCAGCTTGACTTTAATGAGCTCTTAAAAAAACCAAAGAGACAAAAACAGTGATGTTGGTGTGGTTTCAACTCAAACTCAGGATGGTAATTCGGTGGTTAGCTAAGCCATTATAATACAAAGTCCTAGAGAGCTGCAATATACCGCACGATGTTATCCCTTTAATTACCTCCACAAAAGGTCCATTAAGAGTTTCTGGGCTTGTATATGATGTGTATGTATAGTCGGGTGTGTGTAGTTGTAACTTTTGTTATAATGTATAGTACATGGACTCTCGCTCTATGGTCATTTGGGATCACTGACCATTTCCGACAGCATATTTTCAGTTAGTTTTTGGTTTCATTTTAATGAACTAAATACAGATAAAAGCATTTGCGATTGCAAGCTACCACAAAGTTTCACAACTCTTTGTAATTAAAAGGATTACATGAGTTCAGAATTCAGTTGATGAACTTTGGTGTTCATTTTTTTGTTTTCCAGGGAATGGAAGTAGTTTATCTTCTGGGTTGTGGGTGGGTGGTGAAGAGAAAGCGCGTGAACTGGAGTCGAAGCAATTGCAATTCTGCGGTATTATTAAGCACATATTTGATATATGTAGTTTGAAAAGTTTATTCATGTAGTCAGTGCGGACGTTGAGCAGTGCTGCTTCTGAATAAATTTGAAATTGCATTTATTAAGACTTGTACAATGCACATGTTCATTTTCAATTTCCTCTGAAAGTTGCCACCTCAATATATGTATGACGTCCGTCGAGGGTGAAAAAGATATCCTATAACCGCACCAATGGGGGAATGAACTACGCGCAACCCATATTTGTAATTTTTTTAAGGTTTTTACTTGCGATTATAGGTACTACTATAAGGCAAGTTTTGGATTCGTGCAAAAAAAAATTTTTGAGATAACAATCAAACATGATATTACGATGATAGAGAACACCAAAAAAGTGTGTGGCGAAATTCTGTCTGTCTGTCTGTCTGTCTGTCTGTTCGTCTACAGCCTAAACGGCTCGATCGATTTTCTTCAAACTTGGTACCTAGTGGTTTTTGGTGATTCTGCCGACACGTTTTTTCCATTTTTTTTTAGAACTAAAAATAACGGTACCTGTCATGCATTTTTTTTTTGGAAAATTTACATAATCGTATTTTTCTCAAAAACGGATCGACAACTTTTCTTAAAAAAAATTCAATAAATTTATTTTAGTACCTAAAGGCTTTCTTTAGGTGGAAAACCATTTTTCTAAAATGGTTATTAATGGTACCTCCCAAGGAACCATTTTTTAATTTTTGATTTTCTTCAAAATGGTATGACCGATTTCAATTATTTTTTTTATACAGAAGCTTCCAAAAAATGTTAATAGTTTTGTGTACCACTATTTTTGAAAAAATATTTTTTGGATTTTTAAAAAATATTTCAATTTTTTTTTTTGAAAATCAAATATTTCGAAAACGGTATCATAAATATTTTTGAAACTCGATATTTAAGACTTTTTTAGTACTCTCTAAAATATCTTTAGAACAAATTTCACATTTATGAAAAAATAACGGTACCTTCCATACAAAAGTGAAAAAACCGCAAAGGAAAATATTTTTTTGCTTGAAAACGACTCCTACGATTTTGATTAAACTTTTTTCATATACTAAAATTAGTACGATCTACCATCAAAAACTATAAAATTTTACACATAGCAACTATTAGTAGTACCTGTGATAGAACGTATTTTTTTATTTTGAGTTTTCTCGTTATCAGCTTAACGGATTTAAATGAATTTTTTTATATACAAATTTCAGATAAGATTAAATAATATTGCATATCAAAATTTTCAAAAAAAAAGTTTTTGGATTTTTAAAAAAAGTTTCAATTTTTTTTTTTGAAAATTCGATATCTCAAAAACGGGTTGACAATTTTTTTTTCAAATTTTGGTTTTATATACACATAAATATATAGTTTAAATCTGCATACCAAAATTTGTTCTTAAAAATGTTTTAAGAATTGTATATATAAAAAATTAATTTAAAAAAAAGCCGCTCCAACGATTTTCAAAATTTTTTTCCCATACAATCATATTCTATCATGAATTAAGATGGAATACTTTTTTTTCACCTCAAACTGTCAAAAGAGTTGTTTTAGCTAATTTAAGTGTCGTATTTCATGCTTCTCTACATTTTTCTCTCATAATTTCCATGTTTGTATATACAATTTTCTTAAACTCGCAGTGTCTTGAACATAAGAGCAAGTACGTGCGACCCAGTCGTGCATTTTATTTTGTTCAGTTTCGGTGTGCTTTTACTCAAAAGTGTCAGTATATCGCAAACTCCAAAGGCTTTGGCAAATTTTTCTTTCATAATGTCATCATCATTATCATCGTGTCCTATAACCCGGGCAGGGGCATAAGGCTTCAGCAAAACGTCCCCATCCTTCACGGTCTGCAGCAAGGTATTTTAATTATGGCCTCGTCTTTCTCTGGGATTCTGCTTCTGCTAAGAAAGTTGATTTCCATGTTGTTCTTGGTCTTCCGACCCGCGCGCCGTGCACCCTGAGGATTCCATTCAAAGGATTGCTTTGCAATTTCATCGTTTGGTTTCCTCAGTGTATGACCAATCCATTGCCATTTACGTTGATGTGGACTCCACTTGTCCTGCGCCACAATTTCTCGTTTGATATAATTTGTGGCCATCGAATCTTTACAGGATGTGGTGTAGACAGTGACTGACAAAAGCCTGCAACTTCCTTGAATTGTAAGACGTATAACATTACGAACTGAACATTGGATTCGAAGAATCTCAACTTAGTGCGTAAGAAGATTTGACCGGATCCCCAAATTGGGGACAGAGTACTGAAGGCAGCACGAGCCTTATTAATTCTACTTTGAACTTCCAGATCCGTTTGCAGCTACAATACTGCCAAGGTAGCTTAACTGTTCGACTTCTTGCACTGGCATCTCCTGTAGAACAATACGCTGCTGCTGTGTGGCGTGGCCTGTTTGTTTTTGTTTTTTTGCTGTTTATTCTTAGATCACTCGACTCTCCCTTCACTTGCAATGTTTGGCACTTTCCGTTCAACCCACTGATGTTATTTGCCAGTAGACATATGTCATCGGCATAGTCTAAAAGTCTTAATGACTGAGCCTTTTAAACGGTCTCCATTGAATACCCTGTTGCTCAGCTGTACCAACACTGGCCATCAATACGTCGTCCATCGCCAGCAGGAAGAGAATTGGCGATAGAGCATCCTCTTTTCTCCTGTTGCACTACGAAGGAATAGGAGAATAGGACAGCTGCCAATTTTGTAAAACAAAACATCTTGCGTTGTTGTAGGACTCCCTTATAATAGCAATTGGGGGAATTCCCCTACCAAGCAACGATCCCCATATACATTCTCGGCTAACTCGATCAAAGGCCTTCTCAAAATCTATGAACATGAGGTAAAGCAGTAATTGCAATACCATCGACTGTTTGAGGACGATACGCAGGGTGTTGATATGGTCAACACACGATCGACCACTGCGGAAGCCAGCTTTCTGGCTCTTGAATTTTGACTTGACTCTATCCTTTATCCGTTCGAGAATGATGGGTGCCATTAGTTTTGGGAAAACGGACAAAACGGTGATACCACGCCAATTGTTGCAATTCTTAAGTTCACCTTTCTTTGGCAGCTTAACAATCACACAATCCTGTCAGTCCTTGGGATAGCTTTCGTTTTCCCAAATGATTTTTATCAACGGATAAAGAATACATTGTTAGGACTTGTATTGGCTTTCAAGAATTCAGCTGGTATTTTATCAAGTCCAGCTGCTTTGTTGTTCTTGAGGAGATTTATTGAATTTTGAATTTCGGACTCTACAGGGGGTTCAATGTTAATACCCCTATAAGAACAGCTTACTTTCTTACTTATCCGGCTCTCGGTCCATGGAGGGTATCTGCCTGAGATATTGCGGTCTTCCATCGGTTGCGTCCCTCGCACGCTCCCTCCATCCATCGAGACCGAGCTAGCTCCTTGCGTCAGTGATCAACTGACGGAGTTGAGGTTCGGTCTTCCTAGTCGTCCCGGACCTGAGGACTGGGATTCGAAGATTTTCTTGGCTGGAGCGTTGTTGTCCATTCGCTCGACGTGGGCCGAGCCAGTGTAGTTGACGTGTTTTTGGTATTTGGACTACATCACCATCTTGGTACAGCTCAGCTCGTACAATTCACGATTGAATATTCTCCTCTAATCGCCCTCTTCGCATATAGGACCAAATATCCGCCGGAGATTTTTTTCTCGAAATTACCCAGTATCAATTTCCCTTTTTTACTTATCGTCCAGCACTCGGTGCCGTAGAGGAGAACTGGTAAAATTACCGTTGTATAGCGTGCACTTTGTCTTTCGAGAAAAGAGGTTTGAACCCATTTGTTTGGCCGAATCGAAGTAGCAGTGGTTGGCTAGGGTAATTCTTCGTCAGATTTCCACAAAGATGTGGTTCGTGGAATTGATGTTGGCTCCATAATGTAGGTGAACTCCTTGATTACCTCGAAATTACTGCTACCAACAGTAATGTTTTGTCCTGGGCGATGGACAGATGAGGATTCGTTTGTTGATAGCATATACTTTGTTTTGTCTTCATTCACTTCAAGACCAATGCATCGCATGCTCATCAATAGTTGTGAATGCTTCAAGTACAGCTCGCCTGGAGCGGCCGATGATATCGATGTCGTCCACATAGTCAAGCAGTTGAGAAGATCTGTTGAAGATAGTGCCTTCGAGGTTTACACCACTCTTGCGCACTATCTGCTCCAGGACTAGGTTGAAGAAATCACATTATAGCGCATCTCTTTGTCTGAACCCTGTACCATATGTCTGGAATAGCTCGGATGAGCTGTTACCCATTTGCACGTTGCATCGCGTATTTTTGAACGTCATGAGGCAAAGTTGGATCAGTTTTTCGGGATCCCGAGTTCTGACATCCCCAATAGAAGCTCTTGGTGACTTCTATCAAATGCGGCTTTGAAGTGGATGAAAAGATGGTGTGTCTCGACTTGAAATTCGATGGTCTTTTCTTGGATTTTCTTCTATGTGAAGTTTTGTTCCATCGTTGATTTGCCTGACCTGAAGCCACACTGTTGCGTACCTATCATAGAGTTGTAGAAATATTTTAGCCGCTCACCTCATATATTATGTTGGATAGGATCGTGAAGGCATTATTAAGCAAGGATCTGCTTATGTAGTTTTTGCAAAACATAGGATCGCCTTTTTTGAAGATTAGGCATATGGAGCTATTTGAACAGTCGCCGGGCATATACTTTCCTCTTCCGACACTTGGTTGATGAGCTTGTGCATGCACCGTACCAGGATATCTCCTCCATACTTGAAGAGTTCCGAAGGCAGGCCATCCGAGTCGGCGGATTCGTTGTTCCTTAGCTTGTGGATGGCATTCTTAACCTCTTCAGTAACTGGGTGCTGGGACTGGGAACTGGGTTTCATGATTCTTTGTTCTCCTGTTGCTTCCTCTACATATTGCCCATTAAGTAGTTGCTGGAAATGCTGCTTAAAAACGTCTACAATTCCCTGTTCTTCAGTAACTAGGTTCCCTTCGTTGTTTCGAAGAGCTTGTTTGCCGGTCCTATAGCCAGATGCCAGCTTCTTGGCTGTTTTGTAGAACCGCGGGTGTTGGTGGCGGTGCGGAGTCACGTCAAAGATTGATGAAAACTCCAGTTTTTTTTGTTGTTGAGCATCAAAGAGGCTCAATGGCTGATTAATTTAATTTTCAGGGGGGTGCGGTTAGGATGGCTGAAGCCCTTCGCAAAGTCATGATTTCGCAGTAAGTAAACCAATTTTCGACAAGGGTAATTCGAAACTCAGCCCGACCAAATTTCAGGTAGGGTGAGCCTAGGCCACACTGCAACAACTTCCGGAGTGCCGGTCTGATAACCCAAATCCCAGAAATACTCCAATTGCCTCATTTCAGTTTTTAAACCGGAGGTTTAGTCTTTATTAAGCCTCAAAGTTTTGTGCCTTAAACTCTCTTGATTGGAGCGATGCTATATAGGTTAGTGCGTTGAACTGTCATGCCGATGGTCTGGGTTCTATTCCCAGCCGCTACCACCTAAAAACAGAAATGTTTTTCCAGTGGTTATGCCTCTTGCAAGGAACTGACAAATCCTCCAAGAGCATGCTTGTCATGAATTAGTGCTTTTTATCTAGCCGTTCGGACTCGAAAAATATTGTAGGTCCTCTCCATTCCTGTCAACAACTTACTTACTTACTTACTTACTTAAGGTGGCGCTACAGTCCGGGGTGGACCAGGGCCTCAACCAACAAGCTTCTTCCAGCCGGCTCGGTTTCTAGCTAGCTGTCTCCAGTTTCGCACGCCAATTTGGTTGAGGTCCTCTTCCACTTGCGTGCGCCACCTTTTACGCTGTCCACCTCTACTGCATTGTCCCACGGGGTTGGATTCAAAGACTTTCCGGGCCGGAGCATTGGTGTCCATTCGCTCTAGGTGACCCAGCCATCTTAGTCGTTGGCTTTTCACTTTTGTGGCTAGGTCGGTGTCGCTGTACAGCCCATACAGTTCGTGGTTGCATCTTCTCCTCCATTCCCCATCTATGCAGACGGGACCAAAAATCACCCGGAGAATTTTCCTCTCGAAACAGCCTAACGCGTTCTCATCCACCGTTAGTAGTGTCCATGCCTCTGCACCATACATCAGGACCGGGATGATAAGCGTCTTATACAGGGACAGTTTAGTTGCTCGAGAGAGGGCTTTGCTTCTCAATTGCCTTCTTAGCCCGAAGAAACAGCGATTGGCAAGAGTAATTCTTCGTTTGATCTCAGCACTGGTATCGTTCGCTGAGTTTATAGCGGATCCTAGGTAGACAAAGTCTCTGACCACCTCAAAATTATAGCTGTCTATAGTGACGTTCTGTCCGAGACGTCGGTGTTGGGTGTCCTTTCTTGTTGACAGCATATATTTTGTTTGCCTTCATTCACCGTAAGACCCATCTTCTTGGCTTCCTTCTCAATACTCACAAAAGCACCACTGTCATCACGCTTTGTTCGTCCGATTATGTCAATGTCGTCAGCGTAAGCAAGTAATTGGACGGACTTTTGAAAGATTGTGCCTCTAGTGTTGACGTGAGAGTTTTGCACTATTCTTTGAAGAACGATGTTGAAGAAGTCGCATGACAGCGCGTCGCCTTGCCTAAAACCTTTTTTGACATCAAAGGTGTCGGTGAGGTCTTTGCCGACCTTGATGGAGCAGCGTGCATTCTCCATCGTCATCCTGCACAAGCGGACGAGTTTGGCAGGGATGCTAAAACTAGACATTGCTTTATATAGCTCGTCTCTAAAGATGCTGTCATACACGGCCTTGAAATCGATAAAAAGGTGGTGGGTATCAATTTGAAACTCCTGGGTTTTCTCCAAGATCTGCCGTAGTGTGAATATTTGGTCGATGGTGGACTTCCCTGGCCTAAAGCCACACTGATATGGACCTACCAGGTTGTTGACGAATGGCTTCAGGCGTTCACAAAGTACGGCAGAGAAGATCTTGTAGGCGATATTAAGAAGACTGATACCTCTGTAGTTGGTGCAGTCCAGAGGATCGCCTTTCTTGAGGATCGGGCAAACAATGCTGAGGTTCCATTCATCGGGCATGCTTTCCTCCGACCATATTTTACAGATGAGCTGGTGCATACTCCTAACCAATTCATCGCCAGCCGCTTTGAAAAGCTCAGCCACAAGGCCATCAGCTCCAGCAGCTTTATTGGACTTAAGTTTAGATATAGCTATCCTTTCTTCGTCGAGATCGGGTGGACGGAATTGTTGGCCTACGTCGTCCAGGTTGAATGGTGCAATCTGCATGGTAGCAGAATTCGGTCGTCATCGCCGTTATACAATTTGCAGAAATGATTTTTCCATATCCTCAGCACCGACTGCGATTCTACTATGATGTTCCCCTGATCGTCCTTGCAGGCTTCGGTCCGGGCCTTGTAACCCTGGGAGGTTCTCTTTACCTTTTGGTAAAACTTCCGAACTTCATTCCTGCAATGGCATCCCTCTATTTCCTCGATCGCACGCTTCTCATGCTCTTTCTTTTTCCTTCTTAGAAGCTTGTGTTCCTCTCTCCTCTTCTGCTCGTAGAGCTCGCGAGCAGCTCTGGTCCTTCTATGCAGCGCCGCTTTGTATGCCTGTTGTTTGGCTGCATGTACTTGTCGGCATTCTTCGTCGAACCAGGGGTTTCGCTGTGGTGGTCGAGCAAAGCCCAGCACGTCAGAGGCGGCATCTCTGATGGCTTCCTGGCAATTCTTCCACTGGTTCTCGATGCTTGCAGTTGGTGGTATAGGACTATTTAAGAGGGTGCGAGAGACTCGATCGGAAAAGGACCTGGCGATTTGTTGCGACTGTAGCCGTCCGACGTTAAATTTCCTAACAGTATTTCCCTGCTTTGGCTTTGGTCTGGATATCCGTAGCATTACCTTGGCTACAACGAGGTAGTGGTCCGAGTCAACGTTGACTCCTCGGAACGTTCGGACATCCTTGATACTGGAGGAGTGCCTTGCGCCGATCGCAATGTGGTCAATCTGGTTAGCGGTTGATTGACCAGGAACTCGCCATGTCCCCTTGTGTATATCGAGATGCGGGAACTGCGTACTAGCTACAACAACATTTCGCCCCGCAGCAAAGTCGATTAGCCTGAGTCCGTTTTCGGAGGTGGTGTCGTGCAGGCTATATATTCCGATTGTGCCACCAAAGACGTCTTCTTTTCCTAGCTTGGCATTAAAATCACCCAAGACAATTTTAATGTCATAGCTAGGGCATTGCTCATATGTCTTGTCCAGGAGCTCGTAGAACTCATCCTTGGTGTCGTCATCTTTCTCCTCTGTGGGGGCATGCGCGCATATGAGGCTTATGTTGGCGAATTTAGCCTTGATGCGAATTGTCGTGAGGCGCTCGTTCACATAGTTGAAACTCAAGACTTCTTGCCTAAGTCTGCCTCAAACGACGAATCCACATCCAAAGAGACGCTGCCCTTGTGGTCGGTAACAGTCACCGTAGTAGATATCGCAGTCTTTCAGTTTTCTCTTGCCCGGCCCATCCCATCGCACTTCTTGGATGGCGGTGATGTCTGCTTTGTAGCAGTCTAGGGCCTCCGCTAAATGTTCAGCTGCACGTGGTCTATAGAGAGACAGAACATTCCACGTGCAGATCCGAAGTTCGTTGTCCTTATTTCGTTTGCTAGGTTCGTCAACAGTAAATCCGTCCGTATCCGAGGCTTGTTGTTGCTTCGCTACTAAAAAAGCTTTACGTGGCCGGGAAGTTACCCCGACGGCATGACCCCCAACCTGGAGGACTAGACCCTTACAATATAACTCCAAGGGCGAGGAGCTGGATTAACCGCTCCTTATAGGCCTGAGCTCCAAATATGTCGTAGTAGCCCGTATAAGGTGTTCACTAAGTAGTTCAACCTAACTGGAACTGTAGACGCCACCGTTGATTCTATCTGGAGAATTCTTCCGCTGCCGCCTGGATGAAGGAGAAGTGCCTTAGTGGGAACACTCCTCCCCCCCTCTCTCGTTTGCTGCCCCCTAAAACCGTCCACAGGGATTGGAACCCCATCTTCAGTTAAAGGTAATAGGCACCCGATGTTCACCGCGGGGAGGTGAGAGTAGGAGTTGATAGGCAGAGGTTCGCTTTGAAACAAAGCTTGTGGACGCTTGTGTCCTTATTATTATTATTATTAAATTTTCTTTATTTTCTAAAACGTTACAAATGATAGGTTTACAAAGAATCTATGGACATGGCAAGTTGCCGTCTGCCAGATATTGACATTTTTCATGTGTATATAAAATTAAATTTAAAAAGAAAATTGGTAGATGCATATATTATTTAAGAAAGAACAATTGTTCTGATAGTTATTTATTGCAAAATATTAATTATTTAGATATTGCGATATACATTTATTGTTTAGCAAATTTACAGCGGTTTAAAAATAAGAAATTAAATAAGTTGATTTAAATATAAGATTAACGGGTTGAAGTTAAACTACAAATGCTTGAGCGTTTCAAAAACTGTTTCGATAGTAAAGAGCATTTTCACAAAACTTGTAAAGATTGGTCCACCCTGCCGATCCGTTTCTATCAGCTGAAGTCTAGAGAGGACACTTTGATGAAAATAAAGCCTTCGAAACTCCTGCAAGATTGGACAAACGGCAATAAAATGGTAAACATCATCACGCTCGTACCTGTTACAAGAGTTGCATAAGACTGGCAGGTCTGAACGATGCGGAATGTAATTTAAACTGAGGATTTCTACTCTTGCTCTAAAAATAGTGCTAATAGCTTTCACAGGCATTTCGATTTTGAAGTAGTTAGCTGATTCGAGGTGGTGATTTAGATCTCTGTATATAATTCTTGTTGTCGATGCAGACGCCCGATTCAAATGTTGAAGATAGATTTGTTCGTCTATCTTGGCTATGACATTCGCAAACAACTCCTGCCAAAAATCCACATTTGATTCTGTAAGGTCCAATCTTAGTCCATGAGATCTCGCAAGCGAATTCCATTCTTTGAACGGTGAAGACTGTGAACGCAGAAGGTTAGTCATAACAGACTTGTGGAGACTTACACCGGGTATTTTCATAGTTCTTATCAGAAAATCGGAATTTGCTTTTAAGTTTCTTATGTAAATGGGAGTAAGACCTGACTCAACGTGGATAGCGTAAGTTGGAGTAGAATTAGGTAAACGAAATAGACGTTTGAAAAAAAACCTTTGAATCAGTTCAAAATCTTCAAAGTACGTATAACCAAATACTTGAACACCATAACACATACAAGATCTTATTGTGGCTTCAAAAACACGATACTTCGAACCCAAATCAACGTTTAGGTTTCCAAAGAAACTTGGCCACATAATGCTAAGTGCAATTTTGGCTTCCTTACTCTTTTCCTGAACATGCTTTGCAAAACTTGTATTTGCGGACATCAGCACTCCCAGATACTTGAATTCCTGTACCACTTCTATGCGGTCGCCATCCAAAAACCAACATTCTTCTCTTAACCTCTTGCATTGCCGGGCTTCAAACACCATTATTTTGGTCTTTAATGCATTAATCTTCAGATCCCAGGTGTTGCAGTACCTCTGAAGCCTGTTAATTTGGAGTTGAAGAGAAGAAGGATTATCGGCTAACATGACAAGGTCATCCGCATAGAGTAGTACTTTTACCAAAATCTCTGAAATACTGACACCCCCAGGCAAGCTTTCACAAATGTCGTCTATGAAAAGGGCAAAGAATATTGGACTCAAAATACATCCCTGAGGAACACCTGCAGTTGTTTCAAACCAGTTTGACTTCTCTGAACCATCCCAAACTGTCGCATTGGTTCCACATAAAAACTTTTCATATAAAGACAAGAATTTTCTAGATATACCAAGGGAAGCCATTTTGTATATCAAAGCTTGCCGGTTGACAGTGTCAAAGGCTGCTTTGAAATCAACAAAACAAGCATAAAGTTTTCTTTTTCTTTGAGTGTATTTAGAGGCAATGCTTGACAATGCAAAGATGTGATCCACAGTTGAGAATCCAGCACGAAAACCGGCTTGAAACATGCTTAAACGCTGACTTGATTCTATCCAGTTTGAAAGTCTCATATACAAAATTGTAGCGAGAATCTTCCTAATGGAGTTAAGTATTGATATACCTCTGTAATTCTCAGGGAGACTTGCATCTCCTTTTTTAAAAATGGAAATAATAACAGCTTTATTAAAACTTTGAGGGATGCAAGAATTCTCAAACAAGTAATTATAAAATGATAGCAGATACTGCTTAAATTCCAAGCTAGAGTTTTTGAAAAATTCCACAGGTATACCATCAATGCCCGGGGCCTTATTGTTCTTCATTTTTAAGAAAGCGATTTCCAGTTCCTCGAAAATAATTGGTGAGTCAAGTTCGGTGACTATTAGGTTGGGCAAGGCGTAGTGGAACGTTTGTAAATCACGGCTTCCTGTCAATAAAGACTGGAAGTGTGGTGCTAGAATGTCGGCTTGAAGTGAACTGCCAGAAAAACGATTACTCCCGCTTAGAACCCTCACGTTACACCAAAAAGATTTCGAGTCCCTACATCTTTCTAAGTTTTTAGCTAGGTTTATTGTGTAGTTTAGCTGTTTATTTCGACATACTTGCTTATATAATTTATTTGCTTCTAAATAAGCAGATTTAAAAAAGTCAGAGTTTGATTTCCTAAACAAGTTTAGAAAAGCAAATGCCTTACTACGGAGTCTGCTACACTCATAATCAAACCATTTACATTTGAATATCGTCTGATTAGTGCCTCTGCTTTGGTTAGTGGAAGATCTTATCACATTTAAGATTTTGTCTGCAACATGATCAATAGAAATAGAAGTAAGAGAGGGAAGTGAAACAATTTTACGGTCTAACCTATCTTGATAAAAATCCACCTCATGAGGTAACCACCTAAGCCTAGACAGATTGTTGTTTATCTCAACGACAGGGGTTTCTTTATTGAAACTGACACAAGCGAGGATCGGAAAATGGTTTGAAAAAGTTGCTGCTATGACTTCAAAATCATCTAAAGCCTGAAGCCATTCACCAGATACTGCACAAATGTCAATAACTGAACTTCCTTGGGCACTTACAAAAGTGAATTCACCATGTAAATCCGCTCTTGACGTACCATTTACAACCCAGTAACCAAAACTCTCAAGTAGTTCCAATAAGGCCCTACCATTCCCATTCAAAGTGTCATCCTTAGAGCTTCTAATTGATGTCATATTCGACCGAGTATTCAACTGCTCAAAGTAAGAATTCTGAAAAAGCCCAATTCTAGCATTCAGATCTCCAATTAACATAATATTATTTGAGTTAAAATTATTTAAAAAATCGCTCAGTTCATTAAAATCATTCAACCAATTATTATAATTAAGGTACAACGGTACAATAAAGTGGCTTTTTCGATTACCATTACCATCTATTTGAATAACTATTTTTTCATTAATTAGTCTAATTTTAATAAAATTAAGAAGTTTGTTTTTTTTTTATACCACAGATAATACCACCACTAGCTTTACCATGAATATTATTTCTTACTGCAGGAATATAGCTGATATTAAAATCTTTAAAATATTTAGAAATTTCGTTTTGATGTTTTTCTTCTAGAAAAGTCTCAATTAATATAATTATATCGTATTTTTGAATTAATTTAAAAAAATCAGCTAACATTAGTTTGTTCTTAATACCAGCTATATTAACTATAACTAAAAATATTAAGTTTAATGGAACTAGTATTATTTTTACTTATTTTATGGCAGACGGCACTGTTGTCCTATTGCAGGTTCTGGTTAAAAGATGGCGCTCTCGACGGTAGAAGGTCAGTGTGATTTTCTCCCTCGCTGCTGTCAAAATATTCAAGTGCACCCACTCCAAATTGTTGTTGTATGAACGTCATCTCACTTGTTGACTTAATAACCAATCCGCGTGCAAATTTATAAACAAATGATTTGTCATCGATCTGTAGTTTGTCTCCTTTAATGAAAATTTTAGCCGCCGGATTTATTGCGAGAAGTTTATTTTTTGCTTCAAATAAAGATTGCCTCTTTTTTCGGTACAGGAGTGATTGTTCACGATGCACACTAATCCCAGTTCCTTTTAGCTGATTAGAAGCTGATATTATTTGCTGGACTGTATCAGTAGAGTCAAGTTCCAACAAAACCGTCGCTCTTTTTGTTGTTGTGTTCATTATTTTGCGTGTGTTATTAACAAGAATATCTTCATTTCCTTTTAAATTGAGAAGGCCTTTGCAAGTCTGTTTGGCTGATTTGACTGCCTCTGTCTTCTCCTCTAAAGGGAGGTGCACGACTATGGTATTCTCGTTAGATTTGCGGGACAAAAGTTCTATTTGAGACTCCAAAAGCTCACATCTGTCAGTCATTTTGACCAATTTCTCATTGAGGTGCGAGTTTGTGGTTTTTAAAGATGAAATTTCTTGTGAAAGTGAATTGACGTCCATTTTTGTGGCAAGATCCTTTAGTTTGTCAGATAAGATCTCGTTGAGCATAGTTTTTAGCTCAAGAACAGTCAATTTTGCAACTTCCATTGTTGAATTTTGTGCGCTAGATGATTTTTTGTGCAAGTGGATTGATTCCGGTGGAATCTCGGATGCTTTTCGTTTGCTCATAAAGTCGTATTCTTTTTGCTGACTGTGTAGTTTGTGTTATATGTAGTTTGACTATTTAAGCTTGCGTTACTTGAATTATTTTAATTTTTATACTTAAGGCAATCAAAGAAAAAAACTGATTTTAATAAATATTAATAAAAAAAGTGAAAATAACTATTTAATTTTAATTTTTAAGGGAGCCCAACCCTTTCCGCACTTCTACCAATGACAGTTGAAATGTCAAAATGTGTCCTCTTGAATGCACATGTCTACCCTTTGAACATCTCCTGTCAACAACACGCACACAGAAATGGTTGAGAGTTGTAGGTCACTAGGCCCTGGTTCTCCACGAGCTGTTGCGCCAATTGTTGATTTATATATTTTTCTTATCTTCCAACATTTTAGTTTTGAAACTTATTATTTGACTATATCACAGTAGCAGCAGCTTCCTATAAGCTAGTTTTTCATCGAATCTCTACTAAGGTAGATGAACTCTTCTTTTCTTCCAGGCATTCACATCATAATTAAGAAAAAGAATAATATACAAAATCAAATTTAGTTTCATAACCAATATGTTCATTAAATTTTAAATAGTAACATAGGATTTAGGTCAAAATATCTAACATACATCAATGACTCAAATATGAATATGATGACTACAGGCCAAAAACCAAATTGTTCATTGGATCTTGACAGCTAAATGCAATGTGGTTTTATAATTTCTTTGTGATTTGCAATGTGCATCAAGTTGGTGGTTTCATGCGTTAGATAGAAATTTGACATCTTCAACAAGATGTTAAAATTATATATCAAATGCACCAGACCACATATTGTGCGTACCATTATTTGTTTCGTATATTAATATTAAATAACATGAAGTTGACGTTTGGTATTATACCTAATCCTGGAAAATAAATTTCAAATTTTACCACTTCCACCATTGTATTGTATTTTATTTGCATACTTATCCTTAAATCACATACAATATAATATAGAATATGGAATAGACATCGATCGTTTGCAAAGGAAAATAAATGGTCACTAAGTTTTCAATCGAATGCATCATGTATATGAAGTTAGCAAGACACTTTTGGAAATCAAATATAAAATCATTAGCTGCTACTTTAATGCGAATTAGTTAAGCAAAACAAAATTAATTTCTTTTATGGTTTGGGACAAAATAGATGTCCTGCTAACTTCATTATGAACTTAGCGGGACAACTTTCCCAAAAATACAGATAAACGATACAAAAAAAATGGGGTGTTGAGAACTAATTAATTGCGAATAAGTTACGCAAAAACAAAATAATTCTTTTTGTTCATTCACGTAATTTAAGCAGGACATATTTCTTCATATTTAATTAATTTCTAATTATATAGATAGTTACCTATACGCGAAAAAAATATTTTTTAATAGTTGGTAAAAAAACACTGTATTGCGAACCTCACGTTAACTTAACAAGACAACTTTCTCAAAAGTACCTTAAAATTAACAAGCAAAAAGTTAATATACCTGCATATGATGTTTGTTTAAAACTTATGCTATTCAATTAGCGACGCAAAAAATTATAATAATCTTTTTTTTTCGTTTGAAAAAAAATTTATTAAATTAAATTGTAAGCTTTGTTATTTGAAAATTTTAAAACCAATAACTTAAAAGATTGGTACTCCGCCGGATGGAGCGCCCAGGATTCATGGCCCTGCGGTGTCACATAATCAAAACTGTTAAAAACTCGCTTGTCAATAGTCACTTCTTAAAAAAAAAATACTAACTAAATGATTACAGGCTCAAAATATTTTCCAAAAACATAACAAAGTTAAATTTTCGATGAATTCGACTAGTACCTTAGTATAAACCGCTATAGTTTTCATTTTTAGTTTTCAGGTGACATAATACATATGTATACATTAGTTTGGTCCTTAAACTGGACATTGCCTTGGATAGGAATGGAGTTAGGGTGATTCTTATAACACGCGAAAAAAAATCAGAACTTATAGATCAGATTGAGACGAAAAAAAATCGTTTGGGAGGGGGGGTCTATTTCCCCCCGTTCAGGCGGGGAGGGGTGATTTTTTAAAAATTTTACCCAAAATAGAAAAAAAATATTTCAAAACAATGGGACCACTTACAATAGCATGCTGTAGCTATTTTTAAAGCCATGAATTCAGTCTCTAATATGTTTTTTAAATCAAGTTTCTATTGTAAATAGTTTTTGAAAAAATAGCTTTCAAGCTTAGAAATAAAAACAAAAATAATCCCAATCTAATATTTTTTTCGCGTGTTATAAGAATCACCCTAACTCCATTATTTGTACCTTGAAGTGAAAAAGGGAGACCAGGGGGGTGAAATAAAAGTCCGAAAAAATTAGGAAATTTTTTTTTCTCTAGTCATTTGATGCCTATCCAAGTTGGATTTTCAAAAAAACCCAATATAAGGACCACCCTAGTATACATACATAAATACCTATGAATACTCAATTTTAGTTTTATATTAAATAATATACATATAGTAGGGTAGAGCGGGGCTAGTTGGACCACGGGGCAAGTTGGACCACGCCAATAACTCAGAAACCGCAAGTGCTAAATGAAGACGATCATATACACGAATGAAGCATAGTTACTAAATCACACGTGCTAAATTGGTTTAAGGTGGATTCCTTCTGCCAAAGGAAAACCACGCGCTTATTTGTGTGTTTTGGGTACAAAAGTAAAAAACGAATTTATTTCTTTTTATGTTATCGTGATAAAACGTGCGAATTTTTTAACAAAGTACAGTAATTTTGGGAGTTCTGTTATTGATTTTTTATATTCCATTTTTGAAATTGTTAAATTCAAAGTGTTTAATTTCAAAGCGACAGAATATATTCATCAAGGTAGGTGTGGGGTCAGTTGGACGAACTTGCCCCCCTGTTTATTTTATATTGGAAAATAGTATGAAAAATTTTGGACACATAAAGTTTCAAAGAGGAAGAAGAATATTATTGCTGTTTGGTGTTATCGATGTGTATAGAAGCAAATTCTGATACCTTACCCGGCGAGGAGTGGGTGCTATGCCATTCTTGCTGGAATCCAGGCCCATATAAAATTCCCTATCACTGGCCATGGCACCATGGGATCATTAACGTTATCTTAAGTTGTGATTCGAATTAATTTTTAGTTTGTGATCAAATTTAGTTCAAATTAACGGCGTTTATGTCCTTAAAAGAGCTCCTTTTTCCACTTTTTAAGCTTTGGTCCAACTTACCACATCTACTGTTCCAACTTGCCCCGCTAGTGGGGCTAGTTGGACCACTTGGACTTGGTGCATATATCTTATTCTTCTGCTATAACATACTTTTAACTTTTTAAAATTTATTAAAGAAGCCGAAGTTATATTCTTTCTATAGATTCCAGTTTCATTGTTATGTTATGAATAGGTAAAAAGTTATAAGACTTCAAGTAAAAAATGGTCCAACTAGCCCCGCTCTACCCTCTTTTGAAAAAAGTGCATTCATCAAAATTGTTATTTGGCCCTTTTAAGGGTGAATGGGTTGAAGTAGAAAAATGAAATATGACTTTCTGCACTTTAATTCTTGTGCTTCAACTTTTTGGATAATTGTGGTATGTAAAAAGTCTACAATTTTTTTGCATTTCTGCATTGATTCACTTAATAAGCCTCTAAGAAGGACGTAATTTCTGTATCATTAGATTTTTGAATTTCGTTTGTGCTATCTGGGGCCTATAACACAGAACAACAAGTCAACTAGTCAACAATTACTTGTTCAACTATGTTTGTTCAACAAGTGAAAATCATTTCTGTAACTCAATAAAAACCAACAATTGTCAACTGAAAACATTTCCCTCGACTTGTTGAACCAGTTCAACAAGTAATTTTTACGCGATGAGTCGAAAAGTTTCCGAAAAAAAGAAAACATTTCATCTTAAATCAGCTCTTTGCTTGTTAGCTCTTACTTACTTTCAGTAAGATGAATCAATATTTTACTCACCGTACAATGACAACACCTGTGGTTCTTTTTAAATGTCAAGTTTTTCTTAAAATATATTTTCCTATTTGTATGTTTGTTTGTGTACTTTCGAAAACTACGACTTGTTACGAATTTAGTTTTTTTATATGAGCTTTGACAGAACTTTGGGCTAAACTCGTAGAAATTCATAGTTTATATCACTGCTCGATTGCTGATGAATAGGGCTAGGATTTTCATGCACTTAAAATCGGAAAATATGCGCTTATAATAATGCTCATAGAAATGGGAAATATGCACTTAAAATATGCATTTAAATCCAAATTTTTAACCATATATTATATTATCCTTATTTCAATAAATAAAAAAATCTTGCCATTGAGTCTTTATAGCAAAAAAATTTTGTAATATTAAAAATAACTAAAAAATTTGTCGGTTTGCTAAGCGGGATATTTCAATTAAAAGCACATCCATGAATAAATCAACGATTTGAAGGAAATAAGGCTTTTTAGTTTAAACCCAGAAGCATCGAAATACATAGATAGAAAACAATAACCATCAAAGACACCATCAAATGAGAAAGAAAAAAATTCGTTCGCCCTGTCCATAAGCTGAACTGCCGAAATATTATGAGTTGCAATGCTTCGAAACCAATGTTTTTTGACTTTATTTTAATTTTATTGAAAATATGTCCCAAAAATATGCATTTATTGTGAAAATATGCAAAAATATGCAAAACATGCATTTACAGTAAAATATGCAAAAATATGCACTAACGATTGAATGCCATTTTGAAGGAAAATTCATGATTCGTAAAGATAATTTGCTCTCTTGCTTCTAAAGTCTATCAAAAAATATATCCATTTGCATGGAAATCTTAGCCCTACTGATGAACGATTTATTTCTAACGATTTCATCACTTGATAAACACTACTGCAAGCATTTATTTCTAACTTGTTGACTTGGAACAAGTCCAGAACCGTCGGCGTGTCGTTTGAAATTTATGAACTTTTCAACAAGTTTATTCTCTATTTTCCGAACTCTTGTTGTTTCCAGTTTCAGAAACAGTGAAATTATGAAATATCCCACTTGTTGAAAGAAGACAAAACAATTGTTCAAGTTCTCCTAGACTTGTTGTTCCGTGTTACACAAATATTAAAAAGTTGTTCAATTTCACTTGTTCAACAAGCACTTTATGTATTGTGTTATAGGGCCCTGGACACCTAGTTAACACTAACTCCAAGTTACACAAAGGGCCACAAGCCTGTTGAAGGGGTGGGACTAAAAATTCAAGTTGTGCCTTTTTGAAAAGAACTCGAGGAGCTCTTGAATTGGGCAATTTGTTTTCCTTGTGAAGTCATTTTTAAGCGATTAAGGTTTCTTGGCTAAACTTTTAAGGTGCATTTCAGTCATGTCAGTCGAATTAAGTGCTGCATAGATATTAATTAGCACAAAGTACAAGGTAATGTCCGCATCATAAGATCTTCGAAATCGTTTGTGGCGGTGCTATCTTGATAGCAAGACACATTTTTGAAAAGATTTTTAAGAGACCTTTAATTTGAGACCAGTTTTTTCAATATACAATCATTTTTAGGCATTTTAGGTTTTTGGAATGCACAACTTCATTAGATTCTTGGATTTCTTTTTTGGTGGTGCTATCCTGGCGTCAAGTTAGCACCGCCACAAATTACAGGGGGAAAGGAATTTAATGCTCAGCTATAAGATTGCAGTACTTAATTGGCACCTAACTATTGCATCATTAGATTTTTTTATTTTCCGTTGTGGCGGTGCTATCTTGACGAACCTCAGTTATTGAATTGAAGTTGATGACAAAGACCGGAGTGTTTTTGTCAGCACTGTATATCATTTCAACCTCCAGTAGGTACATACATACATATATTTATTTTTAATTAATTAATTTGTTGACATCAATTTCTGAACATTGTGATTTTCAACAAAATTGGTATAAAAATAATCAATTAAACAGATTGGATGTGTATTGATAGAATAAATATTATATAATTAAATAAGATGTGTAACCATCCAATCGATTAATTAATAGGCAGATAATAGCATTAAAATAAAAAAAAATGTATTCTTTTCGAGGTAATAGCAGTGATTTTTCATTATTTACTATAATTGACATAAAAATGCCACTATTGAAAACTAACAAATGAAAGCGCTTATTCCAAAAATACTTTCACAGTTTTGCAAATAAATGTCAACACTGAAAGAAGTCATAAATAATTATTATTAAGCAGATGTGTCGCAATGAACTTGAAATTGTTTACTATCGGTATTATTCGTATATTTAACCTGATATTGTTTTATTACATTTAGTTTTATTTTCAAAGTAAATCTTTTTTTATAATTAATTACACAGATGAAATATTTAGCTTTGCAATTTTGAAAAACTGTTGTAAAAGGTCAAAATCTCTGTTGTTTGTCCCTTAAAAGATAGAAAGCGGCAAAATATGCAAAAAAACACTCAGGAAGACACAGGTAAACAAGTGATGTTTGCAAACTTCGTGGCTCTTTATCTTCTTGGGGATTCACCACAGAGAGATGGACCTGTGACAACAATTGTTCAAAATTGCAAGCTAAATATTTCATCTATGCACACTTTTTCCCTCCGACCAATCGAAATAAATTAATGTGAAAAAATTACGTCAAATTTTACACCTGTTCGACACTTGTTAAGGTAGGCAGACAAACGGCTAATGATTCAACACCTTAAAGGCTATTACTGATATGACTTAAGTTTACGCAAAAGACTTGACTTTTTATGTCGTTGGCTCTTAGACTAATAGTAGTACCTCTCAAAGAATGGATTTTTTACTTGCGATATACATACATAGGTACTATAGGGCAAGTTTTGGATTCGTGTAAAAAAATAAATCGAGATAACAATCAAACATGACATTACGATGATAGAGAACACGAAAAAAGTGGGTGGCAAAATTCTGTCTGTCTGTCTGTCCGTACCTCAACCTACAGCCTAAATCACTGAAGCGATTTTCTTCAAATTTTGAACTTAAGGTTTTTTTGCCCAAAAAATAACGGTACTTGCTATACTACCGTTAAGGAAAAGCTTATTTATCTCAAAAACGGCCCCAACGATTTTAATAAAAAAAAAAATCAGTGTATTACTGTAGATATGATGTACCTTTTTGTAAGAAAAACAAATCACCAAAAACATTTATTAACAGTACCTGCCATATAACGGTTTTTTATTTTTGGTTTTCTCATTAACCGCTCATCCGATTTCAAAAAAGCTTTGTTAAAATATAAATAATACTGCATACCAAATTTTTGAAAAAATAAAATTTTGGATTTTTAAAAAAAGATTCAAAATTTTGTTTTGAAAGTTCAACGGGTTGATGAAATATTTAGAAATTTCAGTTTTAAATGTATATTAATATATGTATACTCAGAATTGGCATACCAATTTTTTTTTTTTTGAAAAATGTTACAAAAATTGTATATATAAAAAATTAATTTTTAAGAAAACGATTTAAAATTTTTTGTTTGCATATATTCATATTTTTTCAAGTAATCAAATCGCATACTTTTTTTGAGCTCAATGTTTTTTATCAGACTGTTTATACAATTAAAAGAACGATTTAAATGCTTTTTATACTCTTTCTATAATTACTTGAATATTTTTTAATTTTCTTAAGTCCTACCCAACTTGAACATAAGAGCAAGTACGTGCGATCCAGTCGTGCATTTTATTTATTTTAAATTTTCTCATTATCAACTCAACGGATTAAGGTTAACTTTTTTATAAGCAGATTTCAAATAATTTAAAATAATATATCATGTCAAAATTTCCAAAAAAGACAATTTTGGATTTTTTAAAAAAAGTTTCAAATTATTTTTTTTTTTTTTGAAAATTCGATATCTTTAAAACGGGTTAGCAATTTTTTTTTAATTATATTTTTATATGCACATAAGTTAATAGGTACTTAAGATTTTCATACCAAAATTTTTCCTTAAAAATGTTTCAAAAATTTGATATGTAGAAAATTAATTTCTTAAAAAGCCGCTCCGTTTAAATTTTTTGTTCTTCATACAATCATATTCCATTAATAATTAATATGGCGTTATTTTTTTACCTCAAACTACAAAAGAGTTGTTTGAGCTAAGTTATAACTTTTTCTCTCATAATTTCCATGTCTTAATATAATTTTCTTAAATTCTCAGCCTTTTGAACATAAAAGTAAGTACGTGCGACCCAGTCGTTCATTTAATTTTTGCTGTCGTACAATATTTTTTGCATAGTTTATCTGCCTTTGAATTAAAAAAGATACTTTTGGCTTTGATTATCAACATTTCAGCAAATAATGACGTCATAAGAAATTTAAAGACAGTTTTCGGAATTTGAGAAACCGTTTTACAAAATTTTTTAAGGTTTTGTAGAAATAATTTTTTTTTACCATTCATCATTACATTGAAAGAGTACTAAAAACGACTTTTTGTGGTCTTTTCCTCCTTTTTTTTCTTTGGAAAATATTGCATGGCTTATGCAGATTTGTAGACTTTTAAAGCATCAACATTCTTGTAAATTTTCAAATTGATTCATCGAACCGTTTTTCCTCACCAAATTTTCAAAGTCTTTCAACCCAGTTAAAGAAACAAATTGTGTTGTTCCTAAACAATGCGTAGTCGTCATAAAAATTACAAGAAAACAACAATTCCCGTAGACTTTTTTCACAGCTTTGAATTAGTTCAATACTTTCTTCCTCATAAAATGGTGTATCGAGATTTTTTCCTGTTAAATCGATTGCCATTTTAATTTTCAAAATCGATGCATTTTTACGGCACTACTGGTGATGGTCCAAAAATGTTGAACGTTTTTTTTTTCTCGGCACTAAATACCTTTTTCATCGTTAATTTCTTAAAACGGTAAATAAAAAAATTAAAATGGCAAATCGAGATCTTGTCGTGACAAATCGATTGCCACTCCAATTTTCAAAATCGATGCATTTTAACGGCGCTGGTGACAGTCCAAAAATGTCCAAAGTTTTTTTCAGCACATCTTACTTTTTTCGTCATAACCATTTTATTACGGTAAGCAAAAAAATGGCGTATCAAGATTTTGTCGTGGAATATCGATTACCGTTGTATTTTTAAAATCGATAAATTTTTACGGCACTGATGACAGCACTAAATACCTACATTTTTCATCATAACCTTATAATACGGTAAATAAAAAAATAAAAATGGAATTTTGCGGTGACAATTGGATTGCCACATCAATTTTTAAAATCAATCCATTTTAACGACGCTGTTGACTGTCCAAAAATTTTCAACGTTTTTTTTTTTTGACTTTTATTTGTTGCCATTACTTTTTTATTACGGAAAATAGAGAAAAAAATGGCGTATCGAAATTTTATCGTGACAAATCGATTGCCGTTACTTTTTTAAATCGACCCATTTTTACGCCACGAATTGAAGCTGAATAAACAAGGTACCTAACCTATGAAATCTGAAAAGATTTTAGTTTTTTAGAATCAGCTTTAATATTTGTTACAGATTTCTAAAACCCCCCAATAAACCTTAACTCCTTATTTTTGGCACCCATGCTGTACCCGGTTAAGAATGTAGGAAGAAAAATGCATAATACAGATACAGACATTTATATAAAATATCTGACATAATTCCAGAAAGAGGTGACCATTTCTATCCGTGAGGAATGTAACTTATAATAATTCCATGGGAAGCATTAAAATTGCAGATTTGAATAAATAAGCATTTTTGATGGATTTAATTTTATTTTTGTTCTCTACGGTTTTACAACAAGAAGAAGTAATCTAAAATCATATCCTTTGACATGAACTTTTCAACTTTGTGCTTCTGTCGGAAGAGCACAAACTTCTTGGAATTATTAAATATCTAACTGAAAAGTGGCATTTAAAAAATAAATGAGTGCTCTTTGTAGGAGTAGTGTTTACCAAACTACGTAACACTTTCATCATCATTATCAACATCATCATCATTATTATCTTCCACCATCATCATCATCATCGATTCTTCAACAATTAACACAAGAGAGAAACTGCAAACTAAAGGAGAAACTTTTTTCATCAAGAAATGCACAACTTTGGCACTTTTGAAGATTATTTAAGTGGAAAGTTGATGAGGGACGAACGAAACGAAAGTTTTCTTATTACAAAAAGGCACATCGGACGCACACTGAAAGCAATTGCGGACAAAAAAAAAGAAAAACAAAAATCCATCTCTTCTTTATTCGACCCTTTTCCGCATCCGCATCCGCACTGCCATGCTTCTGCATCCATTTTAATTTTCACTAAACACTATCTTCCAGCTTCCACTAAGTCAAGTTGATTTGTGTCTGGCTGACTGGTGTAGTCCCTTGGTTTCATCTGTGCGGCGCGGCGCACTCCTCGCCCTTATTGGACAAGTCCTGAAAATTCTAATTGGATTCCCCCATTACACTGTCATCCCCTAGTCACAAAGAAACAAAGAACAAAAAAAAAAACACTAAATCAATGAAAGTAGCTAGAAACAATTATGCGAAATACGTTGCATCAAGGAAATTTACTTCTTCGAAGGATAATTTATGCAAAACTATAACATTCCTTACACTGGTTGTCTTTGTGTATAGAGCTGGAGTGTAGAGTCCTTTCATGTGGCGAAGAATTCTTCATGTTTTGCATTAGCTAAAAAGAAAAGCTATAGATGGTTTATAGAGTAGTTGAATGGGAATTGAAATTAAGTATGGGAAGTAAATTAGTTTCATACAGCTAGTTGTAATCGGATAATGTGTGTGTTCATCCTTGTGATCATGTTTTAATCAAAGAAAGAACAAACAAATTGAAAATCTTGCTAGAGTTACCCACATAATATTTTGAATAGAAATCTTATTATGAGCGCTAAATTTTAGAGATATGCAATTAATTTTATTATTACTCATCCATGGCACAGTAGTAATTTAAAGTAGATAGGAGTTTAATGATATTTCTAAGGAATCATTATTATTATCTCGAACGGTACAAGTTTTTTGGCGAAAATCTGAATAAAACATTTTTACTTGTTTTTGCTATTTCTGACTTTGGAATGATACAAACGTGAAAGAATGGTACGAGGCTGATAAGGAACGTGTCAAAGTAGAATGGACGAAAACACGGTGAGGTTAACTACTTACTTCACACATTCACTCACCGGAAGTCGATATTTCAACGCCTTTTTTCATACGATCGACAAAACGTCGATGTACTGACTAGCTGGACTAGCTAGTACAGGCTAGTCGAGCAGACGATGTGGAACAGTGATACCACTTTACTTCAAATGAAGTAGATCTACTTCTTTTTTTCTTATTTTTTAAAAATCTACTTCCTACTTCGCACCATCACTGAAATATGGGAATCTACTTCATTTTAAAATTCTCTGTTTCAACCTACTTCAATTTTACAAAAAAGAGCCAAATCTACTTCATTTTCCTTTATTTCATTGAATTCGCAGTTAGTGCAGCCGTATTGTGTTTTTACCATGCAAATTGTGGCCTAGTTTTGATTTTTTCCCTACTTTTAGAAGATTTCCGACTGAAATTTCCTGACGTATCATGCTTGGTAAGCACCCTTTTGAGCACAAATTGACTGGACTAAGTGGCGTTTACTGAGGAGTAAACAATAGATTAGTAAAAAAATTTACACTTGAACCAGGTGTTGTCAGGTTTTGAAGTTAAACACATAAAAATTACCGTCGAAAAAAATTATTTGTTTTATAGTTTTTCAGCTATATTGAAATACTACATATAATATAAGTACACGGTTAAAAATTCTGGGGTATTTTTTAATACAGCCTTTGTATTACAGCCGTATTCAATACAGAAAATATTACTTTTTAATATTCCGTAAATATTAAAAAAATTTTTAATAATTTTGTATTACATTCTAATAGATTAGTATTAAAATTGTTATTTTTAATACCAAAAGGATTAAAAAGTAATCGAATGAAATAAAATATAATCTTTTGGCATTAAAATTTAATAACTTAAGTATATGCGTACATTTTTAATACAAAAAGTATTGAAATTAAATACAAATTGTATTAAAAATATCGGGACTCGTGAATTTTTAATACAAAATGTATTAAAATTTAATAAAAATTGTATTAAAATATTCGGGATTCGGGATTCGTGTATTTTTAATACAAAAAGTATTAAAATTTAATACAAATTATATTAAAAAATATCGAGACTCGCGTATTTTTAATACAAAATGTATTAAATTTTAATACAAATTGTATTAAAATATTCGGGATTCGGGATTTGTGTATTTTTAATACAAAAAGTATTAAAATTTAATACAAATTGTATTAAAATAGCAAGATGCGTATACTTTCAATACAACAGTATTAAAATCTAATACAATTTGTATTACAACAGGAAGCCATTACAAGCAAGCATCAGCCATATTTAAATATGAACATGAAGCATATGTTTTTAATACCAAAGTATTAAAATTCAATACAAATTGTATTAAAACAGCAATAAAACAATAAATAAACAATTTAAATATGCATTATTTTGAAGGCGCGTTGAAATATTTCGAGGTAAAATATACAAATTAGTAGATAAAATTTCAATCGCATTAAGATTTTAGTTCTCACATATGTGAAAAAAATAAATATAATAATGCCACCATTAATTGACTTAGAAGATAAATACTCTTAGAAAAAAAGTCTTTCATTACTATTATTTTTGTAATATATTTTGTATTAATTTTCATGAAAAGCATCTAAAAATTAAATTTTAAGAAATAAAATATTATATTATAACACCTTTGTATTATTAAAATATAATACAGATTTCGTATTCCCTTGTAATATCTGATATTATTAGGTTTTAATATATTTTGTATTAACTTCCAAATTTTAATATTTGTCAAGTATTAAGTTTCAATATATTTTTGGTGTTGTCATATATGTAACCCAGAAAATATTAAAAAGTACCCCAAAATTTTTAACCGTGTATGTTGATATGAAGTCTGAGAGAATAAAATTTTTGTTTTTAGTTTTTTTTAGCTTAATTTAATAAAATTTAATCAAAATATAAACTCCAAGAGCCAGCACAAAAAAGGAGGTTCTTAATGCAATTTATTACTGAACTGATGTTCTTGATGGAATATGTTCAGGGGTGTCCCCAGAATATAATCCCAAGTTGGCGGGACTGGGGAGCGCAAGCGTCAGCCGCCATGTTGGATAATGCGTTTTATAAAATATCTCGTGAGCCGTGCATATTACGAACATAATAGTAATTTTTTTAGAGTAAATACTCCATTCTTTTGTTTGATTATTCTTAAATCAAGTTGTTTTCGATAAAAGTTTTTAAGAAATAAAAATTTTAAGTCTATACATTTGAAAAAAATTGTAAATTTTTTTTTCAAGTTGATTTGTTCAAAAAATTCATTGACTTTAAAATAAAACTTCTCAAAAACTTTTCGCAACAACAACATGACTTAGGAAAACAAATAAGAGAATGGAATATTAGCTTTCAAAAAAAAAAAATTGAGCCGTCGCGGGACGCCTGGCAGATGTGAAACATGCACAGATGGTTTTTAAAATTAAATCTTAGAATATAAAGATAAAACACTTGTATTTTTGTTCCACGGTTTATAAAACTTTTTATTTTAATAATTTGGCCGACGCGTTTCGTCTGGTTAGGACATCCTCAGGGCACTGATTATACATTTTAAAAACAAACTTGTGCAAAGCTCAATGGTTAATGAGAATGAAGTGTAGTAATTTAATTTTTATAAAGAAAATTAAAGATTGAAAAAACAAAAATTAACGACATGAAGATTATAAATTAAACAACATTATTTGTTAAAAGAAAAATAAATAAATTATTTTAAAAGTGGACTATTGTTACATAGGTCTATTTGGCAATTTAAAATATTAAGCGTCTTGTGTCTATTTATTTCTAAAATCTCGTACTTATCAAGTACGCGTCCGGAAGGTAAAGAGTGTAGAAGTTCTATATCGTCTATAGAACAAACATGTCCAGAGTCTTTGAGGTGCTGTGAAAGTCCTGAAGTTGGATCCGAGAGCATGGAACCCCTTTGATGTTCAATAAAGCGCGTCTGTAAGGTCCTAGCTGTTTTACCAATATATACACCGTCGCATCCTTTGCATGATATTTTATATACGCCACTTTTTTTAATATCGTCAATTTTGCTTTTAATTTTGTTATTGCATAGGGTTTTTTGAAGGGTGTGATCACTAAAAAAGGCCGGTTTTATTTTAGCTACCGAAAGAAACGGTATCAACTTTTCTGATACGGTAGGGACATAAGGGATTTTCCGCCAATTTGTATCTCCTGTTTCTTTGGTTATAGGGAATGTGGACTGAATTGCATACCGGTGAGATTTCTGACGAAGAATATTAAAAACCACTTGTTTTTGTATCCATTTTGTGTTGCAATGTGAAGGATAGTATAAAGTTCCTTGCAGTAATTCTTTTTATTAAGTGGCACTTTTAATAACCTGTCCACCATAGAGTGGAAAGCTGCAATTTTTGTGCTCCAAGTATGGGCCGAAGACATTGGAATAATCATATCAGTGCTTGATTCTTTTCTAAAAATGTTGAATTCCAATTTACATCCTACAACAGATATAGTCAAATCCAAGAAGTTTAGCTCATTGGGCCCATATTCAATTGTGAACTGAATTTTATCATCAATTTTATTTAAGATCTCATTTTGGAATATGATGAGGTTCCGATGAGTACCTGTCCAAATACAGAAGATGTCATCCACATAACGAATCCACAGAAATATATGTTTTAAAACAGTATTTTTTAAAGCAAACATTCTTTGCTCAAAGTTATCAAAATGTACAACTAAGCTCCAAAAGGTGAAAACGACGATCCCATTGCTAAGCCAGATGTTGGTGTGTACATCTTCCCATTAAATTCAAAATAGTTTTGATCAATGCATAATGCAGCAAGCCTTTCAATTTGCTTACACTTCTCGATATCTTGAATACGCAACGAACAAGATTCTTTAAGTATTACCTTTAATTTGTCGGTTGGAATCGATGAGAATAAGCTTTTAACGTCAAAAGAACTACTATCCTTCACATTGCAACACAAAATGGATACAAAAAACAAGTGGTTTTTAATATTCTTCGTCAGAAATCTCACCGGTATGCAATTCAGTCCACATTCCCTATAACCAAAGAAACAGGAGATACAAATTGGCGGAAAATCCCTTATGTCCCTACCGTATCAGAAAAGTTGATACCGTTTCTTTCGGTAGCTAAAATAAAACCGGCCTTTTTTAGTGATCACACCCTTCAAAAAACCCTATGCAATAACAAAATTAAAAGCAAAATTGACGATATTAAAAAAAGTGGCGTATATAAAATATCATGCAAAGGATGCGACGGTGTATATATTGGTAAAACAGCTAGGACCTTACAGACGCGCTTTATTGAACATCAAAGGGGTTCCATGCTCTCGGATCCAACTTCAGGCCTTTCACAGCACCTCAAAGACTCTGGACATGTTTGTTCTATAGACGATATAGAACTTCTACACTCTTTACCTTCCGGACGCGTACTTGATAAGTACGAGATTTTAGAAATAAATAGACACAAGACGCTTAATATTTTAAATTGCCAAATAGACCTATGTAACAATAGTCCACTTTTAAAATAATTTATTTATTTTTCTTTTAACAAATAATGTTGTTTAATTTATAATCTTCATGTCGTTAATTTTTGTTTTTTCAATCTTTAATTTTCTTTATAAAAATTAAATTACTACACTTCATTCTCATTAACCATTGAGCTTTGCACAAGTTTGTTTTTAAAATGTATAATCAGTGCCCTGAGGATGTCCTAACCAGACGAAATGCGTCGGCCAAATTATTAAAATAAAAAGTTTTATAAACCGTGGAACAAAAATACAAGTGTTTTATCTTTATATTCTAAGATGTTATTGTTCCATCCAGAGCTGTAAAGTAATTAAGTATATTGGTACTTAAGTACAATTTAAGTACAAATACCTTGTACTTAAAATTTTTAAGTACCAGTACAATTCCTTGGTACTTGTACTTAAAAATTTCAAGTACCAGTACCGGTACTTGTACTGGTACTTTAATTCCACAAAAGTACTTGAAATTTTTGTATTGATTACATTTGTACTTTTGAGATGTACTTAAATACTTTTCAATTCCTTTTTAATTCCAAAAGTACTTTAATTCCTTTTAATTACTTTTAATTCCTTTTCGAAAAAAATACTAGTACTAATATAATGAAACCAAAATCAAGTCGATGCGGCCTCCGTGAAAAAAGTTATTGTCATTTTTATATAAGGATGACTATATATTGAGTATAAAAGTCAAAAATTACCGAAAACCAGTTGAAAATAATGGTCCGTCGATGAAATTTGTCAACAATGGTTCATTTGTCATGAAAATCAATAATAAGAAGAGTCTATAAAAATATCTGTGGTTAAACGGTGTTTATTTGAGGGTTGGGGTTATGCTGCGATTAATACCATAAAACCTGTGGCTAAAATGGAACCCTCATCTCGGATCAGGCCAAATACTTGGGTATGATCCTTGATAAGAAACTGAACTAGAGTCTATTCCTGCAACAGGATCTTTGGAAAATCCTGGGGACCCAATCCAAAAATTATCAGGTGGATGTACACGGCAATAGTTAGACCGATACTTACCTACGGTAATTTAGTTTGGTGGAACGCGACTGAGAAAGCAACAAACCTGAAAACCTTGACAAAAGTTCAAAGATTAGCATGCGTAGGTATTACGGGGGCGTTGAAAACCACTCCCACAGCGGGACTGGAAGCGATACTCAACTTGAGACCCCTAGATCTATTCGTGCAAGAATCTGCAGCATACAGTGCCCTGCGCCTAAGCCAGACTAAATGCTGGAAGCAAAGCACATCAGGCCATACTCAGATTCTGCAAAGATATGTGGGAAATAATGTTTGCACAGACTACACAACACCCCATTTAAAATTCAACAGACCCTTAACTACCTCTTTTCCTAATAGAGAGGAGTGGGAAAACAACCAACCTTTCAGTAATGCATCTACGATAACTGTCTTCACTGATGGTTCGAAGATGGACACTGGAGTTGGTGCAGGAATTTTCTCGGAAACTCTGGGACAAGCTAGCTCCTTCAGACTTCCAGACTTTTGCCGTGTCTTCCAAGTCGAGGTTTTGGCAGTGATAAAAGAAGCTACGCAAATATCAATGATGGCGATACCACGAGCTGAAATCACCCTCTTTATTGATAGCCAAGCAGCAATAAAAGCAATTTCTGCAACAGATATTCGAAGTTTGTGGCTTGCTGTCGCAGAGCTTAGGGTTCTTGGCATGCAGCATAACATTAGACTCTGCTGGGTTCCCGGTCTGATGTACAGGGAAACGAGAGAGCTGATGGGCTGGCGAGAACAAGCCTTTTATACTGAATATATAGTCATCCTTACATAAAAATGACAATAACTTTTTTCACGGAGGCCGCATCGACTTGATTTTGGTTTCATTTGATTCAACATTTAAAACTACCTTAAAAACATGTGTCATATGAATATGTTGCATCAAAGTTAATTTTTCTGTTTGATACACCACAACTTCCCCCCTCTCCCCCTAAAAAAACACCCTTCCATGTGAAATATTTTATAGACCCTTTTGATTTTTCATTCTCATAGTACATGAAACGTTTTCACCAAGTTTCATGATGGTACTAATTTTTTTGTTTAATTTATACTATTTTACCTGTACTATTAAGACATATATTAGTTCTAGTATTTTTTTTCGAAAAGGAATTAAAAGTAATTAAAAGGAATTAAAGTACTTTTGGAATTAAAAAGGAATTGAAAAGTATTTAAGTACATCTCAAAAGTACAAATGTAATCAATACAAAACTTTCAAGTACTTTTGTGGAATTAAAGTACCAGTACAAGTACCGGTACTGGTACTTGAAATTTTTAAGTACAAGTACCAAGGAATTGTACTGGTACTTAAAAAATTTCAAGTACAAGGTAATTGTACTGGTACTTGTACTTATGCTTTAAGTACACAGGTCTGCCCTTATCTATTGTACTAGATTATTCATTGTGAATAAAAGAAAACAAGGTTGAGTGCGAGTGACATGGATGTATGTGTACATTTCTTCCACTTGGACTCTTCTTGCCGAAAAATGTAAACAAACAAATTTCCCCATTACGACAACTTTGTGAGTGCGAGTATAAATGAAAGAGAAACAAAATCTTCCCCTTTTTCGTAACGCTTTAAGCCACGCCCAAAATCGAGTTTACCCGCCGCATTAGATGTTTCACATCAAAAATTACTATTATATTCGTACGATGCACGGCTCACGAGATATATGAAAAAACGAGTTTTCCAAGATGGCGGCTGACTCTTGCCTCCCAGTCCCGCCAACTTCAATTTATATTCAGTGAATATATTGAATATATTCCATCAAGATAATCAGTTCAGGAATAAATTGCAACAAAAAATTACCCGGCTCTTGGCCTAATAAATGTACGTACATTTTGAAATCTACTTCGATTTTTCTCAATCTACTTCACATTTTTATTCAAAACTACTTCGGCTTTTTTTTCGGAAGTGGTAACGCTGATGTGGAACCTTCCTACTTCGCTTGCAAAAGATCCTGGCCAGTGAGCAAAACTGGAGCCAAGTCTGCTTCTATACAAACAAAATTCTCTGGGTCTCACATCTCACGTACTTGCTCTTATGTTGAAGAGGCTGAGGGTTTAAGAAAATTGTATATAAAACATGAATATTATGAGAGAAAAATGTTGAAAAGCATCAAATATGATATTTAAACTAGCTTAAAACAACTCTTTTGATAGTTAGAGATGAAAAAGAACGTCATTTTAATTCATGGTTGAATATAATTGCATGGAAAAAAAATGTTTAAATCGTTGGACCGGTTTTTTAAAAAACTATTTTTTATATGTCAATTTCGTAGAACATTTTTAAGGAAAAATGTCAGTATGCAGATCTTAAGTATTTATTTATGTGCATATGAAAATAAAATTTATAGAAAAACTGTCAACCGATTTTTAAGATATCGAATTTTCAAAAAAATTATTTGAAACGTTTTTTTTAATTCAAATCTTAGTTTTTTTTAACTTTCTTATGCAGTATTATTTGATCTAATTTGAAATGTGTACGTACAAAATTTTATCTAAATCCGTTCAGCTGATAATGGGAAAATTATTCTATGAGAATTACTACTAATAAATTGCTGTGTCAAATTTTAAAATTGTTTGTGGTAGATCACACTAATATTGGCCTACAAAAAACTTTAATAAAAATCTTAGGAGCCGTTTTTGAGATAAACAATACTTTCCTTCACGGTGTTTTCATTTTGGTATGGAAGGTAGGTACCGTTAGTTTTGCATAAAAGTAAATTTTTTTCTTAAAATACTTACGAGAGTATTAAAAAAAAACTCTTAAGTATCGAGTTTCAAAAAAATCGATCATGTCGTTTTCGAAATATTTGATTTACAAAAAAAAAAAATATTGAAACATTTTTTAAAAATCCAAAAAATATTTTTTTTTGGAAAATTTTGGTAACAAAAACTGTTTATATTATTTAGAAGCTTCTGTATAAGAAAAATATTGAAATCAGTGATACCATTTTGAAGAAAATCGAAAATAATGGCTTAAAATTTTCAAAATTGGTTGGAATTTTAGTTCTTAGTTTTCTGTTCATTAATAATTCGGCAGGTGAGTATGAAGTAAAGTTCGGTGTAGCCCTATAATTCAATAGTGCAATATATGGGTCTGAATTACTTTCTAAGGTCTTTTTTAGCAATCGCTTTATGGTTTGGACCGATTTTTCTGCCAGGCCATTTGATCTGGGTGTATAAGGACTGGTCGAAAGATGTTCAATTTTCCATGATTTGCAAAATAAATTAAATTCTGAAGACGAAAAAGGTGGTCCATTATCACTTACCACGATTTTCGGAATGCCATGCCGAGCGAATATAGACTTAAGTTCCAACGTTAATTTTTTGCTTGAAAATCCATTATTTAGAAGAGCAATTTCAATATATTTAGAGTAATAGTCAACAACAAGCAGGTAAACTTTTTTTTGAAATTCAAAAAGATCAATGCCGATCTTTTGCCAAGGTAAAGGCAAAATTTAATGGGGCATCAACGGTTCCTTGGCGTTAGAACCTCCATATTTTAAACATATTTCGCAATTATCTACTAAATTCTTTATATCGGAACTCAAATTTGGCCAATATACTAATGATTTTGCCAGGCTAATACATTTTTTAAAGCCCATATGTCCCTCGTGTATAAGATTCGAAATTTCCAAACGCATTGAGTTTGGTATGACAATCCTTTTGTTCATAAAAACTATGCCATCAACGACATGAGTTTCATTTTTATTTTTAAAATAGGGCATTACTAAGGGATCTATTTTCTTTTTTACCTCTGGCCATCCCTCTCTATAATATTGTTCAAGCTTAACTAAGATTTCGTTTGCTAATGTTTCTTTTCGAATTTGATCTAGCTTTTCATCACTAACTGGCAAACTTGACGACACGAGATTGCTATGTATTGAAATTTCATTATCTAAGTGCTGTAATGCTTCTTCTGAAAGGGCTGCCCTTAAGGGTTTGTGGTCTGTTTCAACCAGAACTTCTCTTCCAAAAAGGAATTTGTGAAAACGATTGCAGCCAAAAAGGATGGCAAATAATTCCTTTTCGATTTGCGCATAATTTCGTTGGCTTATTGTTAAGGTAGCTGATGCATAAGCAATTGGTTTATTTTCCTGTTGTATAACGGCTCCTACTGCTGATTGAGAAGCATCAACAGAAAGTTTTATTGATTTGCTATTGTCAAAGTAAGCTAATATAGGTGCTTTTGATATTAATAGTTTAAGATTACAAAATTCATTTTCGTGTCTTTCCTCCCAATGCCACTCAACTTCTTTTTTTAAGCAACTGCCGTAAGTGCTCATTTTCAATTGCCAGCTCTTTAATAAACGAAGCCAGATAATTAACCATCCCTAAAAATCGTTGGAGGTCTTTGACGCATTTAGGACGAGGCATTTTCATAATAGCTTCAATTTTACTTTCATCTGGTCTCACACCAAATTCATTGAAAACATGGCCTACATATTTTATCTCCTTCACTCCTATACAAAACTTCTCTTTATTGAATTTAAGACCGATTTCCTGAGCCTTTTCTAAAACCATATTCAAATATTTATCGTGCTCTTCTTTGGTGATACCATATATTAAAAAATCATCAATGTAAATTACAACATTTGGTATATGAGAAAAATGCTTTACCATCTCGGCATGAAAAAATTCGGGAGCCGCATTCACTCCAAATGGTAACCTAATAAACCTGTATCTCCCAAAAGGTGTATTAAATGTACAGAGCTTTGACGATTCTTCGTCTAAAGGTATCATCCAAAATCCGCTATTAGCACCCAAGCTGCTAAAATATTTTGCGTTTGATAGACGAGATTTTACCTCATCAACATCTGAAAAAGGAAAATGAGGACGCATTATTACCTTGTTTAAGTGCCTTGGATCCAGACAAACTCTAAGGTTTCTATTAGCCTTTCTCACTAGCACAATTGAGTTCACCCACTTTGTAGGTTGGTTTTCATGCACTTTCACCCCTAACTTTTCCATACGTTTAAGCTCAGCCTTGAGTTCTGTTTGCAAATCAAACGGTATTTTTCGTGGTGGTTCCACTACCGGCAAAACGTTTTCTTTCAAAACCAATCTACACTTGTTTTTTAGACAGCCCAACCCATTGAAAGTCTCCTTATATTTTTCTAAAAGCACGTTTGAACTTTGTATTCCTTGATCTTTAGCACAATGTACAATATTTATATTTTTAACCAAATTCAATTTAATTGAAGAATATAAACCAATTACAGTTTTACAGTTCATTTCAAGTAACGGGTGATTTCTTAGCTGCTTTGGTTTTGGCAACACTGGTTTTGACAGCTGACGTATGTTTAGTACCTTGTGTCACTGTCAAACAGCTTCAGTTTGGTTTGCAATTTAACCATGGATCGTCTTACAAATGAACAACGCTTGCAAATTATTGAATTTTACTATCAAAATTCGTGCTCGGTTCGAAATGTTCATCGCGCGCTGCTTCCATTTTATGGTCGGCATTCTCGAACTTCTGAGCAGTCTATTCGGAAGATTGTGACCAAATTTCGTACCAAATTTACTTTGTTGGACATTAAACCACCAACACGTTTACGTACTGGTGCGTAGTGAAGAAAATATTGCGGCCGTATCAGCTAGTGTGACAGAAGACCGCGAAATGTCGATTCGGCGCCGTTCCCAGCAGTTAGGCCTTTGTTACAGCACTACGTGGAAAATTTTGCGGAAGGATTTGGGCGTAAAGCCTTTTAAGATACAGCTGGTGCAAGAACTAAAGCCAGCCGACCTACCACAACGCCGAATTTTTGGTGAATGGGCTCTTGGAAAGCTGGCCGAGGATCCGCTTTTTTATCGAAAAATTGTGTTCAGCGATGAGGCTCATTTTTGGTTGAATGGGTACGTAAATAAGCATAATTGCCGCATTTGGAGTGAAGATCAGCCAGAAGCATTGCAACAGCTACCAATGCATCCCGAAAAAGCCACTGTTTGGTGCGGTTTATGGGCCGGCGGCATTATTGGGCCATATTTCTTCAAAGATGATGCGAATCGCAGCGTTACTGTCAATGGTGAACGCTACCGAGCGATGATAACAAACTTTTTTTTGCCCGAAATGGAAGTTCTTGATATGTGGTTTCAACAAGACGGTGCCACATGCCACACAGCACGCGAAACAATGGCGCAATTGCGAGGCGAGTTTGGTGAACAGTTAATTTCACGTTTCGGGCCGGTCAATTGGCCGCCTAGATCGTGCGATTTGACACCATTAGATTATTTTTTGTGGGGGTATGTCAAGGCTAATGTCTATAGGGACAAGCCCGCTTCGATTGACGCACTGGAAGCCAACATCCATGCATTCATTCGTGAGATACCGGCCGATATGTGTGAAAGAGTATGCCAAAATTGGACTCAGCGGATGGGCTACCTGAGACGCAGCCGCGGTCAACATTTGCATGAAATTATCTTTAAACATTAAATTGCAAGGTTCAAACTATCGATTCAAATAAATATTTCATTCATTTTTTCGAATTTTTTGTGTTTTTTTAAAGTTCTAAACCTCTTAAAAAATCACCCTATATATAAAAATCAAGATAAAAACTATTTTTGTTAAAAACACAAAACAGCTTGCACTTTCCTATTACTCTTAGCTTTTCTCCCGAAAAAGTTAACAAATTAGTGTTAGTTTCTTTTATCAAATTTTTGTCCAAATTTAGCATTTCAAACTTATTTATTGACATTATATTGCCCTCTGCTCCTGTGTCTACTTGAGCCACTACGACTTGGTTGTTGATACCAATATCCACGTTCCA
This sequence comes from Dasysyrphus tricinctus, assembly GCA_963921185.1. Lineage (NCBI taxonomy): Eukaryota > Metazoa > Arthropoda > Insecta > Diptera > Syrphidae > Dasysyrphus > Dasysyrphus tricinctus. Next base: position 136,277,373 of record OY992530.1, on the reverse strand, counting down.
TGTTTTGATGCTCTGTGAGCTCACTAATTTTTCAATAAAAAGGTCTTCTTCAGATAACTGTGTAGCTGCTTCAACATCTGCTTCTACGTTTCCAACTCTTCTGTTCATATTCGTTGTCTTGCACATTCTGGCATAGTGGTTTTTTCCCTTACACTGCTGACATATTGCTCCCATTGCTGGACATTTGCTAAAATGCAGTTGGCCACATCTGCTACATGTTAATGGCTGTTGGTTATTTTGTTGTCTCCGAGATCCACTAGGCTCGTGCTGAATTTGATTTTTGGTTTTGATGTAGTTGTTGTTTCTTTTTCCTTGGTTGCTCCATGGCTGCTGTCTCTCTCTCTTTCTCGAATGCTGCCGATGAACTCAGCTTTATTGTTGTCTTCTCCATTACTTCCATGAATGAATTCTTTAGACTGCTGCTTTGCTATTTCCAAAGATTTTGCTATTTGAATTATTTCATCGAGACTTTTTGTTGATTCATTTAAAAAATTTTCACGAATGAATTGGTGACTTTGGTTTAAACCACATATAAATATGTCTCTAACTAATTCATCTTTTAGCGTTCCAAAAGTACAGGTTTTACTTAAATTTTTGAGTGCCGTTATGAACTCATCAATCGATTCAGATGGACTTTGACGTCGCGAGAAAAAATTAAACCGTTCCATGATAACATTACATTTCGGAAGAAAATATGCATCAAATTTTTGTACTAAGTTCTTATGTTCAATTGTTTCCTCATCCACATCGAAAGAATCAAAGATTTCAAAAGAATCTGGTCCTATGTGATGAAGTAATAGGGAATTTTTTCTGAAATCTGATACACCCAGGAGGTCACTCGCAGCTAGAAATATTTTAAATTGTTTTTTCCACACTTTCCAAGCCGCCGCCAAGTTTGTTGATTTTAAATCAAGTATGGACGTAAGGAACCACTATCTTCCGCCACTTGCTTATAGTTATTATTAACAACTTGCACTTTATTTTCGTCTGTCATTTTAATTTAAAATTAAGTTAATTTTAAATTATGTTTTTTTTTTCAATTATTTTTTTTTTTTGGTTTACATCTGACACCATGTAGATTTATGATGTGAAACACACGGCTGACACGATATAACTGACTTTATTATATAATAATATGATTGATATATAAGCATAGACTTAGTTGTATTGAATGTTGTTGTATACTGTATAACACTTACTCTAACACTACCATTTATAACCATTTTTTGAAAAATAATTTCCCAGTTAAGGGTAGCCTTTACGAAAAGAAATTTATTGAATGTCTTTTTAAGGAAAATTGATATTTTATAAAATTGCGAGAAAAAATTGTACGGCAGGTACCGTTATTTTTGGTTCTAAAACAGACAGACAGACCGAATTGTGAGACCCACTTTTTTCGTCTTCCCTATCATCGTAATGACAAGTCTGATCAAAATCTCGAGTTAAATTTTTCTTACGAATGCATAACTTGCCATATAGTACCTATATTTCGTAAGTAAAAATGAAGAAGATGGATACTGCGAAACAGAATAAGCCCGAAATGGTGTATGACTTTGACTACAGCACCCCTGAAGTAATGCAGAGAACTGTTCCTTGGCGTGGGTCAGAAACTGAGAGGTGATATAGGAGTTTGAGTCCCGTGTATCTTATCGAAAGAAAATATTTTCTTATCAAGCTCAACATTTTAATCAAACCAGACATTTCGATGCCTGTGGCTGTGGCTGTGGCCTCTCTGTATCTGCTTGTATAGTATCTCAGCCAATTGGTTTACTTACTACAAATGTACCTATTTTTCTTGAAAGCGGGTCAAATTATTTTGATACAAAATTTCTGTTGTATAAGTAGATACATATGTAAGGGCATCTCTTTTGTAAATAAAAAATCAAACTCGAATTAAGATGAAACCGTTTGCACAGAAGCTTAACCAACATTTAAAACAATTTTTTTGATAAAAAAAAATCTTGTTGTTATATTGAAAACTCAATATTTCGAAAACAGGTTTATAAAAAATCACCAATAATGTTTTTAAGTATTAATCAATGTGATTCGTTTATTCATTCCCAAAGTGATACGATTTTTTGTATTTTAAAATCGTGTATAGGAACGCTTTCAATAACAGAGGTAAGTATTCTAATTTTGTAATTTTTCCAATTCATTTACTTTTTACGTTTTGGAGTAAAAAAAAAATGTAAAACAAATGTTTTTCTTTGTGCTCTTTATCAGCTTCAATTTGTAAGAAGACACTTTAAGTCAATTCCCATCTCATTCCCCCATCCCAACCATGGCACATTATTTTTTGCCTTTTTCCTCGTTTATTTTTCTTTTTAAGAAAATGTTGATGATGAAAATAAAATTCCTTTTTACTCTGGAAGACTCTGTATATAAAAATGCTTCATTCCGCTTCCATGAACTAAGAAAACACCACAAAGAAGCAAAGATTCACCCCATTCCCTTTGTAGGTATATGTAGGTATGTAGCTTCAGCTTCAAAATTCTTCTTCATCGTGTCTGCGTCTTCGTATTCACCTTCGTCTTCGTTTTTTTTTATTTTGCTGTGAAATTAAATCCCTTGAAAAGTGGATAAAAAGGTATCCTTAAAACCATCATAATAGCCGGAGCCATTTCAGGTAAACCCATTACATTTCACGTCCTTCTGCAGGAAACTGATAGCTTAATACCGAGTCGCAATTTGAGGTCAAAACGTCTGTATATATGTACGGCACAAACTGCCATACAACTTATGGACGGAAAATAAAAGAGGGAAGCAAACAGGAATTAGGACGTCATCTTTATTTATCTACCGAACTATGAAAGCGTGAGGAATTATTCCTGCTGATGGACGGAGACGGAGTAGAGACGCGGGGATTTGTAGATAAGTTTGCCAAAGCTCCAAAAGCAATTTAAATCGACCAAACAGATTGTGATGGGTGGTATGTGTGTTTTTGATGTTTTGCTGTTGATGGTATAAATCTTTACATACTCTTAGATACGTGATGCATCAAGTATGCTCGTATAAAATTTAACATCCTTTTAATTCTTACTTGTTCCTTATATATGGAAAACATCGCATAGTGATGGCTTGAGAGCATTTAATCCCGGGTAGTTATGCTAAATTCGCCCCACGTGAAGTGTTTACTAAAGCTTACTGCTTTATTTGCGATTAAAAAACAGTTATGTATGTGAAGCAGCAAGCATTAATTTCAATTAAATAAATGTAAATATTTATAATAAAAGGATTCCTTCATTAATTACTCAAAGTATAAGAACTCATATAAGTTGAGCCATATGAAACGAGGATTTGTTTGTAGTTAAAAACTTAAATCTCTGCACACAAAAACTAAAATAAAAATATAGAAATGAAAATAAATTCTATTCTTCTTGTATCTTGTTTATTTATTTTGTTTCCGAGTAAATTAAGCCTTGAATGTCAATGGTTTCCTGACTAGGAACATGAGTTCTTTTCTATGAGTGTTATCAAGCTAGCAAATTATGGGGTACGAGTGATGTAGATGGGCAAAATAGTTGATTTGTTCCTTTTATTGTTGTTCAACGCTAAAAATTCTATTGGAATTGTGTTACAAAAATATAACCATATTTTTCAAATTTTAAAAATTATTTAAATTTATATTTATATTTATATTTATATTTATATTTATATTTTTATTTATATTTATATTTATATTTATATTTATATTTATATTTATATTTATATTTATATTTATATTTATATTTATATTTATATTTATATTTATATTTATATTTATATTTATATTTATATTTATATTTATATTTATATTTATATTTATATTTATATTTATATTTATATTTATATTTATATTTATATTTATATTTATATTTATATTTATATTTTATATTTATATTTATATTTATATTTATATTTATATTTATATTTATATTTATATTTATATTTATATTTATATTTATATTTATATTTATATTTATATTTATATTTATATTTATATTTATATTTATATTTATATTTATATTTATATTTATATTTATATTTATATTTATATTTATATTTATATTTATATTTATATTTATATTTATATTTATATTTATATTTATATTTATATTTATATTTATATTTATATTTATATTTATATTTATATTTATATTTATATTTATATTTATATTTATATTTATATTTATATTTATATTTATATTTATATTTATATTTATATTTATATTTATATTTATATTTATATTTATATTTATATTTATATTTATATTTATATTTATATTTATATTTATATTTATATTTATATTTATATTTATATTTATATTTATATTTATATTTATATTTATATTTGCATTTATATTTATATTTATATTTATATTTATATTTATATTTATATTTATATTTATATTTATATTTATATTTATATTTATATTTATATTTATATTTATATTTATATTTATATTTATATTTATATTTATATTTATATTTATATTTATATTTATATTTATATTTATATTTATATTTATATTTATATTTATATTTATATTTATATTTATATTTATATTTTTATTTATATTTATATTTATATTTATATTTATATTTATATTTATATTTATATTTATATTTATATTTATATTTATATTTATATTTATATTTATATTTATATTTATATTTATATTTATATTTCTATTATGTTCATATCCAGCCATCAAAATTGTTAAATTTCTTAAAGATTCGATCAGATCAAGTTTTAAAATAATTTCTTATACAAAAAACTTTATGAACAAACACAAAAATTAGTTCTAATCCCTTGAGAACATTTTTCAAAATTTTGTGATATCTTCTATAAATTTTTGAACGTCGATGGCGGGCTGATATTGCTGAACTGTACAATTTCCTGAAATGAATGCGTTGCACTGATGAGCTGACTTCGTCAAGGAGTTCAGGATCTGATGGTGAATTTCGTTTGAAGTGTTCTTCACAGTAGTCAGCAAAGGCCTTGGCCTTGTCTTCGATGGTAGTAACATCCCCAAGAGTAGTTGTGTTGACATCTGGCATTGGCGGTCTCTAGCCAATGATAATGTTTATCTTATATCTAGGCTATTGATAATATCATATAATAAGGAAGCAAGACGTTCATGGAATTTTATTGTAAAAATCATCGAATGGGTCATTGAAGATGAGAAAACTGTGGAGTGCTATTAAATTGGAGGGTACATTTTTGAGAGGGGGGTGCAAAAGCACCCTTTTTGGTTTTTTGCATATAACTCGAAAACGAAGCAAAGTTTCGAGATAATTCTCACACCTTTTTTGTAGAGAATAAAATTTACCATCAAAATAAATTTTTGGAAAAAAATTTAAAAATTTTTAGTTAGCTAATTTAAAAAAAAAGAATCATTGCAAAAAAATGTAAAAAATCGCATTTTTTTATTTTTTTTACGTATTTGCTTATTACTTTCTTACCAGCAGAGATAGGTATAGGCATTGTAGCATATTAAAGAAAGATAATTAAATTTTCTTTAAAATAAATTAAAAAAAAAACGGCTTGGATACAAATCGACCGAGAAATAGTCGTTTAAACTAGGCTGATGTTAAGTTTTTGAAGCTTTATAAATGGCATTTTTGGCTATTTTGATGGACTTGTTAGATTATGCACTCAAACTGGGTGTATTAGGGAGTCATGACCAGTTGAGTCAAAAATAAAAGTCAAGTTTCAAATTTTTCGCAGTTTTAGGGTTGCCATCTTAAAATTTTTTTTTTCGAAAATCCATTTTGATGGCAAATTTTATTCTCTACAAAAAAGGTTTTAAGAATTATCTCGAAATTTTGCTTCGTTTTCGAGTTATATGCAAAAAACCAAAAAAGGTGTTTTTGCACCCCCCTCTCAAAAATGCACCCTCCAATTTAATAGCACTCCGCGGTTTTCTCATTTTCAATGACCCCATTGATGATTTTTACAATAAAATTCCATAAACGTCTTACTTCCTTATTGCCCTGTTTTTTTGGACATAATCAATAGCCTATTATTAAATGTGTCGAGTCCGATTTGATTAAGTCTCTTCTGGAGGAGGTTGATGGTGTGGTGCTTCACTGAGTCTCTAAACATTATGTTTATATACTGTAGCTCACTTGAAACGGCGTGATAGTTAGAATTGTTGGTGTTCAGTTCCCTCTAGTGAATTCTCTGAAGCAACTTTCTAAGCCGCTGTCTGAGGAGATAAGGGTTTGGAATATAAAGTGGCATATTATGATACCTGTCCTGAGAAGTTATTGGCTGTTTTTGATTTTCAAGTGAGCTGCTGACTACGCCTTCTACGGCATCATAAGGATGTTTGACTCGTTAATGTCACTCTGGAGTCTGGCTGCATCTAGCCTCAAATAGTTGATAAATCCCACTTCTGGTTAATTGATGGGAATCAGCGCTTGCTGAAGATTTATTGAGAGCAGGATGCCTTTTGATCAGAGCCACTGTTGAGTGTCGTGCAGACATAATTCCGCAACTCAGGAAGGATGCACACCAGGATAGACGTTGAGAGGAAGAGGTCCAACATTGACGATGGAGTTCTTGAAAACGTAGACCTTGGTTGAGAGATGATTATTAGGGAATGTTGCTCACTGTTGTCATTCAGCCAGTTTACAATAGTATGCCTGTTGTTGATGTCTTGTATTTCCATCCAACAGCGATGTCTTGCGTTGAAATTCTCTCCTATAAGTCCGTAAGTGCTGCTGTTTATGATCCTATTCATGGTATGTAGATGTGCCTTGATTTCTGCTGTCCTTGAGGAGCAGTTGTTGTAGATGCTGATGATCGTCAAGGTTTCGTTTGTTCCAGCAGTATGGTGATGGAGGTGGGCTCAATTATGATCATTCTCTCAAAAATTTATATCAATTATAGACTTAATCAGCCTTATTTATTAGATTTTTTAAACGGTTGATAGTCCAGGAGCCGACCGTAAGATTTCCTATCTCATTGCGGCCACGCAAAAATTGGATGCCAGCCAATAACTTTAGTTATAACATTTACAAAACTACTGGTCGGACAAGCTTCATCTGGTCTGAATGGTTGGAAGATGCTTTATTTCAGGTTGTATTTACCGCTAAATGTTGCTATTATATAAGCAACTTCCATAAATGGGGTATCAAATGAAAGCTAAGACTGTCATCTACGCGCATCATGGTCCGACACATTTTTTTTGGCTATGGCCTCCGACCACTTTTCTAAAATAAGGAATATTGTGCATCCTTGGATGAAAATGAGAAAAAAGTGGTTAAGGCCACTTTTTAAGCTATTAGGTATGATTTCACTCAGTTTCCCCTAATGTAAAATGCAGTGTTAAGAAAAGACAATTATAACCACTGTCTCAAAAATTAATATACATACATAGGTACATATTTATATTCTAGATTTTTTGCATTCGAGATTTTTTTTCCAGGTTTTTGTTATTCTAGGTTTTGCTTCCTGGATTTTTGTTTTCGAGATTTTATTGGTTCTAGATTAAATTTTGCGAGATTTTTACTTTCGAAATTTTGTTTGCTTTCTAGATATCGTATATGACCCATGTTCAAAGTCTACGACGGTATGCTACAACATATACAAAAAAAGTAGAAGGGTTTTTTGACATTGAATTTTTTTCATTATCGGCTGAAAGAATTTAAATTATGATATCCAAAATGTAATTTTTGGATTTAAAAAAAAAATTCTATATCTCAAAATCAGGATGGAATTATGTTTTTTGTTGAAATATAATGTTTTTCTGTACATATATTAATAAAAACTTTAAATTTTCATATCAACTAAATTTTTTTTAAATGTCAAACAAAAAATAGTACACATACGCCCTAGTGTCCAAGTACAATGATTACGCTGGTGTACAAAATTATACATTTTTTTCCGATGCCAATTTTTTTTTAATCTTGCATAAATTCGTATTTTTTGCAGATGGAATCTTGTTTTTACCTCAAATAGTTTAATTGAATTGTTTTAGCCATTTTAAAACTAGTTCCATGTAAGCGAGTAAACATTTGTCTCTCAAAATATCATGTATGTATTTATTGGGCAGGAGTACAAAATTTTCCATTATGTTAACCACTGAATTTAATACATACGAGTACTTATGTACCTTGAACCAGGGAAACAAAAATTATGAAAGACTTTCAAATGGAATTGGCTTATATTCAAAAGAGTCTTATGTACACCGCCAGTCATTTGAATAGGTTCAAAAACCTAAAAAACAAAAATATTTTATCCGAGGTATTGCCTCTTGCGAGGAACTGGCAAATCCTCCAAGAGTATATTGTACGGACGAAGGATTTTTCGGCCGTTCCTTGTGAAAATTTACGTTTCGTGTAGGAAAATTCACTTGGATTGCTTTTAAAGTATTAGCTAAAGATCGAACTATTGATATGCCTCGAGTAAAAGTTAAAAAATACAATGTCGATGGATATCGATTTGTAATAAGCGAAATAAAACGAATAAAGCGAATGTAGTTAACCAACAAGTGTGTAATAAAAGCTCCGAGCAATTTGATATGGTAACGAGAAGTGATTTTTATTTTTCAAGAGATGCTAAGCAAAGTTCATTTAGTACAAAAAACATGTTCATATATATCTAGTTTTAGTACATATTTAATACAAAATAAAATAAAAGATGGTGAACATTGGTTTCTTGGCGCTAAGTTTAAATGATTCGTTAAGTTAAAGTGAAATTTTTAAGAATTCAAAACATAATGGTTCTTTACACAATGATCAAATAATAAATATGATTTAATAAATTTCTTGGATGTTGTTACTTTGATTGGGTGACCCAACATTCCGCCCACTTTGAAAGCTCTCGGTTTCAACAGGTAGTAAGGCGAGCTTGTGAATTGGTCTCTTGATGATGCCTTTGGGTGTACGAATTTCTGCAACTCTAATTTTTCCATCTTCACCTGAGATAGTTCTTTGAACTCTCCCAAGCAACCAGCGTTGAGGATGTGCATTGTCTTCATGAATGATGACCATAGAATCAACCAATAGGTTAGGATGCTGTGAAGACCACTTCGTACGCTGCTGTAGTTCCTGCAAGTACTCGTCGGTCCAGCGTTTCCAGAAATGCGTTTTCACATTGTTGATGCGACGCTAGTATTGCAGAACGGAGGTATTTGGAGCATCGTCAGCAGGTTCGGGGATCGCTCTTAGTGGTGACCCGATTAAAAGGTGTCCAGGAGTCAAAGCCTCATAGTCATTAGGGTCGCTCGTCAATGGGGTTATGGGCCTCGAGTTCATGACAGCTTCTATCTCGCAAAGTGCCGTAGCGAGTTCTTCAAACGACAGCTTGGTATTATGCAAAGTGCGCATTAGATGTCCTTTAGCCACTTTCACCGCAGCTTCCCAAATTCCACCAAAATGCGGAGCTCTAGGGGGAATAAAGTTAAAATTAATATGTTCATTATTACAAAAATCAAAAATGGCATCTTGAGAGGTTTTGCGAAACAACATGGTATGAAGTTCAGTTAGTTTGGAATTTGCACCAACAAAGTTGGTTCCATTGTCGCAGAATATATCCTGAGGTAATCCACGACGGCTTATCATGCGTTTCAACGCAGCGATAAAAGCAAATGAAGACAGATCTGATACTGGTTCCAAATGAACTGCCTTGGACGTAAAACAGACAAATACTGAAATATACGTTTTGTACGGAACCTTTCCGCGAACCCTGTGATATGTGAATATAGGTCCACAAAAATCGACGCCACATCGAAGAAATGGGCGACAAGCTATTATTCTTTCTGGAGGAAGAGAACCCATTACCTGCTGGAGAAGCTTGGGCTTGTACCGAACACAATGGATACATTTGTTGACTATTTTTCGAGCAAGGTCTCTAGCGTTTACTATCCAAACTTTTTTCCTTAGAAGGGCAACAAGCACCTTGGGTCCAGCATGGTAGTTTTTAAAATGGAGGTGACGGATATAACTTTTGGCAAGGTTCGAGTCTTTTGATAACAAAACAGGGTGTTTATGTTCTTCTGGTAGTGTTGAGTTTTGCAAACGTCCTCCAACTCGAATTAAAGGATATCCCTTGGAATTATCCAAAAATGGACTAAGTTGTCTAAGAGAGCTTTTGATATCCCTTTCGTTTTTGATGGAATTGATCTCTTCGGAGAAATAGTGGTTTTGTTCGATCCGAACAATTCTGATGAATGCCGCATCTAGCTCTTCGATGCTGCAACTAATCGTTTGATATAAAGTTCGGTTTTTTCGCCAGTTAATAAATCTTAAAATGTAAACGAAAATATGGAGCATTTTGGTGTAGGAGCTACAACTATTGATTTTGTCGAGTAGAGGGTTTTTTATAGAATGACTGCATACCATGACAACCTTCTTCTTTTCCAACATTAACTGCTCCGATGAAAGTAAGATTGTTGGGTTTGAAGGCCAGTTATCTGGGGACTCCAGCAAAAAAGATGGACCTGTTGACCATATGGAATGTTCAAGTTCTTCAACAGTGCACCCACGTGAGCATATGTCTGCTGGGTTACATTCGGTAGGAACGTGTCTCCAGTTGATATCTTCTGTCGTCTCTTGGATCTCTGCAATCCGATTGCCTACGAAAGTACTTAGCTTTGAAGTGTGTGTTCCGATCCAATGTAAAACCACAGATGAATCCGTCCAAAAATGTGCTTCCGAGTACGAATTATTGAACGCAGGCTTAATTTTTGTCCATAGTTTAGCCAGGAGATGAGCAGAGCAGAGTTCAAGACGGGGAATTTGTTTCTTTTTTGATGGTGACACTCTTGACTTTGCTACCAACAATTTTACTGAAATTAAACCATTGACGTCTTCAGTTCTAAGATAAATGCAACATCCATAAGCATTTATGGATGCATCACAGAATCCATGTATTTGTACAATTTTCTTGAAAGGAGCCAGTGCATATCTGGGAACAGTAAGATTTTGAATTGAATGCAGGTCAATCATAAATTGCCTCCATTCTGTGTCAATTGACTGGGGAATTGAAGCATCCCAATCGACGTTAGCAATCCATAACTTTTGGAGTATTATTTTTGCTTTCACTATGATGGGACAAAGAAGACCCAACGGATCGAAAAGTGATGACGTTATCGATAAAATTTTTCTTTTCGTAAAGGTAGCGTAACTGTTTGTAGGTTTGTTTGAGAAGTAAAAATTATCGTCAAGCGAATTCCAAGTTATGCCCAGCGTACTAGTGACTTTAGAATCATCGATGCTTAAATCCTTTTTACTGTCGTCACATGAAAATGAAGAGTGATTACTATGCCACTTGGCAAGTTCAAATCCTGCAGAACTTAGAATACTGACGACTTCACTGCGTTTTTGCCTCAGAATGTCAAGATCATCCGCTCCGGTGATCAAATCATCTACATAAAAGTCTGAACGAAGTACTTGAGCTCCAACGCTATACACAGGGTCATATTTATCTGCTAGGTATTGAAGGCATCTAATTGCCATAAATGGTGCCGACGAAGTTCCATAAGTGACTGTGTTAAGTGCATAGGTTTTTATAGGCGTTCTCTCAGACTCCCTCCACAAGATGTATTGGAATTGACGATGATCGGGATGTACCAAGACTTGCCGGTACATTTTAACAATGTCTGCGGTTAATGCGAATCGGTGCAGCCGAAAACGAAGTAGAATAAGAAAAAGGTCATCCTGAATTGTGGGGCCTGCCATTAAAATACCATTGAGTGAAATGTTTGATGAGGTCCGACACGATGCATCAAACACTACTCGCAATTTTGTTGATGTGCTATTTGGCCTAAGCACACATTGGTGGGGTAGGTAGTAATGTGGTTGAGTAAGGTCTGGGTTTTCGACTAGTGACATGTGGCCTAGTGTTTCGTATTCATTAAGAAAAGCGATATATGAAGACTTCAGTTCTGGATTTTTGATTAATCTGCGTTCTAACGCAAGGAAACGACGAAAGGCAATATCGTAGGATTCGCCAAGGGAAGAAGTTTCTTTTTTAAATGGTAGCTTTAGCATAATTCTGCCATTTTGTACAGTTTCTACCGATTCTTGAAAGTGTTTCTCGCATTCTATTTGCTCATCTGTCCATTTCAATTTTTTACCCGAAACTGACTCAAGCTCCCAGAATCTTTTAACAAATTCATCGAGGTGACTGTCATATGCACTAATGCAACAAGTTTTAATTTGATTGGTGACCGATGATTTAAATTTTCCCGAAACGATCCATCCTAATTGGGTGTTTTGTAGTGATGGTAGCTCATATCCAAGTTTTATTTGGCCTACCAGCAAGAGATCTAAAAATGATTCTGCCCCCAATAGCAAATCGATTGGAGCAGATCGATTGAATTGTTCATCCGCAAGCTCTAGGTTTTTTGGAAGATTCCAGCTGTCGATATTAACTGAAGGATCGGGTTGGTAACCAGTAATCGAAGGTAAAACGAGAAATTCTAATGAAAGCTCAAAGGATGAGTATCGGGACTTGATTGTAGTTTGAGTGGTGGAACCTGACTTCGTTTTTATCATGCCTATACCTTGAATGCTTACGTTTTTTCGTTGAATTGAAAGTCTTAAGGTTCTAGCGAAATGTTCTTTCATCATATTAACCTGGGAGCCCGAATCTAACAAAACTCTTCCTAACTGGAAGCCTCCTGAAGCGTCTTTAATTAATACAATGGCTGTAGCTAATATAACCTGAGTTATGTCTCTTGCCACTGTTGAATTTAAAACGGATTGCGATGTTGATTGAGGAGAAGTAAGTACTGAGTCCTGTGTACCAGTTGTGATGGCAGCTTGGGTTGGCCGATGAAGCAAGGTATGGTGTGAGTTGCGGCAAGCCTTACATTTATGAAGCGATACACATTTGGCTACACTATGCCCTTTTCGAAGGCAATTGATGCATAAGCCACGCTTTTTAATGTTTGTGAAACGATCCTGAACAGATAATTTAGCAAACGCTGAACAACCTGTAATCGTATGTGAATTATCTTTGCAAAATGCACAACACTGATGGGTGATCGTAAGTGAAGTCTTTGGATTGTATTCATGTTGAACTGCTTTTGACTTATTGAAAGGTTTCTTGCTCGCATCGAAGCTAATTAATTTACTTTCCCTCGCCTCCAAATATTGGCAACGTCTACTTAAAACCTCGGAACACTCTTTTCATGTTGGTAGATTGCTATATTTAAGCTGCTCATCCCACTTAGCTTGTGATTCTGAATCTGCTTTGGACATTGCAATGTGAATTATTATTGCGTTGCATATTTCTGATTCAGAACCTATGGATTGCAGTGAATTGAAAAGTGCAGAAACGCTATCAACAAGATTTCTCAGTTGAGTGGCAGAAGCTTTTTGAATTTTCTGTAGTTCGAACAATTGCGAAATGTAATCTAAGAAAATAAGACAGTCATTGTCGTAACGTTCTTTTAATCTTCCTAGTGCTTTCTCGTAATTTTCCTCAGTTATTTGAAAGGCCTTAACAGTTCCTAAGGCTTGATCGGTTAGACAATTTATAAGGTGGTTGAACTTTTCAATCTTCGAAAGAGATGAATCGTTGTGAACGCGCTTCTTAAATGTGTTTATAAAATTCTTATACTCTGAGTATTTACCACTAAATCGTGGTAACTTTGCAAATGGTAGATGGTTCACAGAGTGAGGAATAGATATGGTAGTTTCAAGAGCACTCGCACCCCTTTCACTACCCATTAGTGAAAGAATTTTAGATTTCGTTGAGACATAAACTTCTTCAAGGTCATTACGAAAAGTGTTTGTAGGCTCCAATATCTCAATTTGTGTTTGGTAAGATAATGCCTGTTTGAAATACGATTCTACAATTCCTAAACGACATTCCAACTCAGTGACCGACAGTGTTTTGGTTTCGATGATGTTTTTGATCCGAGTTATACTTCCTTTGGTTGAAGCGCGTGAACCCTTCAAAGTATCAAGAGCAGTAGCCATTTTTATATGTGAAAATCCCAATAGCCTTTGAAAGATCTTCTATATTCTTGCTTTATCTTAGTTTTGGTAAATGATCGATGGCGATTATTATGACTAAGATGAATCTAATTAGCAATTAAAAAACACAAGCAACAGCAATGAATGCAGGACCAGGAGCATCAACAACAGCAGCAATCGGGAACAAACAGCAATATTCCAATTTTTATTTAGATGTGAGCGAAAAGGAATATACGTAATTCGAATCAATAGAATTTGCAAAAAAAATCGAAAGAAAAAAATTTAAACGAAACGAAAACTATTTTTTTTTTTTTCTTTTGCAACCTTGAAATCTATTTTTTTCAATTTGTTATACCAGCGATCAGCGATGATAACAACGATAAGCAAGATCTATGCTGTGCTGAAGACGAATGCGATATTAAGCGAAAGAGCGAAAAGTGCAAGAGTATATTGGCTGAAGAGAAGAGGCTTTTGGAAAGCTTTTATCAGTGATAACGACGAATATGACGATAACGATTATGGATGTGAAGAAGATTATGAATTATAATTTTGTGGATTATAATTTGATTTTGTGGATGGCATGATATGCGCGAAGACTTATGTGTTATGAGCTTTTGTCGATGGTGTAGCTTATTAATTAAATTGGCAGATCAATGATTGATAAGAAGGCAAATATTTCATGTTGTTTCACAAATCAATAAGATTACTAATTAACTACTTCGCATGCAATATTACTTTCTTTATATAGAATGTGCGTTTCTTGAGTCATGTGATTAGTTATTAAGTTGGTTTTTTCTCTTTTTTTTTTTTTTTTTTAGAACTCGTTGTGACAAATTATGTAGTATAGTTGAGGTACTTTTATTTTAAGCGCACGTTCAAATAAAGAAATTATGAATTCACATACCTGATAGGGAAGGTTTTTATACTTATTTCCCTGTTTTTTTTTTTCCAATTCTTTTAATCAGTTTTGAATCGAGTTTGATGGTCTTCTTCTGGATGAGGAGAGTTTTTGTTCTGAAAATTTCGCTATGGTTTTCTCCTGGCGTCTAGTGCTGGATCTTGGAAGATGTCCTCGTGTATAACTGGAACCTGCCGTTACAATTGCACTTTCACGAACCGCTACCGATACCGATACCGACACAGCTAATGTCTATTTCTTTGCTTTTTAAGTGTTTTTCAGAGTTTTTATACAAAGTTTTTAAGCGAAATTTTTTACCATAGACTTGTTTTAATATTTTACCGAGATTTACTAATTGGAATAAGTCCTGTCACGGTCGCCAAAATGTACGGACGAAGGATTTTTCGGCCGTTCCTTGTGAAAATTTACGTTTCGTGTAGGAAAATTCACTTGGATTGCTTTTAAAGTATTAGCTAAAGATCGAACTATTGATATGCCTCGAGTAAAAGTTAAAAAATACAATGTCGATGGATATCGATTTGTAATAAGCGAAATAAAACGAATAAAGCGAATGTAGTTAACCAACAAGTGTGTAATAAAAGCTCCGAGCAATTTGATATGGTAACGAGAAGTGATTTTTATTTTTCAAGAGATGCTAAGCAAAGTTCATTTAGTACAAAAAACATGTTCATATATATCTAGTTTTAGTACATATTTAATACAAAATAAAATAAAAGATGGTGAACATTGGTTTCTTGGCGCTAAGTTTAAATGATTCGTTAAGTTAAAGTGAAATTTTTAAGAATTCAAAACATAATGGCTCTTTACACAATGATCAAATAATAAATATGATTTAATAAATTTCTTGGATGTTGTTACTTTGATTGGGTGACCCAACATATATACTTGTCATGAAAAAGTGCTTCTCATTAAGCCGTTCGGACTCGGCAAAAAACTGTAGGTCCCCTCCATTCCTGCCAACAACACGCACACAGAAATGGTTGATAGCTGTGAGTCACTAGGCCCTGGTCCTCCACGAGCTGTTGCGCCACCCAATTTATTTATTTAATGTATACCATGTTTTCCTGCAATATCCCGATGTCTTTAGAACAATTTACTGCACGCTTTGAATTAATCTTTTTTCCTCAATCAATGGCTTTCCTCAACCCTTTTTTTTACCCGATTGTTAAATACAGCTTCAACTAACTATTGGCAATCAAAAAAGGACGATGAGCTAATTCAGTTTGACGTAAACTTAAATTATTGGCATTGAAGCTATTCAAGTCGCGCAAAAAAATCGGATAATTTTTTTAATAGGGTAAAGTCGGGTGATATGGCACCCATTTTTAATTTTCTTAATAACTCAAAAAGTAAAAACGGTTTTTATTTTAACCTTTTATATGTGTGTTCTGCAGTTAGTTTTAAAACGAACAAAAAAGTTGATTACGAAAGCTTTTATAAAAAAACCATATTTTTAAAATAAATTAAAATACCTAAAAAAAAAGACGTGTGACAAAATGGCGGGTGATATGGCACCTGCTAGAGGGTGATATGGAACTTTACTTTTCGTATGGATTTTTGCCACACTTAATGCATTATTATGTCAAATGTAATGAGAAAAGTCAAATAATACACTTTTTCGGCTCGAATGTAAAAAAGAAACAGTCCTAGAAAGTCAATGGATGATTATCAAAATGTAGTAGTGCGTGAAATGGCAGGATTGCAATTTGTTCTAAGCCTTAAGGGTGCCATATCTCCCTTGATATTAAATACCACTGTTCTTCCAAATTACTCATACAAAACGAGTATGCTAAGTTATAGCGGTAATTAAAAAAAATAAACACGCATCAATCTTCTTTTTTTCGTTAAAGCGAGCACCTGGTGCCGAATACTTCAGTTGCTGCACTTTGTTAAGTTATGCACAAAAAAAAATTGACGCAAATAAGTCATTATTTTTTTATTTTCGGTTGTTGTTCTTAAGTTAAAAAAGCTAGTTCAGTTTTTACTGCATCAATTGAGAGTTTACGTTAAACTTTATGATATTCTGATATTTTTGTTTTAAAAATAAGTAATTATAGTCCAGTCAACGAAGGAAAAATAAATACAATAAATTATGCTTTCTGGGTTATTATTTTATGGTTGTAGGGGTGACCCCCAGGTATAACATATTAAAAGTCCCCAGCCCAGGGCCGCGAGCTTTAGACAGGAGGAGGGGTTAAAAGCAGTGGCGATTCCTCTCAGTTGGCTAGGTTGGCTGTGCCAACCCTAAAATTTCGTCTTAAATACATACATGTACTACAAACAATTTGTTTGTATTAAAACTTGAGAATAAAATATCATTTTATGTTGATAAAAAAACAACACCACAATCTGTTTAAATCATTATAAACCAGCAAAACCTATTTAAATCGAGCCATTCACTGCAACTTCTACGTGCTATATTAATCCCATACAAAGTAGGAATCTGTATATTTTTCTTTCAATGGCCGTGTTGGCTACAAAAATTTGCGCCAACAAATCTCATACAAACTACATATTATTCCCGATCCCAGCGGGAAATATCGTCCTCAATGAAATTAATTGCTGAAAAAAAATGTGCCAAATCTTTCCTATCTTCCTACTCTTTCTAACTAGTGCCGTGCAATTCAGGTTGCATTTAAAAGACCTTAGGTCTTACAGGCATATAGTTAAAATTATAAAAAAAAAAAAAAAAAAAAAAAAAATAGTCAATGAATTCACTTGCCAAATCATAAGAGAAACGACATGCAATGATTTAGTAGGTGGATAGTAATGCAAAGTTTCCTCAGTTTGTAGCTTTGATTCCACTTTCTGCTTTGTGTTTATGAAACGACCCTTTACTTCGGTGAATTTAAAAGGGAAAAGTATGTGATGAAAAATTTGTGGAAAAGTAATGTACAAGATCATCAGTTCATTGTTTGAATCCACTCATCTGCTTTGTAAAGTGTTCATGGCGAGAACAAAAAAAAACAAAACAAATGTGAGTGAAACTCATGGTGAATTGTAATCGATGATTCCAACATGAATAGTAATGTACAAAGTAGTTTATAATTTTTTGGCAACTTAAGTTCCCATTTTGTTGGATACAGTTCACAGTGACTTTCTGTAAAAAAGTCGATGTAAGACGAACTGAAGTCAATAGAAATTGCGTTTGTCGAAACGCCAAAAATTTTTGATTTGAAATGGAAACAACTATTTGGTTTGTTTTCATTTTAAAATAAAGGGTGCATTACCGATGGGATTTATTAAACAATACAAATGGGAGGATTTAATTGATGAAAAAGAAACTACCACTAACCTGGTGATTTCATAGCTGAATTTTCATTAGATTTTTCATCGAAATTCCCAGCGGGAAAAATTAAAAAATTCATTGGGGAAAAACCTGCTTTTTCCTTGGGGAATGGAAGCTGTACCTGCCACTTTTCAGCTTATTCCTTTGATGAATTTAACATGGGCGTGTCATTGGCTGGAAGCACATGCCACTTTCACGATGAAAATTCACTAACGAATTCACTACTTCAATGGAAGTTGTTTATTCACCTACCCAGGTGATGAAAAACATGGTGATTGCATAATCTGTGAATTCACTACATACGGGATTTAGCTTATTCATCAGTTCAATAATTTCAATGAAAAATCTAATGAAAATTCAGTTATGAAATCACTAGGTTAGTCTTCTACCTGAGCGTCGAACTTGTCGAGTTGTAGAAGCTGAGTAAGGTCAAAGATTCTCGAGTTTAACTCCAGATGAGTCCTGAAACCAAAGGGCGCTTCTCTTCCTAAACCTTCCAAATCCTTATCCATCCTTGTCCCTCGTCGGCACGGCGAATAGCTGTCCAACGTTATCCCCCTCGGAGGCACGGCGAAAAAGCTGTTCATCGAGGTTTCCTCCATGTCGGTACGGCGTATCGCTGTTCGACGTGTTTTCCTAAACACATTAATCTTTTCCTTGACAGTACGGCGAATGGCTGTCTGCCACTCTTTCTTATCATATTCCCTTCCTCACCCACTCCAACATTCCTATTGGGCTGTATCTAAGGTGTTATACGACCCGTGCCGATGATCAGCCTGGCTGGGGGCCCAATTAAAAATAACGGGTGATTTTTTAAGAGGTTTAGAACTTTTTTTTTTTTTAAACACAAAAAATTCGAAAAAATGAATGAAATATTTATTTGAATCGATAGTTTGAACCTTGCAATTTAATGTTTAAAGATAATTTCATGCAAATGTTGACCGCGGCTGCGTCTCAGGTAGCCCATCCGCTGAGTCCAATTTTGGCATACTCTTTCACACATATCGGCCGGTATCTCACGAATGAATGCATGGATGTTGGCTTCCAGTGCGTCAATCGAAGCGGGCTTGTCCCTATAGACATTAGCCTTGACATACCCCCACAAAAAATAATCTAATGGTGTCAAATCGCACGATCTAGGCGGCCAATTGACCGGCCCGAAACGTGAAATTAACTGTTCACCAAACTCGCCTCGCAATTGCGCCATTGTTTCGCGTGCTGTGTGGCATGTGGCACCGTCTTGTTGAAACCACATATCATGCAAGTCAAGAACTTCCATTTCGGGCAAAAAAAAGTTTGTTATCATCGCTCGGTAGCGTTCACCATTGACAGTAACGCTGCGATTCGCATCATCTTTGAAGAAATATGGCCCAATAATGCCGCCGGCCCATAAACCGCACCAAACAGTGGCTTTTTCGGGATGCATTGGTAGCTGTTGCAATGCTTCTGGCTGATCTTCACTCCAAATGCGGCAATTATGCTTATTTACGTACCCATTCAACCAAAAATGAGCCTCATCGCTGAACACAATTTTTCGATAAAAAAGCGGATTCGAACCGAGCACGAATTTTGATAGTAAAATTCAATAATTTGCAAGCGTTGTTCATTTGTAAGACGATCCATGGTTAAATTGCAAACCAAACTGAAGCTGTTTGACAGTGACACAAGGTACTAAACACACGTCAGCTGTCAAAACCAGTGTTGCCAAAACCAAACCAGCTAAAAAATCACCCGTTACTAGCTCAGTCGTTAACGGAGTATCCGATTTTTGGCACTTTTCGGATCAGCTTGCCTTCTCTGCATACACGAATCCCTGTGTAGAGTGACCACCCTTTATTCGATACTCGTGGGTCCAAAATTTTATGTCAAACAAAAACAAAACAAACAAACAAAAAGCCATAGAAGAAGAAAAAGAATTTCCTCTTCTAAACCGGGCAGCAGTACGGCGACAAAGCTGTTTGCTGTTACTCCTGGGGCTGGTGTCGATGGGGAGGCTTTGGCATGTCATGGCCCCTCATCTGATACTAATCTCAGTGAGAGTAGTGATGTGGTAGTAATACCTAATTTTAGTAGTGGGATGGGGGTTGTGAATAACGATCCCACCACTACCAGAGATAATACAGCTCTCCCGAGTACGGCTTAGTGGTGCCAGGGTTGTGAAAAACGGTCCTACTACTGCTAGGTTGGGTTCTCTCCCGAGACCATCGCTCGAGAGCCGTCGAAATAGACCGTCGAAGGGCGGCTATAGGGTCAGGCGGTCAGCTGCTAGGCTCCTCAAGACCCTCGGTAATAAACCGGTGGTCGAAGGGATGCCGGAGCAGGACCCCAGGATCAAATGGGCCCAGAGCATTCTAGCGAATGCGCAGACCAGCGACGACTCCACGTCGAAGCGTAATAGGTCTCTGGATGAAACCGTTCCGGTGCCCAAGAGTCCCAAAGTGCATAACGCCAGCACTCTCCATTCCGGAGGATCCAGATCTTATAGCGACGCTCTCAAAAACAAGAACAAGATCGTGGTTGCGGTTATCGACAGGAGCGATATTGATGGTACGATTTCTCCTAATCAATGGCAGGTGGTCAGAATGAAGCTCTCGGCAGGCTTCTTGAGTCTCATGAGGGATAATCCGGGACCACCTCCTCTCACAGGCGATGGCGGTTGGCATCAAGGGCATGTCATCGTCATCGTCTGTGAGGATCAGAGATCGTGCGATCTGTATAAGCTTGCTGTCAGTAGGTTGGGCGAGGTCTGGCCAGGTGCGAAGCTCGAAGTTGTTGCTAGGGAAGACATCCCGTGCAGACCTAGAGCCCACATCTGGATACCAGCCGAGCCCTCTTGCATGGAGGAAATACTCCAGATAGTCAAGTTGAGCAACCCCTCATTACCGACTCATGACTGGAAAGTCGCAAAGCTTGAGGAGGTAAGGGGTCTTTATAGAAGCGCGATTATCGTGATCAATAAGGATTCCCTTGCCCCCTTAGCGCAGACCAAAGGCATGATTCGGTATGGGTTCGATTCGATCTCTCTGAAGGTGTATAAAAAAGATGAGGTTGACGCGGAACGCGTCCCTCTGTTAATCACTGAAGCTGTGTCCGTGGTAGAGGACCCTGGTGCATCCATCACCTTTCCATCGATTGGTGATGAGGAATCCAGGTCATCCTCGATCACGGTACAGTCTTCTACTAATGTCGATAGTCTAACCGATATGGAGACTGAAGACTTCATCAACCTTGTTCCCTTGGGTGAGGATGAGCTTTTGGGCTCATCTTCGGAGGAACTCAATGAAACCGTGGTGGAGGTTGATCTGCCTAATTGTAGCCAAAATGCTGCAGTTAGTCCAGATTAATCTCCAACACTCCATTAAGGCTTCGGCCTCCCTTCTTCTCCGTTTATCCAGGAATGGAGAGGATATTGTCCTGATCCAAGAACCGTGGATTGTTAAATCCATTGTTAGTGGACTCAGGACTCCTGGATACTACGTACTGTATGCGTCTGATAAAGGTGACCCTAGATCTTGTATACTAGTTAAGCGTAGCACTAATGTATATTTACTCCCTGATTTCAGCGACAGAGATATTACCGCCGCAAGGCTCGAAACGGCCAATGAGACGTACTGGCTAGTGTCGGCGTATCTGAGCCATGACCACCTCGGCCCTCTCCCCGGTCATACACTGGAGAGACTGATTGCGCATGCAGAACGGCAGAAGATTTGCCTCATCATTGGGAGTGATGCGAACTCCCATCATACAGTATGGGGAAGTACTGATATCAATGATAGAGGTGAGTCTCTTTTTGATTTTATCTTAAGTACTAACCTTATAGTAAGTAATGTGGGTAATGAACCTACCTTCATCACTAAAAACCGACAGGAAGTATTAGATATTACTCTTGTCTCAGATACCATTCATCATAAGATCTCGAATTGGAAAGTGTCGGATGAACACTCGTTCTCCGATCACAGATACATTCAATTCAGTCTCATCGATGCACCTCCTTGCCGCGTTGAATTTCGAAACCCTCGGAAAACCGACTGGCTCAAATATAGGATTACACTCCAGGGGCTTTTAAAACCAGATCTCTTAAATCCTCCTTCTAATAATAATGAACTTGACTGCAAGGTCAATGATCTCACATTAGCCCTCAACAAATCCATGGCTACATCCTGCCCACTTACTCTAGTTAGGGGGAAAAAGAAACCACATTGGTGGGATTCTGGGCTTGAACCGCTCAGGAAAGACTGTCGCAAGTGTTTCAATCGAGCTAAAAGCACTCGTGAAGTGTCAGATTGGGAATCTTATAAAATAACCCTTAAACTGTATAAGAAAGCATTGAGAAAGTCAAAGAGATCCTCTTGGAGACATTTCTGCGGAAAAATAGAAGAAACTTCAGAGGCATATAGACTAAGAAAAATTCTCTATACTAATCCAGTAATGCCAAGCTGCTTAAAAAATGCTGATGGCTCATGGACAAATTCCTGCAAAGAATCGCTTAACTTGCTATTGGATACTCACTTCCCTGGTAGCTCCCAAAACATCAATAGCTTCGACCGTAATAGGTCTGATATGAATCCAAGCTATCCACAAGGTCTGATTACAAGGGAAAAACTGCAATGGGCGCTCAACAGCTTTCAGCCTTACAAGTCTGCGGGACCAGATGGCATAATACCAGCCGAACTCCAGATGAATAAAGATTTAATTCTGCCAATTCTGGAGTCTATCTATACTAGCTGCTTAGCACTCGTATACATCCCCTTGTCTTGGAGAGAGGTTAGGGTTGTGTTCATACCCAAAGCTGGAAAGTGCTCCCAAGTAAACCCAAAGGATCTCAGACCTATTAGTCTATAATCATTCCTTCTAAAAACATTTGAACGATTGATTGATATCCACATACGATCATGCATTGACACGCGACTTTTGTCTACGAGTCAACATGCTTACTGCAAAAGGAAATCTGTAGAAACGGTCTTACATAGTTTAGTAAGAACCATTGAATATTCCCTCCATCATAAAGAGTTCACCATGGTTGCTTTCTTAGATATAGAAGGCGCTTTTAACAATGTCGACGCATCTGCAATCGCATCTGCGCTGACATCTCTGAAGGTAGATGGTTCGCTTGGAGAATTGATTAACCAAATGCTGACGAGCAGGGTTATCAACTCAAAACTAAGTAGCTATTCTGCTAGAAGGTCTGTTAGTAGAGGTACGCCTCAAGGCGGTGTCCTTTCTCCCCTTCTTTGGAACTTGGTGGTAAATGAGCTGCTAATATGCCTGGAAGAGGAGGGTTACAGAGTGATTGCCTATGCGGACGATGTTGCTATTGACGTATCAGGAAAGCATCCTACCACCTTAAAAGAACTCTTACAAAACGCTTTAAATAGGCTAACCAATTGGGCAGACCGGTGTGGTCTGGGCGTCAACCCTCATAAAACAGAACTTGTTCTATTCTCAAGGAAATATAAAATCCCTCATGTAGATCCTCCCTCTATTAAAGGTGTTCCATTAACATTCACTGATCAGGCAAAATATTTGGGTCTTATTTTAGACAAAAAGTTAAGTTGGAAACCTAATATACAAGAAAGAGTCAAGAAGGCCACAGTGGCACTCTTCTCATGCAAAAAAGCCGTTGGGAACAAATGGGGCCTTCAACCTCGTATTACTCATTGGCT
Organism: Dasysyrphus tricinctus; assembly: GCA_963921185.1. Taxonomy (NCBI): domain Eukaryota; kingdom Metazoa; phylum Arthropoda; class Insecta; order Diptera; family Syrphidae; genus Dasysyrphus; species Dasysyrphus tricinctus. The sequence continues at coordinate 136,253,585 of OY992530.1, read as the reverse complement.
ATACACATCGGTGATTAGACCGATTCTCACATATGGTGTTGCAGTATGGTGGACTGCTCTAGATAAAGCGGTAAACTGTGACAGACTAAGCAAAGTACAACGTTCGGCTTGTTTATGCATAAGTGGTGCGCTTCGCACGACACCCTCTGCTGCTCTAGACGTTCTGCTATATCTGACTCCCCTCGATATATTTAGCAAACAGGTGGCTGCAAATACAGCCATACGCCTACAAGCTTCCTCACAATGGTACAACAATAATATTGGCCATTCCATCATTCTGAATTCATTCAGGTCACTACCTAGTCACATTGACTACACCATCCCAAAACCACAATTCGGTTTAAACTTTCAAGTCACCATTCCTTCTAGAACCCTCTAGGAGGATATGGCTTTCTTGGAAGATGAATCGGTTCATATCTACACGGACGGATCGAAAACTGATGAAGGGGTGGGTGGCGGTGTGTACTCAGAAAGACTTAAATTAAGTCTCTCATTCCGTCTTCCTAATCATTGTAGCGTGTTCCAGGCTGAACTTATGGCGATTAAAGAAGCCTTATCTTGGCTGAAGGAAAACGTGATGTCAACTACAGATATCCGCATCTTCTCGGATAGTCAAGCAGCTATTAAATCCCTGGAATCGGTTTCTACTAACTCTATAACAGCCCTAAATTGCCGTTCGTCTCTGTTGGAGATGGCACAACAGTTTAATATTCACCTGTGTTGGGTGCCGGGGCATAGGGACATCCCAGGTAATTGTAAGGCCGATGAACTCGCTAAAAATGGTACAACTTTACCTCTTCTACCTAGTAAGGCAGAAATAGGTATACCCATCGCTACATGTAAACTTTTGCTGAAGCAAGATGCCTTAGAGAGAACAAATCTTAGGTGGAATGATATCACCACTTGTTTGGCAACAAAACAAATCTGGCCAGTAATGGATTTAAAACGATCTAAGCGTTTGATATCTCTAAGCAGATTGCACATCAGCTCCATGATTGGTGTTATAACCGGACACTGCCTCATAGGCAAGCACGCAACGCGTCTTGGCGTATTCGCTAACGATTTTTGCAGAAGCTGTATGGATGAGGAGGAGATAGAATCGATCCCTCACCTTCTATGCACGTGCCCTGCTCTGTCTCATAGACGAAGACTTCACCTTGGTGAGTTCTACTTCAATGATCCTAGTGATCTGATAAACTTAGACATTGGCAGTCTATTACGTTTCATAAGAAGCTCCAAATGGTTCACCGAGCAGGGAAAAGGGTTTCCTGGATACTTGTGGTATCACAATGGACCAACTCATGGTCTAAGTGTGTCGGTCCCCACGACTGGCAGCCACTTCAACCTAATCTAACCTAACTAGGTTAGTGGTAGTTTCTTTTTCATCAATTAAATCCTCCCATTTGTATTGTTTACTAAATCCCATGCACCCTTTATTTTAAAATGAAAACAAACCAAAAAGCTGTTTCCATTTCAAATTAAAAGTTTTTGGCGTTTTGGCAAACGCAATTTCTATTGACTTCAGTTCGTGTTACATGGACTTTTTTACAGAAAGTCACTGTGAACTGTATCCAACAAAATGAGAATTTATAGTTCCCAGCGGGAAATATCGTCCTCAATGAAATTTACTGCTGAAATAATCAATGAATTCACTTGCCAAATCATAAAAGAAAACACATGCAATGATTTAGTAGGTGAAGAGAAGAGTTCGTAGCTTTGATTCTACTTTCTGCTTTGTGTTTATGAAACGACCCTTTATTTCGGTGAATTTAAAAGGGAAAAGTATGTGATGAAAAATTTGTGGAAAAGTAATGTTCAAGATCATCAGTTCATTGTTTGAATCCACTCATCTGCTTTGAAAAGTGTTCATGGCGAGAACAAAAAAAAAAAAAACACAAATGTGAGTGAAACTCATGGTGACTTGTAATCGATGATTCCAACGATGAATAGTAATGCACAAAGTTGTTTATAATTTTTTGGCAATTGAAAGAGCCAACAACGCCTGCGTAGAAAAATGTGAGTTGATTGCCGACCAGTACCCACCAGTGGAGAACCTAGTTATCTGAAGCAAATGTTTTAGTTCGAGTTTTATATGGTTAACTTGAAAAAATCATAACTCCCATTCTACTCATCCGATCTTCAAGGTTAAGGTCTAAATAAAGCCAAAATGACACGCTACATTGTGTGAAAAAATCATTGAAAAGGGGTACAAAATTTCATACTAATGGGTTGATTAAGTCTGCCTTCAATTCGATTTGCTGCATTCTAAATTCAAAAGTTGATGAAAAATTTCACAATTTGAAAAAACAAAAAATGCTTATTTTTTGCTTATTTTCTCTTCTAAGATTATGTTATACAATGTTTTACCATCAAACCTACTTGAGCGGTGCTAAAAATTTTTTAAATGATTTCTTACAAATAAAATGCATTTTAATTAAAAAACTGATCGACATAGCTTCATTATTATAATGATATAACTCAATTAATCTGCATGAATCCTTATAATTAAGGTTTTAAAATACTGTCAGTAAGATAACCGTTCGATTTATAAAAAAAATTATTATTTTTTTCATGGTAACTATGAAAAAAATGTAAAAACAATTTGAAGTAATGTTTTTTTACACCTACTTAATGGCATAAATATCTAAAAATTTCATATAAATATTGAACTTAGAAAAACAATTTTAATCGAGTATTTAAATTTAGTATAAAGACTAAATATATGTAGGTAATCACAAAGTTGTATATCCAACACCAGGGGGGCTATTCCGGTTCTATGATAAACGCGATGAAAAGTTTTTTCAGTGATAAATCTCAATTTCCGATTCTGGTTCAGTGAAAACGTGAAAACGTCTGTCAAACTTTTATCATATGAAAAGATATTTATCATCGAGAAATTTTGCCTGATAAATATTTTTAATATAAGAAGGTTTTATAATACAAATTCTATATACTACTGAAATAAATCAGCCAAGTAGAAGACTTAGCATTAAGGATTGGACTTGTTGAATTATTGATTCAAAATAGCTTTTTATGGCCTTTAGTCCTATAAATTGGCGTTTCGTTCGGCTTACTCACTTGAACTCATCAGTGACATAGTGAGGGCTTTGTCATACGCAATTTATATTAAGTTCAGTTCAACTTACATGAATTTTTCAACGAAAATCCACTGTAAACTATATCCAACAAGATTAGAACGAAAACGAACGAAACGCCAATTTATAGGACTAAAGGCCATAAAAAGCTATTTTGAATCAAATATTTTTAATGATAAACTGACAAGAACCAGAAACATGAATAAAATTTAAATAATGCACTTCTTTATTGATTTTCTTTGTTGTAAATAATTTGAATTTAGATCACTACACGTAAGTATTTTTGAATTACTGTGGACACACATATAAAAGTTTTTATTGATTGACTCATTCATTCCAAGCGAGCAAGTAAAAACCAAGATCTTTTTATCTTATTTGGCAGATGGAATGTTCATTGGGAGGCCGAGTGTAGGAATTTTTATCAAGAAATAAGTTCATATTGGTGTAAGCTCCCATAGATTAATTGCTTCGCAATATTTGTAGATTTTCTTAAATAAAAAAAAAGAATTATTGCAAAAATATAGTGTTTTTTAATAGATACTCTTACAAACTAGTATCTGGCTCTTCTTTTTTTCATAGTAGGTAGTAAGGAAACACGGACAAAACATAGGTACGACACTTCAAACTTTATTAAATGTACCGATTTCAAAATGATTATTTAATAAATTGACTTAATTTATTCAGTTTCACTGGAAATAATCTTAATTAACCACCAAATCATTCGTAAATATCGAAAAAACTTCTGTGAAATAATTTTTGTTTTCATTCAGCACAAAATCAGCTGATTTTTTCACTGGTATAACCAGAATCAACATTTTGGGAAAAATGATATGATAAAATGAAAAAGGTCTATGAAAACTCTCGTGATAAAAGACTTATCATTTCATTTTATCATAGAACCCGAATAGGGGCCCAGAGCAGGAATTAAATATTATTTGAATTTAATACATTTAAAACATGCTTTGTTGTATATTGTTCCGGCCTCACTAAAACGTTAATAAATTTTTTAATTACCAACGGATTTTAATGAATCAGATTTTTTTTCGATTAACAATTAAAAATACTTTAATTTTAATGTATCATACATCATTGTAAGCCACGGAAAAGCTAAGAAAAAATATACACAAAAAAACTACCTTTAATTTTTGCATATGAAAATAATTGAAAGAATTCAGTATAAATGTAACTTATCAAAATTGGTAATTTTTTTAATATTCCAAAATGAGGTGTCAAATAATGGATTATAATAATTTAAATTATTTTCAGCCAAACAAAATTATAAAAAACTTCACAAGAAATTTTAGGGGGAAACAAACTTAGGGCATCTATATAAATATATGCTTTTTGAGCACATTTACCTGAAAAATACATAACTGGAATATTAAGGAACTAAAATAAACTTTATTTATGATTTAGTATGTATTTGTCTTAAGAAATCAGAAATATCTAAATTATAAAGCTCAATTGGAAGTAAAATATCAAAAATGTGTATTTAAAAAAGTCTAACATTAAAACTACTAAATTAATCCCTCTTTTGGCAAACTAAATGGCTTATATTTATTAACCAAGTCCACAAAATGGATTTAATTTTTCAAAATTCTATTTCACTAATCCTAATAAAAAATTTGATATATGAAACATTGCTGTACGTTGCTCAAAAGCTCGAGTATTGATTTTCAATTTATTAATTAAATATTAGAAAATTTACATTTTGATAATTTCCAAGGTAGCCGTAGAAACCAAATTAAAACAAAAATTGTCGATCCAACTGCATTAAATTTGCTATTAGTCGAGAAATACTGCTTTGATTTTTAAAAATAAGGTGTCTATTGGCGTTTTTCTATTTTAACTCAGAGCAGATCAGATCAGATTCAAAAAACAAAAATATTTGAATTAGAGGATACAAAATTTTCAATTTCTGAATCTGATCTGGTCTGCTCTGAGTTAAAAAAAGAAAAACGCTATATAGAGAGATTAATCCTCAATTTTTTAGAGCGTTACAGTTTACAGGTTACATTTTCATAAAATTTGAGTAGCTGAGATGCTTCGAAAGGCTTAAAAGCATGTTTTTTACTATATTTACAGTAAATTCATCCTTATTTTTCAAAGTGTTTGAAAATATGTAATAATTTGGACTAATGTGTCAATAGAGAAAGAAATGTTGTCGAAGATAAGAAAAAGTGAAAATTTTTAGGAACCGGTTCTCGAATTTTTTTTGAAAATAGAGTGACGACTGGATTTTATGTAGGTATAGATAAATGAGTTGAATTAAAACTCATTATAGAGGAAAAAAATTAAAAATTTTTGCTTTTATTACATTCAGCTTTGATCAAAGGATTATTCGTAGCCAACCCAGAACTGAAGACAAGAAATCGCCACTGGTTAAAAGTCCCCTTTTGTAACTTTTCGGGAATTTTTTGAAAACTAAGCGTTTAAGCGGAAAAGTGTACACTACAAAATGAAAGAATAATAAATTTCTTGCAAAAAAAGTGTTATTCATATTTTCGGTAGGAGCAAGATTAAGAATGATACGAGCAGAAGAAAATTCAAAAATTTTGAAAAACAATGTTATTGTCTTACAACATCAATGGTTTTTGATCAATTTACTCAGAAATATCAGAAAAAGTAAGTATATATTGATTTATTGTCATCCCAGGGACATTATGAGAACAAGTTATGGTGTAAAGAAGCTGGTTTTGTTCAAAATATCCCTATTTATTTTTGTTTGATACAGTGTTTATTTTCATATGAGAAACACTGTTTCTTCAAAGGTAAGAAGTACACAGCATATTTCCAAGTTATTGGCCAATAATTTATGATATAATTTTTGGATATATTCTAAGAAGTAAATTATATAAAAGGGGAGGTGTATTTCCCCCTCTTTTCTATAAGGAGGGACAAATTCCCAAAACATTGAATTAAATTAGAAAAATTGCTATTCAAAAACAACGGAAATACTTACAATATTGTGTTATACCGTTATTAAAAGCTTAAAACAAATTCTTTGATTGTATGAGAAATAAAGTTTACAATTGTTGAAAAATTCATTTTAAAACTCAAAATTAAAAATAAATAATTTGAAAAATGTTGTTACTTGGTCTGGTTTTCAGCATTCGACTAAAGGCTAATAACAACAGTTTTCGAACCAATTTTTCAACAATTGTAAGCTTTATTTCCTATATAATCAAGGAATTCGTTTCAAGCTGTTCGTTTTCCATTGTTTTTGAATAGCTTTTTTTCTAATTTAATTCAATGTTTTGGGAATTGCCCCCCCTTATAGAAAAGAGGGGGAAATATACCTCCCCTTTTATATAATTTATTTCTTAGAATATATCCAAAAATTATTTCATAAAGTATTGGCCAATAACTTGGAAATATGCTGTGTACTTCTTACCTTTGAAGAAACAGTGTTTCTCATATGAAAATAAACACTGTATCAAAAAAAATTAAATAGGGATATTTTGAACAAAACCACCTTCTTTACACCATAACTTGTTCTCTTATGTCCCTGGGATGACAGTAAATCAATATATACTAACTTTTTCCGATATTTCTGAGTAAATTGATCAAAAACCATTGATGTTGTAAAACAATAACATAGTTTTCCGATTTTTTGAATTTTCTTCTGCTCGTATCTTTCTTAACCTTGCTCCTACCGAAAGTGCCTTTTACTTCCCGTGAGCTTTTAAAATTTTGTGTGAGCTGTTACATAAACAAAAAAAAACTATTCTTATGGTATCAAATATATAACGTCAAATACAAAATCTTCTTCAGTAATTTATTCTTATAACCTTTCACATAATTTCTAACTTTAAAAGCAGTACATATTCGTCAACTAAAGTTAAGAATTTTGTTACAGAATTTACAATAGTTGCTCATAAATTTTCGTCTTTATATTTATAATACATGTATAGTATACGGCATTTTAATATTTCATGTTTCTGTATACATACCTACGTATGCATGCACACAGCGATGAACAGAACATGAATTTTCAAACAAACTTCTATCGCATGGTTTCTAGGTCAGTAAGCATTTGGCTCTAAACATTGCCAACTAGCTATTCAGTAAAATTTACGAATAGTAATTATTTAGAGCTCTTATCAGTTAAATTAGTTAAATTGAAATATCATATAAATTTGGTTACAACTGCATTTTGAAAGGAATAAAACTTTATGTAATAAATTCCAATACAAAATTCAACAATATTATGCTGTCTTGGATGGTTTGCTAGTTTTTAAGCTATTCAAACATTAGTGCGTATTTCACTCACATCAAAATATTACATAAAATAGAGACAAAAATACTGAAAGTATCTACATACATTAAGGTGGTCCTTATATGGGCATCAAATAACTCTGAATAGAGAACAAAAATTTTCACTTCAAGGTACAAATAATGGAGTTAGGGTAATTCTTATAACACGCGAAAAAAAAACAGAACTTATAGATTAGATTCAGACAAAAAAAATCGTATAGGAGGGGGTTTCTATTTCCCCCCGTTCAGGCGGGAGGGGTAATTTTCTAAAAAATAGAAAAAAGTATTAAAAAACAATGGGACCACTTACAATGGCATGCTATAGCTTTTTTAAGGCCATGAATCCATTCTCAAATATGTTTTTTTTTAATCCAGTTTTTATTTAAATAGTTTCTGAAAAAAATAATTTTCAAACGTAAGAAATAATTATTTTTGTTTTTATTTTTATGTTTAAAAATTATTTTTTCAGAAACTATTTATAACAAAAACTTAATTTAAAACACATATTAGAGACTGGATTTAAGAAAAGCTATAGCATGCCATTGTAAGTGGTCCCGTTGTTTTTTAATAATTTTTTTCTATTTTGGGTCAAATTTTTAAAAAATTACCCCTCCCACGTGAAGGGGGGGGGGGGGAATGTACCCCCCTTCCGATACGATTTTTTTTTCGTCTAAATCTAATCTAAGAACTGATTTTTTTCGCGTGTTATAAGAATCACCCTAGCTCCATTATTTGTACCTTGAAGTGAAAAAAGGGTAGGGGTGAAATAAAAATCTGAAAAAATTAGGGAGATTATTTTTCAATATTTTTTTCAAATCCTATGAATACTCAAAATTTATTTTTAAAAATGTGATTAGTTCTTTACAAGACAAGTAACCTAGATAGACCCTTTCATTATTTTACAATTTGTTTGGAAAACATTATTTCTTGATGCAAACATTATCTCAAACGAACTTCAAAGTTTTTAAGATCAAATTTTTCTTAAGAAAATCACATGTAGTTTTAGAATCGGAAGCAAATATTATAATTTTGTACTTGCCACTAGGGCGTATATGTAATATTTTTTTATTTTCACAAGGGAATAAATAAAACAGATATATTACTGGCAATGAAGTCAGCTTAGCTTTTACTTTTTGATCGCTTTTTAATGTTTACTCGTTATTTACAAACCACTGTTCTGCAGTGGTCAATCATGTGTCGACCATATCAACACCCTGCATATCGTCCTCGAGAGCAGAGCAGCGAATTATTCTATAAGATACGCGCCGGTGGAAGAAGTCGAACAGTTTAACTACCTTGGCAGTATTGTTTCTGCAAACGGTGGTACGGATCTGGACGTTCAAAGTAGAATAAATAAAGCTCGTGCTGCCTTCGGTCTCTATCCCCAATTTGGAAGTCCAGTCAAATCTCCTTACGCACTTAGTTCAGATTCTTCGAATCCAATGTCAAATCCGTGCTGTTATATGCTTATGAAACCTGGAAAGTCATGTCTACCATTTCGAAAAAATTGCAAGCTTTTGTGAATCGCTGTCTTCGCCACAAATAACATCAAACGGGGAATTGTGTCTCAGGACAAATCAAGAGCTGGACGCTGAAATAGGAAAGCGTAAATGGCAATGGATTGGTCATACTGAGGAAACCAAGCGATGAAATTGCAAAGCAGTCCTTTGAATGGCAAATTCAGAGTGCACGGCGGTGGGTTGGAAAACCAACAACAACATGGAAATCAACAATCTTAGCAGAAGCAGAATCCCAGAAAAAGACGTGGCCACAGTTAAAATACCTTGATCCAGACCGTGAAGGATGGAGACGTTTTGTTGACGCCCTATTCCCCAGCCGGGTAACAGGACACGATGATTATGTCTTTTCTTTTTTCAGGGATGAATAATGAAAAAAGATACGGAACGAATTTAATGTATTTAAAAGTTTTTTTGTTCAAAACCAAAACCCATAATAGATATTACAAAAATAAATACTTCAATACTTACAATATAGTATTTTTTTTTTATTCAAAGGTACTTTTATCGGTATTCATAAAAGCAAATCAAATACGAATTTTCTTTATTCGGTGAATTAAAACCCGTTTGCTGATACGAATCTTAGGGTTTTATGTTCTACTTAAAAGCTTATGTTCTACTTTTTCCTCTGCGTAAATTGTCACAAAAGCGCTTGTTTTATACTTAAATATTTAATTTCCGTATTATGAGCAAATGGTTCTAAATGTCAAATCTTATTAATAAAACAAAATTTAAAATAATTACTAACTTACCAACCAAGGTATGTACATTAATGAGTTACATTGAAAAGCGTGGCTCACCCCTATTTGCAACCTCAAATAAAAGGGTGTGTAGGTATGCAAAAGCTCACATTTAGTGAAAAGGTATATGTGCGCTTCAATAAATGCTCTTTGGTAACATCAGGGCTTTAACTGACTGTCTGTTTCTCGATATACAGCCTATAGAATGATGCGATCTTCTTCAAATTTTGAACTGAAATTGTTTAGCTCCAAAAATAACGGTACTTTTTATAAAACCGTATGCGTATAAGCTTAACTAGCTTAAATCAGTGAATTATTGCAGGTACACTAGTTCCGGTAAAAAAAAATACCAACAACTATTACTAACGGTACCTGCCATACAACGTTTTTATTTATTTTAGGTTTTCTCATTAACGGCAAAACCGATTTTAATCAAAATTTGTATGAAAAAGCTTCTCTAAAATATCAATAATATTGCATACCAAAATTTTGTTTTCAAATACAGATATTACCAAATTTGTATATTATATAAAATTATTTTTTAAATTTTGTGTTGCATATGTTCGCTTTTTTCAAGTAATCAAATTACATAATAGTTTTTGAGCTCTAAGTTTATCAAACGAGCATGTTAATAAAATAATTAAGAGAATAATTTTAATGCCTTTTTTGTACTTTTTCTGTAATTAATATATTTTAAAAGATCTTAAGTTCCGAAGGAACTTGAACAAAAGAGAAAGTACGTGCAATATTGTCGATGATGTTATCACAATTTCTTACGAGCATTTTTAAACGAGCGCAGTTGAAGCTTTAATTTATTGCAGTCTGCGTCAACTTGCAAGTCTTACTCTTGAGAGCTTCTTGATAACTGCTCACCATTTTCTTACTCTCAAATGGATACGCAATGCACACCTTAAGAGTTTCAAGTGCGAAGCTGGACGCAGCGATGCGTGCAGACGAGCTGCACATCTGTTTTAGCTATAAGATACGTTTCCGATGATAGTTTTCGGGAGGTGCGCTTTAGAAACTTCCGTGATCCGTATTATTAAACTGGCGAAGAGTACGAAGTCAAGAAGATTGGAGAGAAACCGGGAAGTCGAACGTCTATTCACTGTAATATTGAAATTTCAATAAAGTACTAGGTACTACTACTACTTCTACGAACGTCTATTCAACGTCAATTCGATTGTCAAATGATCGTCATTTTTTGACGCGAATATTGCTTTGTAAAAAATATACGCTACCAAAATAAAAAATTAAGTGCATTAGTAGTTACTCTCAGTTTTTCAATACCAATCAACTGACAAAAAATAAATTAAGTGGTTGGCATTTAAGCAGTTTTGACTGTATATGTTTCGTATTTTGTTACAATTTATCCTTGAAATAGAAAAAAAGCTACGCGTTTCTTATTATATTCAGTTTAATGCTTTTTTTAAAGTTTTTGCTGTCTAAAAAACCTCTTTTTTAGACCAATTTCACATGAAAATATGTTAAAAAAATATGCCCCTTTTGGCACCATAGACAAACTTTTTTGCTTGAAATTAATTCCTCAACCCTGAAAACCCCAGATTAGATTCAAAAATCACTGTCGAGTGACAAAAATTACAAAAGTTACAGAATTCTTTTCGATTTATAGTGTAACCAGCCGCATTTTTGGAAAAAATCGACTTCCGGTGGTCCGATTTTGGTAAACTTTTTTTCATGGAGACAACACCAAGTAGGGCCAAAAACCATTAAAAACCTTTTGTTGGAATTTGTTCCACTAAATTTCACTTTGAGCCTTATATTGACTCGTCTATCTTTTTACATGTATCTAAGGTACGAACTCATGCGGCTAATAAAAGTGTACGATATCTGCCGAATGGCCGCCTTCAATCTGTAATGGTGATTATTATTAAAACCTTGTATTTTTCGAATAAATTTCACTAGCATCCATAACATTAATTTCAGGGAGTGGTGTTGGAAAGCCCAATATATTAGATCATTATAAAATGGACATACCTGGGATTTTAGAAACACTGTCAGCTACTGCAGCGGTATTTTCACCTAGACCTCACTGGAAGAGCACGTGTTGGAGTCTTCACGTCAAGGGATTGCACAGGAGCTCGATTAGGGGGGCAAACTCATTCAAAAAATTGTTTCACTTCACTTTGAAGTATAAACTAGGCTTATTTCAAAACTTTTTCGAGTGAATATCAATCCATTTTTAATTTCGGCCAAAAAAGATCTCAATTGCAGCTAAATGTTGACAAAACAAAAATGGCGTGAAATTAAAAAAAAACTCTTTGTTGAAAGACTCTTATCTGACAGCATACTAAATCGTCATTAAAGTCGATCAGTTTCAGTTATGTAATTTATTAAAATCTTTAGTTGACCTTTGCCTATAAAATAAGTTGACATTTTATGACGATTTAGTCGCCTTTTTAGTTGGTATACTTTTTTTGCAAAAATCCCACAACTGAAGTGCAAAAAATAGCTTGTGACCTTGAAAAACTTCAATCTTTGATTTAAAATTTGCTAAAGGTGATCAATTTCTAAAACAAGTTTACCTTTCGCGAGCATTTCCTGACCTATTAGATGGCTTTTCATACGAATATTAATTACATATATGAGGTGCTGAGACCTTAGAGCCTAGATCGACGATGTAAGTAAGTTTTCGTCGCCGCGCCACCAGCATAGAAAAACATTTGGGCCAGATTTGTAGCATCTTCCATCACACTTGCAAGGACTTCCACTTCCAGCGATAAATTCTCGCATTCTTGGCGGATAATCTCTTTGAAGGCTCCAAAAATCTGAGGCTTGTTGATATAGACTCTAAACTTCAAAAACCCTACCAAAAAGTCTGGAACGATGAAATCGGGTGATCTTGCTAGACAGAGTGAATCGCCAAAATGAGAGATCATCGGGTGACCCGGAAATGGAGCCCTCAGAATTGTATTTGTGACTCGTACAGTATGTGTTGCTGCTTGATCCTGTTGGAGCCAAATTCAATCGGCAGTCCTTATTTATTCAATTGAGGAAGGAGAAAATCGTTGAGCATAGATATGTATAGTCCTCGACGTCTATACTGGTCAATACTTCAAGGTCCCTTGCAACATCTTCAGCTAAGTATAACTACAATATTCTCAGCAGAACGCCCAGGCCTTGCAGAATCCCCTATTTTCTGATGATCTTCTAAGCAAGCTCAAAACTCCTCAAAAAATGGAAACAGTTATTCCGTGTTCTTTATAATTATACCGATTCATGTTGACGTGTATTTTGTATCTGATTACTTCACAAAAGTTCAAGTAGAATTGATATTATTTGCCACCATTTGCAAAAATTATAGCATCTTCAGACAGGGCGATCTAGTTGGGCACCTCTTAGTTGGAGTCATAATTCAAATCAGACTATTCACGAATTTTAGAACCCTAGGTTCCTTTTTTTTGGTGGTTTATTATTCATTTTTCTTAATTCAATTAACTTTAAACATTAATTTTTATTGGGCCTTCTTAATCTGGAGATGTTACCCTTAATTCGACTTTTAAATTCTATTTAGGTAGGTCAGGCATAGTAATACTATAGAAACTCTACTTTTTTTCATCAGCAATTCATTTATGTTTCCATTAATTTTATTCGCTCATAAATCTTCACATAAAAGAGGTCAACTGGAAAGAGCTAACCGAATGCGATTTCCTTAAACGTCCACCAATGGTGCAATATGGTAGCGGACCATAATGGCGGCCTCTATCTCGTCCAATTCCAAGGACTCAGAATAACCGACCACAATCAAACAAATAACCCTATAACCTATACATATACATACACTATGCCTTTGCAGACACCAACATCACCATACTATACCTACAAATACAAACTTACTCTATTCCTTTAACCCGTGCTCGAGTTAAGTTACAATTTTTTTTTATTTTTTTTTGTTCATCAGCACAAAGGATAAAAGGATAACCAAGAAAACAAGACGTGCTCTTGAATTCCAAATAAAATAACTGTAGATTTGTTGTGCACAATTTCCTTTTACGACTCTCAAGAGCAGTAATAAATCTCGCTGAGAATAGTTTCCGGCAATCATTTTGTTTCCACTTAACCTCATTCGATCTTCTCTGTCTCTCAGAGTAAGCAGCAATGGCAGTGGCAAAGCACACCATCCACATCCAACCATCCGACCAGCCACCAGCTAAAGCTCTAAATTCGAATTCAACTATTTTATTCTCCTTCCTCCTACACCACATCGCTAACCCTTTTTTCAAATCACCCCCAAATTTTCTTCCATAAGATTAGCAATTGCTTCAACCAAACAAAGACTAGCCTCAAGGAGAGGGCTCTTAACTGGCAACCATGTTGTGTGATTATCTGGGGCACACTTAATTTTCGGGAAATCCTTTAAATTTTCGCTCTTGGTCATTACACATGTTTGTCGAGAGAAGGCCAGGCCAATAGCTGAGGACTGAAGAAGAGGAGTCTATCTATATAGGCTCTTGTTACTGTTCTTGTTCAAAGGATATAGCTCTGAGGTGTGAATAGGAGGCGTTTTCCATTTGAAAATCTTCCCAACACAAATGCACTCAATTCAATTAAACTAAACGAACATAAAGGATGCATGTTTTCGAAATGTCTTGTTTCCGTCGTATTCGAGATTAAGAGAGTAGATATAATATAAAGTCTGTGCACTGAACTGACATCTAACATGAATATTCGCATTAAATTCAAGGCTTTGAAGGAGGCTTATATTGGCTATATGTTCTGTCTATGGAGTAACATCCTATAAAAATAATTATTATGTGTAGGGTTTGGTCAGGTTTGAAAATATTTATAGGTAACTTTCTGTGCTTATTCGTAGTAAAGAAGTAATGAATAGAAGAGTGAATGCACTTTTGTTTGTTTATTTCTTGTTTTCTAGGGAAATTTATTCCAAGTCTTGACTTTTGTTGTTGGTCCTTTTAGCAAAATGTAAACAAAACTAATATGTAATGAGGTCTTCGAAAAATGCCAAATTGACATACGTACATACATTTTAATTGGTATCTACTCAAAAACTTTCAATAAATAAACACCAGAAATAAAAAAGAAAAATTTAAATGCAATTTATTGTTCCTGTCTGAGAAAAAGAAGTAAACAATCAAGAGGTTAATTTCGAAAAAAAAAAGTTTATTTAATAAGAAAAAAGTTTTTTCCTACTCTTTAAAACTTCGAAAAGGATAAACTCCAACAACGCCTGCATTCAAGTTTTTTGATTGGCGCCTTCAATTACAGAATACCGAATACCTATAAAAAAAAGGAAATTGTTTCCGACAATTTCCATCTGCTATCGGCCATCTCCTCTTTCCCTTTATGTTTAGGTGCTGGAAATGCAAACCATTAAAAAGCAATTAAATGTGTTTTACTGACGCATTTAGTAAAGAATTCTTCTGCTGTCCAATTAATCGAAACAAAAGTAAGTAAAAAAAGAAGAAAAAAACTGTTTATCGCATCCTTTTGCTGTTGAAAGCAAAATAGATTAGATCTTGATGAACTTATTGACGTTTTCCGTCATAAATTTTTGTACTCATTAGATTAAAGTTGATATTACATAAATCTTCAAAATAAAAATAAAACATGTAAAAAACACTTTTTAAGCTAATAGAGTTAAGATCTCATAAGAAATAAAATGCACGACTGTGTCTTACGTACTAGCTTTTATGTTCAAGAGGCTGAGGGTTTAAGCAAAATTTATATAAAAACACATTGAAATTATGAGAGAAAAATGTTTACAAGCATCAAAAACGATATTTAAATTCTCTAAACCATCTCCTTTGACAGTTTGAGTTAAAAAAAAACGAACGCCAGCTTAATCAAATGATTGTATGGAAAAATATTAAAATGGTTGGAGGATTTTTAAACAAATAATTTTGTATATACAATATCAAACTCTTCAAACATTTTTAAGGACAAATTTTTTGTATGCAAATAAAATATCAAAAAAATTTTCAACCCGTTTTTGAGATATTGAATTTTCAAAATAATAATTTGAAGCTTTTTTTTCAAATAAAAAAAATGTCTTTTTTGAAAATTTTCATATGCAATATTATGTATATCTATGAACTTATTTGAAATTCATATATAGAAAATTAGTCTTCTTCTCAATTTTTTTATTTTTTGCTAATTAAAATTGAACAAAGCGATATTAAATAAAATGCACGACTGGGTCACACGTACTTGGTCTTATGTTCAAGATACTGCGGTTTTAAGAATTGTATAGATATACAAACATGGAAATTATGAGAGACAAAATTTGTAGTGAAGCATGAAATACGACATTTAAATTAGCTAAAACAACTCCTTCGACAGTTTGAGGTGAAAAAAAATTCCATCTTAATTCTTGATTGAATATGCTTGTATGGGAAAACAAAAATTTAAAATCGTTGGAGCTGTTTTTTAAAAATTATTTTTTGTATATATACCATTCTTGAGACATTTTTAAGAACAAATATTGGTATGCAAATCTAAAGTATATATTTATATAAAACAAAATTTAAAAAAAAAATGTCAACCCGTTTTTGAGATATCGAATTTTCAAAAAAAAAAAAATTTAACTTTTAAAAATTTTTTTTTTTTAATATTTTAATATTATTGAATCCTATCTGAAATTTGTATATGGGTGATTCCATAGAAAACGACCCTTTACGAAAAATCACAAAATATGACTTCGAATTGAAAAAAGTACCGTTAGATGGTTTTAAAAGATTGCATGTTTCATTTTAAAAGTGAAATTATCAATAATTTTTTTATCGCCGCTTATTTCGCAGCTCGAGCCACTTAGCTGAATAGGTCTCTAAAAGTCACTTTTTGTTAGTAGAAGCTCATAACCCTATTTGCAATAAATAATTGTTTCACAATTCGAGAGATGGTGGTTATTTGCCCTTATCAGAACTCTAAGCACGTTTTCGTGTCATTTAATTATTCAATAGTAAATACAATTTTAGTTTTCAGGCAGTTGATTCATAAAGTGATTAGTGTCACGCCCGTAACAAAAAAAATTATGTTTCATTACTAGAAGAAAAAAATTTTTATCAATGTGATAATTTGGGGAAAAAAGGAGAATACTATGATCTACTGTCAGACAAAATTTCAAAAATTTTAAATTAATAATGACCCCGTATTTAAAATTGTAAGTCTATGTCACACCCGTAACAGGTGGGCATTTCAAGTCATATTCTTTCTGTTTTTCAACCCAATTTTAGTTTTGTTGATTTTAGATATGAAATTCATGACGTAGGGATATAATTCTAAGAAAATCTACTTTGAATATAAATTTAATCGGCTTCAAGTTAAAGTTTTCCCTACTTTAAAAGGAAATGGAAAAAATCTCATTGAAGTGAGAAATCTATTCACTTTTCAGTGAGAAAAACTTAATTTTTCTAGAAAAAGTGTTTCTGACATCATGTGAGAAATGATTTTACGTCGATGACAAAAATTTCCCTTCAAAATATTGTATTTTATATTGTTTTCATGCATAAAAATCATACTCGGTCACACCCATAACGATGACCTGTCACACCCGTAACGTTTTCAAATAAAAATTTTGTATAGTTTTTCGTAGTTTTGGTTCTCATTTCTTAACTGAAACTGAAGATCAACTATCTGGGTTAATATTTGCAAAAGAAAGATACATACTTTTCATGCAATATTTTACACCACATGAAAATTAGATATCTTAATCGCAAATCACCAGTTTTCTAAGGTCACACCCGTAACGCAACTAATTTGTATCCTATAACTGAACCACTAATTTTTCGTACTTTAATACACTAACTTTTTAAAAGGGCTTCAGGTGTCCTATAGTCTAGTAAAGTTCTTATTTATAATTTGGGAATAGAATGTGAATAATTAATAAAATAAAGAGTCTCACTGTCACACCCGTAACGATGGAAACACCCATATACAAATTTCATCTAAATCCGTTTAGCCGATAACGAGAAAATTCAAAATAAAAAATGTCCTATGACAGGTACTATTAAAACATACATAGTTGCTAAACGTAAAATTTTATGTTTTTTGGTAGTATATCGTTCTTATTTTAGTATATGAAAAAAGTTAACTCAAAATCGTAGGAGTAAATTTTAAGCAAAAACATATTTTCCTTTGCGGTTTTTTAACTTTTGTATGGAACCGGAAGGTACCGTTATTTTTTTCATAAATGTAAAATTTTTTCAAAAAATATTTTAGAGAGTACCTACTAAAGAACTCTAAAGTATCGAGTTTCAAAAAAATCGATCATGTTGTTTTTCGAAATATTTGATTTTCCAAAATTTGAAACATTTCTTAAAAATTCAAAAAATATTGTGCTGCTATGTGCCGTATTTTTTATAAAAATCGTACTAAGGGCTTGGTTTTTAGAGGGTACCCATTTTTTAGCGAGAAGTTAGCACCGCCATTTTTGATTTTCGAAAAAAAAAATTGTGCTGTACTGTGCTCAACTTGTGCTGGCTTGTGCCGTAAATATTTTTGAAAAATTCGCAAATTTGCAAATTTTACTAATGAAATTTTTGCGAAATCTCAAAATTTCGTAAAAAAAAAGTTGTGCTGCATTGTGCTCAAAAAATGATACTAAGAACCAAAAAGAAAAAAACAAAAATTCGCATAATTGCATCAATTATGGCCAAAACTAAACTTTGCGAAGGGCCCTAGCGTGAAGTTAGCACCGCCATTTTCGATTTTCAAAAAACAAAAAGTTGTGCTGCATTGTGCTCAACTTGTGCTGCCTTGTGCCGTACATATTTTTAAAAAATCGCAAATTTGCAAATTTTATGAATCAAATTTTTGCGAAATTTCATAATTGCTAAAAAGTGAAAGTTGTGCTGTTTTGTGCTCAATTTGTGCAACCATATTCCAAAGAGATAAGAAAAAATCGCATTTTTGTGACTTTTATGCCAAAAATGAATTAATAATTTTTTTTCTTAAGTTTTACATTTTTCTTAAAAACAAACATGTGCTATTTCAGGCTCAGTTTGTGCTGCCATATTCCGAAGAGATAAAAAAAAAGTCGCATATTTGTAACTTTTACGGCTAAAAAAACAGTTTTGTGAAGCGTGAAGTTAGCACCGCCATTTTCGATTTTCAAAAAAAAAAATGTGCTGTATTGTCCTCAACTTGTGCTGCCTTGTGCCGTAAATATTTTTAAGAAATTTGCAAATTTGAAGTTAGCACTGCCACTTTCGATTTTCAAAAAAAAAAAGTTGTGCTGTATTGTGCTCAACTTGTGCTGCCTTGTGCCGTAAATATTTTTAAGAAATTTTTAAATTTGCAAATTTTATGGATGAAAATTTTTCAAATTTTGTAAAAAATTAGAGTTGTGCTGTTTTCTGCGCTATTTGTACTGCCATATTCCAAAAAGAAAACAAAAAAAATCGCATATTTGTAACTTTTACGGCCAAAAAGCTGTTTTGCGAAGCGTGAAATTAGCACCGCCATTTTCGATTTTCAAAAAAAAAAGTTGTGCTGTATTGTGCTCAACTTGTGCTGCCTTTTGCTGTAAATATTTTTAAGAAATTTACAAAATTGCAAATTTTACGGATGAAAATTTTGCAATTTTGTAAAAAAATTAAAGTTGTACTGTTTTTTGCTCAATTTGTGCTGCCATGTTCCAAAAAATTGCAAATTTCTATATTGCTTGACTAGGGAACCATGAGAAGCCATTTCATTTTCTCTACACAATTTTTAATAAACTATAATAAAAAAACGGAAAAAGATGAAAATTTATAATTTGTTTTTCTTTTTTTTTAAATTGAATACTTTGCTTACTTGACGCAGCAAAAATTTATTTTTGGCGAAAATGTGTACATGGGAATGCAAATTGGGCACAAAATAGCTTCGCAAAACTGTTTTTTGGTAGTAAAACATTCAAATATGCGATTTTTCTGGAACATGGCAGCACAATTGAGCAAAAAACAGTACAACTTTAATTTTTTACAAAATTGCAAAATTTGAAAAATTTTCATCCGTAAAATTTGCAATTTTGCAAATTTCTTAAAAATATTTACGGCAAAAGGCAGCACAAGTTGAGCACAATACAGCACATTTTTTTTTTTTTTTTTTTTGAAAATCGAAAATGGCGGTGCTAACTTCACGCTTCGCAAAACAGCTTTTTGCACGTAAAAGTTACAAATATGCAAATTTTTTTGTTTTCTCTTCGGAATATGGCAGTACAAATAGCGCAAAAAACAGCACAACTCTAATTTTTTACAAAAATGCAAAATTTGAAAAAAATTTATCCGTAAAATTTGCAAATTTGAAAATTTCTTCAAAATATTTATGGCACAAGGCAGCACAAGTTGAGCACAATACAGCGCATTTTTTTTTTTGAAAATCGAAAATGACGGTGCTAACTTCACGCTTCGCAAAACTGCTTTTTGGCCGTAAAAGTTACAAAAATGCGAATTTTTTGTTTTCTCTTCGGAATATGGCAGTATAAATAGCGCAGAAAACAGCACAACTTTAATTTTTTACAATATTGCAAAATTTTAAAAATTTTCATTCGTAAAATTTGCAAATTTGCAAATTTCTTAAAAATATCTACAGCACAAGGCAGCACAAGTTGAGCACAATACAGCACATTTTTTTTTGAAAATCGAAAATGGCGGTGCTAACTTCACGCTTCGCAAAACTGCTTTTTGGCCGTAAAAGTTACAAATATGCGATTGTTTTTTGTTTTCTCTTCGGAATATGGCAGTACAAATAGCGCAAAAAACAACACAACTTTAATTTTTTACAAAATTGCAAAATGTGAAAAATTTTCATCCGTAAAATTTGCAAGTTTGAAAATTTCTTAAAAATATTTACGGCACAAGGCAGCTTAAGTTGAACACAATACAGCACATTTTTTTTTTAAATCGAAAATGGCGGTGCTAACTTCACGTTACAGCCCTTCGCAAAGTTTAGTTTCGGCCATAATAAATACAATTATGCGAATTTCTATTTTTTTCTTTTCGGTTCTTAGTAACATTTTTTGAGCACAATGCAGTATAACTATTTTTTTTAAGAAATTTTGAAATTTCGCAAAAATTTCATTCGTAAAATTTGCAAATTTGCGAATTTTTCAAAAATATTTACGACACAAGCCAGCACAAGTTGAGCACAGTACAGCACAACCTTTTTTTTTTAATCGAAAATGGCGGTGCTAACTTCACGCACATACAAAACTATTAATATTTTTTGGAAGATTTTGTTTAAGAAAATAATTGAAGTCAGTCGTACTGTTTTGAAGAAAATCAAAAATTAAAAAATGGTTCTTTGGGTACCATAAATAACCATTTTTTTGAAAAATGGTTGTCCACCTAAAGAAAGCCTCTACTAAAATAAATTTATTGACTTTTTTTTAGGAAAAGTTGTCGAGCCGTTTTTGAGAAAAATACGATTATGTAAAATTGCTAAAAAGAAATTGTATGGCAGGTACCGTTATTTTTGGTTCTAAAAAAAATGAAAAAAGTGTGGGCATTATCACCAAAAACCACTATGTGCCAAGTTTGAAGAAAATCGATCGAGCCGTTTAGGCTGTAGACGAACAGACAGACAGACAGAATTGAGCCACCAACTTTTTTGGTGTTCTCTTTCATTGTAATATCATGTTTGATTGTTATCTCAAAAATTTTTTTTGCGCGAATCCAAAACTTGACTTATAGTACCTATATCGACATGTCAGCTAAAAAATAAAAAAAAAATATGTATATCTGATATTCTAAAACTTCGAAGCCCTGTCAAAACAAATTAGATTTCAAAAATGGTAAAATGTCGTGATTGTGAAAATGATATTATTTTCAAACTATATTTTAAAATACTAGAGAACTAGAGATACTATCTGAATAAATAGAATAAACTACCCGTTTCCAATAATTGTCATATGTCCAGTTTGTTCAGAATAAAAACTCGTTAATTACGTGGAAAATTTCCACAGCTAAAATAACGGTTGATATCTTAAAAGATATTAGGCGTACCTTCGGGTAAAATATCAGTTATGTCACTTTTCGGGAACATACTTTCTTTTAATGTCAACGGTTGGAAACTCCACTTTTTTGATCATTTTTAATATTTTAAACATGACAAAAGTTGCGGAAAGGCCACTAGATGCCAAACGCGTGTTGGGAAATACAAAATGATATTTTGAAACATATTTCAATGTACATATGTAGCTATTTTTCAGGAACATACTTTTTTAATGTAAAAATGTGGGACTTCCCCTTTTTTGGTTGTTTTTAATGTGAAAAAAAAAGTTGTTGAAACACCTCTGGACATTTAAAAAAGATATGTATGCCAATTTTTGAGTACTTTTTTTAAAAAAGATCTTCGACCAGTTTCTGAAATATTGAATTTTCAAACAAAAATTAATTTTTTTAAATCTTGATTTGTAAAAATATTAACATTTCAAAGAAGCTTTTTCGTAAAAATTTTTATTGAAATCGGTTGAGCCGTTAGTGAGAAAATTGAAATTCAAAAAACCGTATATGTTATGTCCGTTAATAACAGTTTTTGGTAACTGTTTTTCACCAAAATGAAACACTATGCCTACAATAATACTGTTAACGTAAGAGTTGTTTTGAGATAAATAAGCTTTTCCTTATTAGTTTTGTGGTAAGTACCGTTATTTTTGGACTTCAAAAAATTCAATTTCCTCTCTAAAGAATCACCAAAAGCTCAAAATTTGAAGAAGATCGCATCATTGGTTTAAGCAAACAGACAGACAGAATTTTGCCTCCAACTTTTTTGTGTTCTCTATCATTGTAATGTCATGCACAGGTCGCGTCCCAAGTGTTGTAACCCCTTCTGGCATGTATCAATGGAAAAGTCTCAATGAGTGTGTTTTTTTTTCTTGTGGAGGCATATATCTGTATCTCGTGCAGGGAAAGCTTAATTGCCCATAATAACTGTTGCACTGCTCTATAGTTCTTTCCCTCCACAAGTTGCGTCGCAAGTGTTGCAACACCTTACGACGAATATCATAACAAACAACAAAGTTCTCAATGAGTGCTATTTTTTTTTTTTTTTTTTCTAAAGGCATAAGTCTGTATGTCGCGCATCAGGGAAAGTGTAAAAACACATAATATTTGTTCCACTGCACTATAATCCTAATCCTAATCGACTATATAAAAACGTGTTTTCCAAGATGGTGGCTGACGCTTTCGCCCGCCCCATTGAAATCTTTGGAAAGGGCTACTTCAGTTGTGGTATGGCGGTTGCGATAGTGAAAGGCGAAAGGTGATAATCAGTGTCGCACTTCGATTTCAAAGTCAAGATAAATGAAAAACTGTTTGTTATTTTGGAGTTTACTCACCACTGAAAAACTGGTCCTATATAAGTTTATCAAAACACGAAGACAGAATTTTAAACTTGCACTGTGAGACTAGACATAATCCCACTAAAATGTTAATTTAAAAATACTTAATTTCAACCCCTTTCATTTTAATTCCTCTCTTTTTCTACAAAAAAGAAAACCGATTTATTTCTTCTAACCCAAAGAAATTCCATTTCATCGCGATTGAAATAATATACTCCGTCTCCATTAAATACATAATACTCTTCTTTAATTTATTCAAAAACTTAATTAAACATCGATCCTCATTTATTGCGGCAATGAAGTGGAATTCAGTTTAAATTTACTGACACCCACCATTTTCTGTTTTTGTTTTTTTTTCTATTACTGGTGCATAAAATCGTAAGAATATTAATGAGGGTCGTAAAAAAAACACCAAAGGAAAAAACTTTCGGATTTATGTGGGTTATTAGAATTGAATACATTTTTGTTTTTGTTATTTTTTCCCATAAACTCCAGGACTTCATTATCGTGAAACACAACACTTTGAAGAAGACGACAAAAAAAAAAATATATAAACTGTTTACTGTTTAATACTGAACTCTCTTATCAGCTCAATTTATGGGAAGATTTGCAATAAAAGTGCTACGTTTTTTCGAAAGTTTTGGGATATTTATTTAGGAGTAAAGGTGATTTTCGCTGAAACGAAGTGTTGTTTTATTTATTTACGATGGATGATATTCAGAGGGAATATTTTGTAGAAGTTTTAAAATACATCTTTGATTTCAAAGTATTTTAAATCTCAAGTAGGTATTGGATGTTGCATCTACTTTTTGGAAGTAGGGATGGTATATGTACAGTGAAATATTTGTTCAACATGACTTTAACCATTAACTGGCTATAAATCTCACATCATCAAAATGATACCCTTAATACATTAATACATTAATAATTCTTTATTCAAACTGTTCCATTTTATGTTACATAAAATGATTCGAGGGTGAGAGAACAGGATTTTGAATTTACTGCTGCGGAAAAGAACGATTGGTGGTTAAAGAAGACGATGACGTTCGGAACTTTACGCTTGTATTCCCAGGACTTATACCAACAAAACTAGTCGAAACCGCATTTGGATGAGACTAACTTATTGAAACAAATACTTACCTGCATGCGTGCTTGACCATCACATCATGCTTGCATCAGGTACAACTTTTATTGAAGCTGTGAAACCCAGAAAAACATACTGAGGACGCCTTCAGTACAAGATTGGCTTCATCTTGTTATGCAAATCAACCGCTGACTGCTGCTTGGAAAAAACATGTTGATGAACTAACTTACTTGCTTACTTACTTACTTACTTACTTACTTATCCGGCTCCCGATCCATGAAGGGTCTCTGCCTGAGATATTGCGGTCTTCCATCGGTTGCGGTCCCTCGCACGCTCCCTCCAATCGTCGAGACCAAGCGCTCTTGCGTCTGTGACCGCCTGGTCCCTATAGCGGAGGTTCGGTCTTCCTGGTCGTCTCGAACCTGGGGGCTGGGATTCGAAGATTTTCTTGGCTGGAGCGTTGTTGTCCATTCGCTCGATGTGGCCGAGCCAGTGTAGTCGACGTGTTTTGGCTCTTTGGACTACATCCACATCTTGGTACAGCTCGTACAGTTCACGATTGAATCTTCTCCTCCAATCGCCCTCTTCGCATATAGGACCAAATATCCGCCGAAGAATTTTTCTCTCGAAAGTGCCCAGTATCAATTCCCCTTTTTTACTTATCGTCCAGCACTCGGCGCCGTAGAGTAGAGCTGGTAAAATTAGCGTTTTGTATAGCGTGCACTTTGTCTTTCGGGAAAGGAGTTTTGAACCCATTTGTTTGGCCAAACCGAAGTAGCAGCGGTTCGCTAGGGTAATTCTTCGTCGGATTTCCACTAAGGTGTCATTCGTGGAATTTATGTTTGTTGAACTAACTACAGCCATCAATAACTCTTTTGAAAGTTCTAACCCCATAACCAAAGGAAAAGGCAAACTCAAGCACGTATGGTGGTCAACAGAGCTGTCTGTCCCTAGGAAAAACTCAAGAAGGCTTTTCAATAGAGCAGAACGCTGTAATGAACTAGCTGACTGGAATCACTTCAAGATCGGCAAAAACATGTAATAAAACCGAACAACCTATGCAAAAGAAACAGTTTAGGTGTTGCAACAGTTCGTGGAAACCAGCGCCTAGTGACCTACAACTCTCAACCATTCCTGTGGAAGGTATGGAGGGGACCTAAAATTTACTATGCCACCACAAGATATTATCTTATGCAAAAAGAGCTGCCTGCCAAAAAATTTTTACAGACATTGAGTAAACAAATGACGCTGCCAGGTTTAGAGAAGTCATTTCACACTCCTTCGGCCTTCTTAAAAACACCTGATGAAACCAGGACAGACTCTTGCTCTGAAACTTTAGTCACTTCTGAGCCCTTCCCAGGAAGGGACAGTAGCCCCAATATAAGTGAAATCTCTAACATAGGTATCCAAAAAGTAGATAGTATAGGAAGGTGGCTTGGTCATTGACTCTGCAGGGCCTGATAACAGTTACAATAAGGCTGCAAGACTCTTAAGATATAATTGTTACAATTCTCTTGGAAATTTTTAGGGGTTGTCTTAACATCACCTACATTCCTTATAGTCATAGAGTCAACGTTATCTTCATTCCAAAAGCAGTCAAGCCCACCGACACCGAACCGAAAGATTTCAGGCCTATTAGCATCTCCGTTTTTCTTCTCAAGACCTTAGAAAGGCTTTAATTGAAACTTTTACTCACCTAAACTAAATGAAGGCGGGCGTGCCCTCACAGGTCCAGCATGCATACAATCATGAAAGGCAAGGCGCCTCATGAAGTGGTCGGCACAATCGAAAAATCAAGCCACTTCAAGGAATTTGCCCTGGTAACATTCCTCGACACAGAAAGGGCCTTTAATAACGTTGACAACAGTGCAATTCAACAAGCCCTAAACTCTATCCAGCATTGATCTCTTAACGAGACTTTTTTATATGAAAATGGGTTATATCAAGCTAAAAGTTAGGACTCGTAAGGCTACTCCACAGAGTACAGAGAAGTCTTATTCATTTTCCTTGTTGTCAACCAGATTTTGGTAAAACTAAATCTGAGTGATATCGAGATCGTTGCATATGCCGATGACATCATTCAGATGAATGGCCTCAGAAAAATGTGTCCCTACTCTGTGCGAGCTCCTACAAACGGCCATTGACAAGCTCAGTAATTGTGCTGGCTAAAGACTTAACGTTAACCCACTGAAGACAGAACTGTTATTGTTTACGAGGAAACGTAATAGATATTCCAAACATAAGCCCGCCAACCATTAATTGAATTCCGTTAATGATTTCGGGTTCCGCCTAATTTCTTGGCGTTGTAGGTACTTGATCGTAAACTAAACTGGAGAGAACAAAAAGAAAAAGGGAAAAAAGCCTCAATAGGATTCTACACTTACAGTAGAATTTTTGGTTAAAGATGGGGTTTCAACCCGAGAACCATTCATTTGGTGTACATAGCCATTATAAGGCCAATTCTTAAGTACGCATTCATGGCCTAGTGGCGAGCCTTAGCCCTTATCCTTAGATAAGAAAACCAATCTCAAAGCGATGACAAAAATCCAAAAGAACGTGTAACAGTAAAACCACTGCTATGAGAACTACACCAACGGCAGCCCTAAAAACTTTCCTTTCACTAGTTCCACCCTATCTATTTACGAAAGAGAGCTTTAAAATTTAAACAGTCTAATAACTGGGAAAAGGGCAACAATAGTCATAGAACTATTATTAACTTAAGAGACATAGACGTTCAAACAAACTACGTCACATAGATTTTAACCCAGTGGTGATGACAGATATTCCAACAAGGGAATTCTGGAATGAAAACAGGGTTATTAACACAAATAATATTTTTGTATTTACTGGCGGTTCCATAACAAACGGGGGTAGGGTCAGGTACATATCTCCTCGGAAACCCCACCTATCAACAGATCAATCACCTTCATCATCGTGTGCTGTAACCCCGGCTGGGGCATGGGGCGGTCTGCTGCAAGGTATTTTAACTGTGACCACATCTTTCTCTGGGCTTCTGCTTCTGCTAAGAAGCATGTTGTTCTTGGTCTTCCGACCCGCCACCGTGCACCTTGAGGATTCCATTCAAATGAGTAACAGATCAAAAAAGCTTCCTATTTTGTGCAGTGTATTTCAAGCGGAGGTACTTATAGTTTGCGAAGCCGTGGTGTACCAAACACTGTTACCCTAACATGGATTCAAGGACATCGTGATATTTTTGGGAATAAAATAGCAGATAAATTTTTCACTCGAATTTCCTCAAAGCTGCAGACGTTAGATGGTCATCAACTGGCACTTCTTCTCGGGTTTCAAGAAATTTATGGCGGAGCATTTCAAAGAAACGAACTGAATATTTCATAGAGATAAGCAATGATATCGCTCCTAGTTGGACTCCCCCTCTTAGCTAGAATAAGTAAAGAAGCCTTGAGAGAATACTTTTTCGACCAAATGGGCAACATCCCTTCCTTGCCACTAAAGAATATCTTGAAATTCATTCAGAATTCAAGATTCCTACCTAAACTCCCCTCAATCCCCTACTTTCCTTTAATCATATCTACCTACCGTCATCAGGAAAGCATCCTAACATTTTAAGAGATGTTCTACAAAACGCTCTAAGCAAGCTAACACGATGGGCAGATCGGTGCGGACTTGGAGTTAACCCGCATAAAACAAATCTTGTCCTCTTCTCCAGGAAATACAAAATTCTGCAAATAGACCACCATTCTATTTAAAGTGTTTCACTTACATACTCAGACGAAGCTAAATACTTGGGTCTCAGATTGGCACTTTTCTCTTACAAAAAAAGCCGTTGATAGTAAAAGGGGCTTCCAACCACGCATTACTCACTGGCTATACATTTCGGTAATTAGACCGATTCTAACTTACGGGGCGGCGTGGCAGTATGGTGGACTGCCCTGGATGAAGCGACACACCGCGACAAACTAAGCGAAGTCCAAAAAACAGCATGATGTCTATGTACAACTGGAGCACTTTGGTCGACTCCTTCCGCTGCCTTAGACACTCTTCTCCATCATCTGACACCTCTCGATATTTTCAGCAAACAAACGGCTGCGAGCACAGCCATTCGCCTCAAAGCCTTTTCACAGTGGATCAATAATGAGATTGGTCACTCCGCTATTCTGACTACACAATACCACTATTGAATTTCGATACAAATTTTGAAGTAACCATATCTTCTAGATCCACCTGGGAGTCTTTGGGCCAGTTTTTCAGTTCAGGCTTTACTCTGAGTTAAATCAGAGTTAGCTAATCCTGAAAATAAATTAACCCTGAGTTAACTCAGGAACAGTTTTTCAGTTGAGGATTAAGGCCGTGTGCCAATTGCGTTAAAATCCTGGTTAAATTTGATCCCACGGCTAAATTTTGACATTACCGAGGTGAATATAGACTTCAAAATTTAACCTGCTCAGGAGCTCGTTAAAATTTTAGTCGGTGGTTAATTTTTGACATGTCTATGGGCGCGTTCGGCTGCGTATCTTAAGCGATCCGGATTTGTTAGTGTTGTTGTAAACCCTTATAAAAAAACTGCTGAGGGAGATGAATGTAGATAAATATTTTATTTTGCTATCAAGAAGTCATGAATCCTATCGGGAAAAATGAAAAATGGAAAAAAAACTAAAATTAAATGAAAGGATTAAGAAATATAGACAAAGACCTTATAATAAATTTAAGTATGCACTCAAGAAGAAGTTTGAATAACTTGAGATAAATCCTTTAAGCGAAATTTTAGCTCGATCTGCGTACTACGCCTAATGTAAAAGAATCAATAAAATTTATTGAAAATACTTTTTCAGATGATTCATTCATTTTGCAAATTGATATGTTTGCGAACTATCATTACTGAGAAAAATGCAACAACAAAACTAATGGGAAGTGAATATAAAAAAAAATCCCATTTAATCAAATTGACACAGCAAAAACCTTAAATTTTACTCCCCCTATAAAAAGGATAACATTTAACTGGGATCAAATTTAACCAGAATTTTAACGCAATTGGCACATGGCCTAACTTTATCTTTCAGCTGTCAAAATTCTGAGGCCAATGATGTGCGACACTATGCATATCACCCTTCTACGCCCTTTACGCATAGGAATAGAGATGGCGCCACAATGAATTGCACTGGCAATAAGTTTCAATATCGAAATCGAGATGGCGCCACAACTAAAAAGACCATCAATTTGGTGCCTTAATTTAATTCACCAAATTAGACGAGTTAACTCGGAGTTAACTTTCGATTTTAATTGACTGAAAAACACGTTTTTAGACTTAACTCCGGTTTAACCCCGAGACTAGGATGATCTCGCACTGAAAAACTATCCCTTAGAAGATCAATCAATTTACTTCTACACCGACGGATCGAAGACCAAAGATGGGGTTTGTGGAGGTGTGTACTCTGATAGATTAAATTTATTTCTTTATTTTTCTCATTACGTTTTCCTAATCACTGTAGCGTATTCCAGGCGGATATTCTACCGATAAAAGAAGTACTATCTTGGCTCAAAGAAAACGTGATATCAACCTCGGATATCCGCATCTTCTCTGATAGTCAAGCTAATATTACATCCCTGGGCTTTGTCTCTACAAACTCTAGAACAGCCCTTAACTGTCGATCATCTCTGTTGGAGATGGCGCAACAGTCAGTTTAATATTCACCTTTGTCGGGCCATAGTGACATTCCAAGTAATTGTAAAGATAATGAACTCTCTAGAAGTGGATACATAGGTTCGGCGAACTTTCAAACGATTTTTGCAGAAGTTGTTTGGACGAGGAAGAAGAAGAAACGATCCCTCACCTTCTCTGTACTTGCCCTACTCTTTCCCGCAGACGTCGTAGGCTCCACCTAGCAGTTTACTTCTATAATGATCTGGCAAACACAGACATTTATAGTCTCGCACGCTTCGTCAGGAGCTCTACTCTAAGTGGTTTAGCGAGTAAGGAAGGAGTTTTCAAGATTCATGTGGTATCACAACGGACCAATTTTGGTCTAAGTGTGTCAATACTAAGTGAAGTTTGGTTAAATTCAGTCTTGAGTTTTGCCAAAAAGGTGCAGAAGCGCGCCTGGGTATCTGTTTTATGTAAAAAAATTAAATCAATTGAGTTTGAAAAGAAATCAATCAGATATGAAATTTTATTCTAACAAAATAAAAAAAAAGCAAATATAGTCGAATCTCGATTATAATTTGATTAATCGAGGACACATAATTAAAATTTTGTTTTGTTAATTTGTTTTCGAAATTTTGGTCTACCCAGGCGGAGCCGGGGTGGGCCAGCTAGTAATTAATAATGTATTACCTATTTTAATTTTAGGGCATCACTTACGAATTGTATGTTTTAACAAACATCAAACATAATTCAGTATTTTCCTCTTAATTGATCTTAAAAAAAACCATAATTGATCGATGAAATTAGACAAAATGGTTAGTGCATAATTAAACGGGAAACACTGTACTTCCAATCTCACTCCAACTATAAGCAACCTATAATCAAAATGTAAATCTCTAGCAATTATGATTAAATAACAGGATAATTGGAGGTTGAGAACATCTGACGGCGCTATAATAGAAAATAAAACAAAATTCTTTTTGGTTGGGTTGGTGTCTGTGAAGAGACGATTAGACGACGACGGACGTTATATTTTCCAAGACACCTTGCTGCAAGGATATTACGTAGGATTTCATGTAGAGTATAAAGCTGCTACAAAAATAGAATTGCCTTATGGCTAACACACTCTCATTTCAGCAGCAAAAGACTAAACTTTTAGATGAAACTTAACAACTTAAGTGCAAACTCCAACGGAACGGGCAGTTTCGAAGTTTCGTTTATTTTAAAGATAAGGCCATGCGTACAATTCAAATATTTAGGTATCTTAAGATGTTGGCGCCTTGATGGCCTAATTTGTGGGGGAATCGTTTTTTAATTGAGATGTTTTTTTTATGTAGGTAAAATGGATATCGACTTTTATTATGTTTTGAGATGGAGATGCTTTTTATGATAGCAAGAGTAACCAAACTTAATTTAATCAAAATTAAATTGATTCTAGAAAGCGTTTTCTCTAAGGATTTTCGCTGACCAGTTCGACTTTAATAAGAAAATACATTAATGTTAGGTTTCTCAAAACATTAAACATTTTAAATTGTTAAAATGTACGATACCATAGCTGTGACATGTTAACGACAATTTTATTTAAATTCACACCTTTCGAACATTTAATTTTTTTTTAATAGAATCACACATCTAAATAGATAGCAGTACAAAAAGTATTTAAATTAAAAAACAAACCCTTTAAAATCTCACCCAGAATAAAATGAATAAAATGCGTTGACCTACTAACGTTTCCAGCAAATTTAACAATTTTCAAAATGTTAACCCATGCGTTACTTTTGGTTTGTAAACTTCGTGTCTGTGTGCGTTATGAATCATATATATCATATACTACTTACCCACAAGCTTAAATCATATTTTCTGTCCTCTTTCCTTAGCTCATATATTTGTTGTTGTCTCCATCAGGATATTATGGTTCTCTACTCTACCAGTGTGTGTATGTGTACGGTTTTGGATCCATCCTCACATGATTCCCGAATAAGTGCAAAATTTTATCATAAATTTAGAGATACTCTGAGAGTCATTGCAAAACTTCCACGTGATGTGGAGGAAATGGAAGTATCTTCTTCGTTTTCCCCACATCAGCTATTCAAGGACAGCTATCCCCCCATAATAAGGCCAATATAGCTGCGGATGAAGACTTACAGATGTATACCTACCCACCGCATAGTGATATTGATGAGGAGGGGTGGTGAATGTTGGTGTAATATGCTGTTGTAGCTGTATAAGGAAAAGATGAGTGCTTCCTAACACTTTGACTTTTGCCCGATGTAACTTTAATAACTTCAACACAGAATTGCGTAGATTAACAGGACTTTATTTTGTTTATGGAATCCATTTTCTTCCCTTTTGTCCTTATATTCTTGTGTTGGAGGCGTTTTGTGTTGCGTTGTGTGATGCTAGTATAGGGGTTTCATAATATTCATACTTGTTTATTGTTATCGGAGTTGTGTTTTCTTTTGGTTATATTCTTATTATTTGAGGAACTTTTCTGACACTTCTTGCTTTTTTTTGTAAACCTGATGGTTGCAAGGCCAAACAATTTTTAAATTAAAAAAGTTTGCATGTATAAATGAATATTATACGAGGAGTTATACGTATAAAATTAGGTCATGTATTAACGATTACTTTTCATTTTAACTTACTCCATAAGGTCTAAATAGGGCAAGTATTGATTTCGTGAAGATTTTAATCAAATCTGACATTTGGATTAAGTTGAAGCCCATAAAAGTGGTTTTCGTATTTAGTCTCCTCACTTACCACGCCCGTCAGTCTTTGGGTGTATTTCTTGAAGGATCTATAGCCTAAGCGGATGGATTGGATTTTAATATCGCATCTACAAGCTATGTCTCCTCAAGAGCATTGCGGAATCTAGGAGTTGCACTTAGCTTCAAAAGCCAGTAAGGAGATCCCATTTTATTCTGGGTTTGTTCAAACTTAAGCTGGTGGAGAAAACGAAACGTATTTGGGGGAAACACTGAATTTGCGGTCCAGTTGCATTCCCATTAAAGCTCAAACGATTCCGTAGTAACACGCCCGTCTATCTACATATATGTATACATATAAGTATTTATCAGCACTAGCTCAGACGGAATATATGTACATAGAGTACCTAGCTACCTACATTTGAAATAACAGCATTAACATTTGCCCCAGCCTAGCTAGAACCAGAAAAGAGGCCTTTGGAGAATACTTCTTCGACGAACTGGGTGACATCTCTGTCTTGCCACTAAAGAACATCCTGAAATACATTCAGAACCCAGGATGGTTCAGGGAAACCCCCCACACCTAAAACTTCCCTTTAACTTCCTCCCTATCCCTCCTCACTAGCCACCTATACCCTGGGGAGCGCAATGGATCCACTGAGATCCGAGTGAGATGGTGCGGCTTACCGTACTATCACCCCTTCCAACCTATACTAACATTTGTTTGCCCAATCATAAGGCGAGCTATAAGGATTATAGAATATATTTCATGATTCTAGCAAAGGCGTACGCTGGATTTCGATCGGGGGCGGGGCAAACTCATTAAAAAAAATATTGAGTTTTGGTAAGGAAATTCAGGAGGGGGGCTTCTCCATGCCCCCTTGTGTACGTACTTGGATTCTTGGTCAATTAACGTTGGGAGCTATCTTGAAACTCAGACAGATCTGCTTGTTTTAAAATAACTCCGGCATACTCAACTTTAAGGCTAAAAAATGATACAAAAAAGATGTTTAGGTACAAATGAAGAGTTTAGGATCAAACGGTAATATTTAAACCTTTTGGTATTATGTTGTATTCCGGGGACGATACAAAAGGAGGGTGGCCAAAGACTGCATGGCTTTTGAATTATGTTGAACGAAAAAGTGCCCACTTCTGTGAGATTAATGATAGCAAGGTTTCGTTCAAAAATTTTAAGCACCTACAACAATTATTCCGCCCCCGCAAATAAAGCGACCGAGGAAGAAAAAAACCACTTATCTTTACTCGATTAACAGGAGTGTTCCTAGAGCCAATATCATATTCATCATGGAAGACTGCAAAGACCAAGTCGGATCACACAGTTATTACGGCCTGAAACGCGTGATGGGAAAAGATGGCGAATCGGGACGAAAAATCCGTAAAGTGTAAGCTACATTTGCTTTGAAGAACAGCTATTTTCTCGTTTTCTAAGAGTCTTTTACCAAAAACTAGAGCACAAAATTTAGTTTTTTTTTCAATGATTTCCTAAAGAACAAGTTTATCTCACCATAGACACCGTAATCGTTTTGATCGAAAAAATACACGCTTCACAATCTTTTTCATGAAATCGCCATTTCAGTCCGGAACACTCTTAAGCATAAGGCGTGTAACAAAATCACCTTGGAGCATCAAACTGAATGGCCAAACTGAAAACCAAATTGACACAGCAGCGATGGAGAAAGTCAATGTGAGGTGTCTGTAAACGAAATGCCAATGTGGAAAGCGACCATCATTTGGTTCTGATGAGTCTAAAACTACGCACCGCAGCTGTACAAAGACAAACCCAGGATGCAGCAAGGAGGAGTTCAAATTTCAATAGGAATGCTTTAAATAACCCCAACATTACGTTGTCACCTTGTCACCACCCTTAACGACAAGTTACGTCACTAAAAGGTAATCAAAACTCAGTAATTAACGAGATGTAACGAAGCTGTGCCCATGCGGACAAGATTTGGAGGCGGACTAGAGTTGGGACAGGAGTTCGAGCTTCGCAAATCATTGAAGGTGCAAATAAATGCCAAGGTAGACGAAAGAGTTAGACTGTCTTGTAGATAATGCGGAAACGCTGCAAGAAAGGGAGATATGAGTAAATTGTGCCAAATAACCAAAAATGTTGTCGGGAAAAAAAGCAACACCAATCTTCCTGTATTGGATGTGGATGCACACTTTTTGTAACAGGTGAGGAGCAGCTACGCAGTTGGAAGGATCATTTTTGTACCCTGTTAAATAAGGATTCCGCTGAACAGGGTGCTGAAGTGCCCTAATTGAATGAAATGCGCAGGTCATATAGAAATATTGACAGCCAACTCCCTTCAGGATCAAACTTCGATAGGTCTCCTCAAAAACCAAAACAAATCTGCTGGACTGCTACCACTAGCGTGGAATTACCGTTCTTCCAAAATTAATGGCAACCATCATTTTCAATCGGATAATGGATAGAACGAAGTCTCGAGAAGTCTGGCTTCGGAAGTGGTCAATTTGTGAGTCAACCGTATCAACACCTAGCGTTTCGTTCTTGAGTAGTATATGGAATCTCAATCACCAATTTACCTCATATTTTCGTGGATTTTGAGAAGGCCTTTGATCGAGTTAACCTTGAATATATGGAGACCACCGCTTGCTAGAGGAATTCTCCCAAAAAAAAAATTGTTGCCATTATTAGAGATTCATACAACAACTGACTCCTTCGTAGTGTAACAGGGTGGGAGGCTTGAGATAAGGGAATGTTCTATCACCAATTCTCTTCCTGCTGGCGATGGCGTCTTGATGGTCGGGCATTCAATGGAGACCGTTTGAAAGACTAAGTCATTTAGACTA
This sequence comes from Dasysyrphus tricinctus, assembly GCA_963921185.1. Lineage (NCBI taxonomy): Eukaryota > Metazoa > Arthropoda > Insecta > Diptera > Syrphidae > Dasysyrphus > Dasysyrphus tricinctus. Next base: position 136,218,432 of record OY992530.1, on the reverse strand, counting down.
TGCCGATGACATATTATGTGCCCTGGCCAATAATATCAGTGAATTGAACGGGCGGGATGTACCAAAGACTGAGTGAAGGGAGAGTCGAGTGGTCTTGGAATAAATAGAAAAATACAAAAATAATGATCACAGGCCGCTCCTCACATCAGCGTTTTATTCTACAGGAGACGCCTGCCTTAGCAGTATTGTTTCGGTAAATGTCGGTTTGGATCTGGACGTTAAAAGTAGAATTTATAAAGCTCGTGTTGCCTTCTGTTCTCTGTCCCCAATTCGGAAATGTAGTCAAACTCCTTACGCACTAAGTTGAAAGTCTAGGAAGTCACATCTATCGTTTCGAAGAATTTGGCTTTTGTAAATCGTTGTCTACGCCACATCCTTAAGATTTGCTGGTCACAAATAATATCTAACCGAAAATTATAGCGCAGAACTAGTTTGTCAATAGTCAACAGAGCAGTGGCTAAACATCTACATAAGAAAGCGAAAATGGCGATGGATTCGTCACATACTGCTGAAACCAAACGATGGATTGCGAAGCAGTCTTTTGAACGGAATTCTCAGGGTGCACGGCGGCGGGTTGGAAGACCAAGAACAACATGGAAATCAACTGTCTTAGCAGAAGCAGAATCCCAGAGAAAGACGTGGCCATAATTAAAATACCTTGCTGTAGACCGTGAAGGATGGATACGTTTTGTTGATGCCCTATGCCCCAACCGGGGTTGCAGGACACGATGATGATGAATATTTGTAACACCTATAACTACAGCTTGGCTGAGATATGAAAAAGTCATAACTGCTGCTAACTTCGAAAACATATACTGTTGCCTTAGCATTGATACGATCAATCTATGGTTGACTGTATCGAACGCTTTTGAGGAACCCAAGAGCACCAAAAATATTACCACATCAGTATCCATTGCCATTTGTTTCACCAGTGTCAGACCCGGGGTCAAAAACCTGAGTTGCACTCAATCCATCATCAATGCAACAGCTTCTCACTTTGAAATTGTTTATTTTCGGGGTCAACAACTCGAACACTTTTTGAGATCCTTTATTAATTTAATTTAAATCCTTATATTATTTCTATGGACAAGAAAACGAAGCAATAAGTCAGTAAAAAATCAACTTTTTACAAATAGAGCTAGTTTACACTTTACACACAAGCTTCAAACTACTCAACAAGGTAGGTATAAGGTATCTATGTACCTACATAGATAGATAGATTTTTTTTTATGTTCACATCACATAGTATTAAAAAAGCTAACTATACAACACCTTGCTAATCTGGACTTTCTAAGCCCGCATAGAAAAAAGTTTAAAAATAATATTATTATATTGGTGTGACTTTTTCAACTTTGCCATAGCTTATCAGTTTTTGGTTTCTATATAGAGTCATAGAGCTCCGTGTGGATGTTAAGAGAATCAGGGCAGATTTTTTTTTGTTTACCTTTCATCCTGAACCTGATGCCTTTTTAAAAATAAAGTATGTTTGTATGTACAGTACATCACGTATATATTTTGTATTTCATTTGAAGAGGAAAAATTCAATTAAAACTGTGAAAAGCTCACTGGAGTGCACATCTATATGTGATACCTGAAAAAGAGAAGTTAAGCTCTGCAATATTGGGTTTGTCTCTGCGGGTTGCGGGTATGACCTATATGTTTTTTTTTTTTAACGTAGGTATGCAAGTACAGAGATTCATTATACTATAATAGCGTCGTTTGAGTTTTTGATATTCATCCATGTTGTATTTGTATTTGAATAGAAAGTAAGTGGCAGTTTTAAAAAACATAATGACTAATTATTTAAAAGCAGAAATTATGTGAAATTTAAATTCCTCTTTTAAAAAAATGGTTCCTGTAAATAGGTTTTAAGAAACTATTTAAACTGAAAAGTGTTTTTAAAAACCTTTTTTTTAAGGAGTTTTGGGCTTCTGGACCTTTGGCAACTTATATGGGAAATTTGGGAAAAAATAATGCCATCTAATTGGTCAGTAATTTGTCAGAAAGGGTCAACTAGTCTTAGAAATTGGTCAGTCCTAGATAGCTTGCAATCAAGTCTTAAACTTTCTCAAGGTCACGCGCGATTTTTTGAACTTTGTGGGAAATTTGCCAAAAATGTTTATCATCTGAAAGATCTCTAGATCGCGATAAAAGATCAACTATTATCAGTAATTGGTCAGCCATAGATTTTTTGTCTATGAATTTTTAAAGTTCGTTTCAAGGTCAGCTAGTTTCTGTAATTGGTCAGCCACACATTTTTTTTAATAAATTTTTAAAAACTTTCAAGGTCATAGCAATTTTTGACACCTCATTTATGGGAAATTTGCAAAAATTTTAAACCACCCAAATGGCCCTAAGATCTATAGAAAAGGTCAACTGGTTTCAGCAATTGGTCAGCTAAAGATTCTTTTTTACCTGGTCAAAAGCTGAAAATACAACGGCTGAGTTGGCTGGGACACGTGGAGCTGGAGCGTATGGACACCGGCGAATCTACCCCTGATGGTCTACGCAGCAGAGGAAGACCCCACCGTAAGCCTAGTACATACTTGTGAATCATGTCGTGAGTCCATACAAAATTTCCAACTTTGTTCACCCGAGAACGTGCTCGTGAAGCGGTGTGGAGACTTTTTGCTCACGAGCAATTTCCGTGCAAAATGTACGGGAACTCTTGGAGAACTGTTGACAGTTCGATTACAAAAGAAAAATATCTCACTGAAGGCATTGTGGTCTTAAACGTCAAACGTTCACAACAAATTTGCAAGTCTGTACCAGTGAGCAATGTCAAGAAACCGCTAACAGCGTCGTTCCAGACATGCAGTTTGGATTTCGGGAGAGGCACCCTACCTTACATCCACTCTTGCGATTTCATAACGACGTTGTTAACACCTTCAATAACTGTCAGGTTGTTGTTGGATTATTCTTGGATATATAGAGAAAGCATTTGACAGCATCCGGATACATTGGCTAATTCATAAGATAACCACTTTTAATTTTCCAGGTACACTAATAAAAATAATTTTCAGTTTTCTCAATTCCAGATTGTTTTTCGTTAAGCATAGTACGCAGCTGAAGTGAAACGAAAATTCTCATACAAAAATTGACACAACGAAATCGTAGACGAAAAATTTCGTAGTAATTTTTGTTATGAAGTACGCAGTTCGACAGTGAAATGTCAATAAAACAGAAAATCCTAGCAGATACTCGAACCAGGTCTCCACATATTTTTCGTACACAATTAATTGATCGGAACATTATTTCAGACGAAAATTTGACAGCTTGTTATATTTTGCTGCTGAATTTCATTTGAAAATGATAATGGAAGAAAATACCGTCGAAACGAACTGCAGAACACAATTATTTGGAACCTTAGCACCACAACGGACGATAGAAAACAAAAAAAAACAAGAATTCACATCAGACTAGAAAAAAAAAATTGACTTAAGATTTTGAACTGTTTTTTTTTTTTAATTTATTTTGACATCTTTCTGATAAAACTCTCCCTATTTTTTTCGCAATCACTTCGTTTCTGATTTCGTTCTCGAGTTGGAGACCCCAGAAAATTTTCGTTTCACTTCAGCTGCGTACTAGGCTTTAAGATTGAAAACAGCCAGTCAACAACCAAAAACATCAGAGCAGGAGTTGCTCAAGGATCAAAGCTGGGACCGTACCTCTACAACATCTTCACCTGTAAGAAGGCTGTGGGAGTTCTACACAACATGGGGCATCAAAGTCAATTCAGTCAAATCTAAGTTGGCTTGTTTCAGAAGACCAGCGGGACAGAGACACCGTCAGCTAAAAGCTGCTGCAGCATCATCATCAATCTGCCTGACAGATATCAACTGACAACCAAACCATCGGTGAAATATCTGGGTGTAAACTTTGAGGAGAGGTTACGCTTCAATCCGCATGTAACAGCTGTTCTGAAGAAAGCAAACTACGCTTTCCACTGCATCCACCCCATATTGCGGAAAAGGAATGGACTCATCCAAAGGACGAAGTTGCTTCTCTATAAGCAACCTCTCAGACCGATCATCATCACTTACTGCTTTCCTGTCTGGTTTACTATTTCCAAAACCAGCATGAAGAAACTAGGAGTGTTCGAGAGGAAGATCTTGCTGATCTGCACGGGACTCCACTTCGACCAACGGCGGCGAAAACATTTCAGCAACAAGCGACTCTACGAGGCATGCGGAATAACACCCCTTGACAAATACATGATCAGTGCTGCCAAAAAACTGACGAACAACCTAAGCAATCATCCAAACCCTCTGGTGAGAACCATCATAAGTGAAGAGAGACACCCCGAGCCACGACACCTTGATGTAACAGCACTACTGGACGACGGAATTATTCCTATCAACGACGACGAGGCAATTCAATTTTACGAAGATACAGCGTCAAACTATCACCGTGGCTAGAAGCCACCGAAACCCCATCACATCCTTCCAAAAAGACAAAAGGATTTGAACAACCCGAGATGAATCATCTTTATAGTATAAAGTAGGTAGTATATAATGTAACCATCAATCACAATCTTTTAAATCTATATATATAAAAATGAATGTTTGTCTGTGTATGACCTATAGACTCGAGTACTACACGACAGATTGAGCTCAAATTTTTGGGTTAAATCAGAAAAATGACTGGCAAGGTTTAAAAAGTAATTTGACAAATTTTCAATTAGTGGCGCTGCACTTTTATTATAAAAAACAAAAAGTAATGTTTTGTGTTTGAAAAAAATAAGTTAAATTTGAAAACAAGCTCTGTAGTTTATGTCAGTAATGTAAACATAGCTTGAATAGTGATTGTCAAGATTCAAACAAAATATGTATGTATCGAAACACACGAAGAAATGAAGAAAGAAAATTTCAATATACATAATTAAATAATGAAGTGAGGAGCAGTTGAACAGCACATAGGAATAACGTATGTACGAATGGTTTCCAAACTGCAGTGGTGCAAAATCCCTTGCAAATGAAATCTACGAAGAAAACGCATTTACTATCCGAAATAATCGTTTGGCCTTTGGCCTCCAGAAACCATTTTTGACGCAGTTAATATATGGATTAGTAATAATGAAGGGTTGTCCATAAGGACAGGTCGAAATTAAAAGGGAATAAAACAAGGTATGAGTGAGTAATGAACGAAATTCTTGTTTTTTTTTTTATTTGAAAGGCCCAGGCACAAATACATTATGTACCTACATACATATGTTTGTTTGTATTCCATTAAGCATGGAACATCGTCCGACGAAATGGAACAGAGAGGTCAAGATTACAATTAATTTAGTGCATTGATGTGGCTGAATTTTAGCAATTGTTTAAGTTACGCCACGCATAGAATTGTGACACCAGAAAACCACATACGAAAAAGTTAACAGGGTCAAATCGCATGACCTAAGTGGCCAATTCACTTTCCCACGAGAGATAATGCTATGTTTCCACTAAAGGATTATCTCAGTTCAGATTAATCTATGTAGTGTTTCCCACAGTACAGAAAGATTTAAAAAAGATTTATTTTGACAGTACCTTTCAAAATGAAAATGATATTTTATTTTTTGTTATGAAGTGATATAAAAGAGGCATTCTCAGGAAAACGAGATCTCAGAGGGCTTGTCAGGAAGTTTTATCCATCAAAAAGTGAGCACGCGAATCCGATAATTTTGTCCTCAGTAAGTTGACAACAAAGCTTCTGAGAAATCCTGTTCAAGACACTGAGGTTGCTGAGGGCTCTGAGATCTTATTTTCATGAACATGCCTATTGTTTAATTTGTGTCAAACAATGACAAACTGAACTCAGCATCCAAAGAATCCTTCAGTGCTGTATAAGAATACGTTATTTTTAAATATGTAAAACTATTTGTTCAAGTGAGATTTAACAAGATTTATTTCTAATCTTCTAGATTTACGAAATAAATTTGTATAGTTAACTTTTGAGATTTTAAGAAGATTTGAGGTAAATCTTGTAAATTCTCAGTTTAATATTTGGTTGAAACGTAGCCTATAACTCTTTCTTCAAATCGTTCAAAATCGGAATATCCTTTATGCCATCAGTTGTCAGCTGTGCAACCCATAGTGATGTACTGTTAGGACTATTATGTCGTCCGTCATTTTTCGGTTGTTGGAAGTCTGTGTTAAATGCGTTGTTTTCAGTTTCGGATTTTTTTTTTATACGGGAATCGTTTGATTGTTCTCTGGACCGATCGACTTGAATTTGGGAACCAAACGTTGAAAAGTCGATTTGAAAGGCCGATCATGTATTTCGCTTAACATCATCTCATTATGAATATCTTATAAAAAATGCACAAAAATTGTATTTATGAACCTATATAAGTTGTTGAAACCAGAAAATGTCCATGTAAACAACGAATTTGCTTCCACACGGTCACCGTGTAAATCACCACATTTTTCCCAAATGTTGGTTACCAAACGAACCCATTCTTTAAGTATTTTTGTTTTCTGTATGTTGGTACACTGGTTTCTTCATTTCAGTCGTCTTCATGATGTCATAAATTTTTTAACTCGTTCATTCTCTTTGTGGCCATCAGCATCTAAACGTTTAACCTAATTTATCCTTAAAGCTCAAAGTGTTAATTAAACGTTTATCTTATAAACTAGAACTTATATTAAATTTGTAACGCTTAAAACTATTTAATTTAGAATAAAAATAAGACAAAAAAGAAAACATCATTGTGTCGCCTATCAATTGCTGGAGTTGGTGCCAAAATATCGGCATTTTATACATGGTCCAATCGAGCCAGATTGTGACGACAGCGACGACATCAGTGAGAAAACGTGATCAACAAAAGTGTGGTTTAAAAATCCGAAATTATATTCGGAATCAGCTCACTTGTGGAACCTTTGTTGCGTCCACGTTAATTTCATCATCTTTAGATTTCAACGAGTGCAGCCATTTACGTTCTTTTTTGGAAATTTGTGTCGAAAAAATCCACACAATTAGCGTTGCTGAAACAGCGTGGTCATCGTCTGGTGGAATTCCAAAAAAAAACCACTAACAGTTTAATCATTTGGTTTTCATTGTGGAATTTCATACCAGCATCGTTTTCATCATCTCGAGCTTTCGACGAGTCCAGCCTTTTTCGTTCTTTTGGGAAATTTGTGTCGGAAAAATCCACACAATTATCGTTGTTGAAACGGCGTGGTCATCGTCGTTTGTGGAATCCCAAATATATATTCGGAATCAGCTCATTTGTGGAACATTTGTTGAGTCTACGTTATCATCTCTGGATTTCGACGAGTCCAGCCATTTTCGTTTTTGGACATTTGTGTCGGAAAAACTCACACAATTAGCGTTGCTGAAACAGCGTGGTCATCGTTGTTTGTGCAATCCCAAATATATATTCGGAATCAGCTCATTTGTGGAACTTTTGTTGAGTCTACGTTATCATCTCTGGATTTCGACGAGTCCAGCCATTTTCGTTTTTTGGACATTTGTGTCGGAAAAACTCACACAATTATCATTGTTGAAACGGCGGCGTAGTCATCGTCTTTTGCGGAATCCCAAAAATATTCAGCAGTCAAGACACCAACAGTCATCATTTGGTTTTCATTATTGAAAAATTTCGCAGTTATTATAGCTTCAGTGTGACTACAACCTGTGAATTCACAAAATCCTATTGCATCATCTCTATTATAATCGTCATCGTCGCCAACTTCATAATCATCTTTATCTTCTTCGTGTTGCTTATCATCAAAAAGCACACAACCATCCATCATCATCGTTCAATATCTTCATCATCCATCTTCATCGTTTTTGCTAATCATAATCGTCAAGAGCAAAATTACTATCTCCGTCATCAAATAATCATCGTTTGCCATCATCGTTTTGCTCATCATAATCGTCAAGAGCAAATTTATTATCTTCATCATCAAATAAAAATCGTTTGCTATCATCGTTTTACTGATCATCAAGAGCAAATTATTATCTCCATCATCAAATCATCGTTTGCTGTCATCGTTTTGTTAATCATCAAGAGCAAAACTATTATCTTCATCATCAAATCATCATCGTACTTGTTATCGAAAAGCAAACTTATTCGTATAATCATCATTGTTTGCTTCATATAGCAAACTTATATAATCTTCATCGACATCATCGCCTGAAATTAATCGAAATCATCATTGTTATCAAGCTCGTCATCCTCATTGTGTGTCATTACGACCCAAGCAAATTATCATCAACGAAGCCAGCATTATCAAAATTACAATCATCATCGTAGTCATCATCAAGATAATTATCATCATCGAAGCCAGCATCAATAAAATTATCATCATCATCGCAGTCGTCATCAGAGTCATCACTAGCATAGTCAAGATCACCATAGTACATCATCATAATAGAAATCATCCTCGTTGTACATTTAATGTAAAAGGTACGTCATATAATTTCACTTTTGGTGCGTTATATTGAATAAATATTTTCTTTCAAACATATACATTATATTTTCCTGATAAAACATAAAAATTTATATCCTGAATTATATCTGGAAGTTATATTTATACGTACGTATTTTTTTTTGCATTTACATTTATTGAAATTTTGATTGCTAATTCAATCCGGTGGTAATTAATCATAGTTTTTTTTGTCGATAAAATGAGTCAGTTAGATGATTTAATTTTCGCTGCTGACCAACTGGTCGAGTTTCATGCGGCCTTTAAGGCCAAATCAAGTGCCACTCATACGGTTTCTTTATTGGAAGCATATCGGACAGAATTATTGAACTTATGGCTTGATGTCAAAACCACATATACTCAATGTATTAAAAGTGTTGATGCAGAGTTGTTATCCTCTTTAAGTGAGGTTAAAGCCAAGTATCAAAGTTGTGCCGAAACCTACTTTCAGTGTACAAGTAGCATTTCAGATCTTTTAAAGTCATTACAGGGTGTCGCTTCGGATTCTTCTAAAAGTGTAGAAGAAAAAGATCCTTATATTTCAAAGTTTGAACAAAGTTCACATAACATTAAAGTTCCTGCGTGCGATACTCAAGAATTTCATGGCAACTATTTACAGTGGCCATCCTTTCGGGATATGTTCACGGCAGTGTACATAAAACATTCGAAGTTGAGTGATGTTCAAAAGCTATTCCATTTGCGTGCAAAAACAAAGGATCAGGCCTTTAATATTGTGAATAAGTTTGGGTTAACAGATGATAATTTCAATCTTGCGTGGAATGCTTTAAAGGAACAGTACGAAAATAAAAGGATTCTGGTAAATAATCAAATCCAAATTCTACTGAATCAAAAGCCAATTCCTAAAGAATCTGGCAAAGAACTTAAAGTTTTACAGAGCAGCATCAATGATGCATTGATAGCTCTGAAATCCTATGATATCAATATCGAATCATGGAATGCAATTATCGTTTATCTTTGTGCATCTAGGCTTCCAGATACTACTCTCAGTCTTTGGGAAGCATCTTTGAAAAATCCAACTGATATCCCATCATGGGATCAGATGAACTTATTTTTAACAAATCGATATCGCGTTCTTGAAAGTGTGTCTGAGATGAAACAAAACATTCCAAATGCAAATAAATCGCAAGTTATCAAGCCTACTTCAACTACTAGTTCTAAATCCAAACCCGTTCGAAACTTTCATATGAAAGTCGTTCCAGCGTGTCAAGTATGTAGTGCCCAACATCCACTACGACTTTGTCCTACCTTTTTAAAAATGTCTGTTGATGACAGACATAAACTTGTTCGAAAACATAAGTTTTGTTTCAACTGTCTGGCCTTAACTCATCATGCTAACCAATGTCAAAGTACAAACACTTGTCTTCGCTGTAAGGGCAAGCATCACACTTTGTTACATTTCGATCGAAGTTTGCCCACAGCTTCAAATCAAAAGGTTTTATCATCTGCTCTAACTCAAGTCACTCCTGCACTTCATGTCGCTTCTTCACCTCAAGTTCTAGATTCATCTCAGCTAAAAAATCCAAACTTACAGTCCACTCCCATCACCAATCACAATGTAATGTTTTCAAAAAGCTATCGCCAAGTTTTACTGGCCACAGCTTTAGTGAAAGTTCGACATCAAGGAACTGACTTTGATCTTAGAGCCTTGATTGATCAAGGTTCCGAAGTTTCCTTTATATCGGAACACTTCCAAAAACTTATCGGTCTGCCTACTCAGGTTACTCAAGCTCGTATATGTGGTATGGGCTCAACTGAAACTGCTTCTTCATCAAAACTTTGTTCATTTACTCTCTGTTCAAATCATTTAAAGAATTTCGAAATTAACACTCAAGCCTTAGTGCTTAAAAAACTCACTTGCAATTTACCAGCCGTTTCAATGGATGTCAGACAAACTGATTTTTCGTTTGACTTTCCTTTAGCAGATCCCCTTTTTTATCAAAGTTCCAGTATTGATATGCTCATTGGAGCTGATCTATATCCACATATCATTTTAGAGGGTTTAAAGCCTAATGTTTTGAGTACCATTCTGGCTCAAAATACAGTTTTTGGTTGGGTACTATTAGGACCTTATGAAAATATTCCAATAGTATCAACTTTTTCAACTTTTGTGACACAGTGCAATGAATTGTCAGCAGCCCAAGCTATCGAAAAGTTTTGGAAGCTTGAGGAACTGCCTCATACTCCTATGCTCACTTCATCTGAACAATATTGTGAAGATTTGTTTCGTAATACGACTTTTCGAGATCCAGTAACTGGTCGATACGTCGTTAAGCTTCCATTTAAAAACTCTCTCGATGAATCACAGCTGGGTCATTCGCGTTCCAATGCAATGAGACAATTTCTTCGCAATGAAAAGTCTTTAATGGCAAAACCTATTCTTAATGAAGAATATCAAAAGGTTTTATCAGAATATGTGACGTTAGGACATATGTCGCCGACTCCCCCGTATGAATTATCACATGACAATAATGTTCAGTCATATTACTTACCACATCATGCAGTTTTGAAGCCCCAAAGTACCACTACCAAATTGCGGGTAGTATTTAATGCGTCTTCCTCGTCCTCTAACGGTAAAAGTCTGAATGATCTTTTACACCCGGGACCTATCCTTCAAAATGATATAACCTTCTTGATCCTTAACTGGCGTTTTTATAAATATGTATTTAATGGTGATATAGAGAAGATGTATCGCCAGATAAACATCCATCCTGATCATTCACAATTCCAACGCATTTTGTTTCGTCCTAGCCCCGATCAAAGAATCGTTGATTATAAACTCAACACGGTTACTTTTGGAGTCAATTGCGCTCCCTACTTGGCTATACGCACTCTACATCAATTAGCTTCAGATTTTCAACCGACTTATCCTCTAGCTTCAAAAATCTTAAGGAATGAATTTTACGTAGACGATGTTCTTTCTGGTGCGCACGATATCTATTCGGCGCGAAGAAGCCAAATTGAACTCATAACTGCCCTCCATTCAGCTGGTTTTAATTTAAGAAAATGGACAGCTAATCATCACGCGCTTTTAGACCATATTCCAGAAGACCATCTTCTGAATAAAGATTTTTTGCATCTTGAAGATGACAGTACCACTAAAACGCTTGGCATTAAATGGAATGCATCTTCAGACACCTTTTCATTTTCCATTAATCCTGGCAGTTTTTCAATTACCACTGTCACTAAACGATCGGTTTTGTCTACTATCGCTAAGTTATACGATCCTGTGGGTTGGCTTGCCCCAATTGTTATAACAGCAAAAATTTTGATGCAACAAATTTGGAAGGATAAAACGGGTTGGGATGAAAATCTTTCGTGTCATTCGGAACAAAGTTGGAAATCCTTTTTGGCTAATTTTGCTGATATCCAACAAATCTCTATTCCAAGGTGGGTTGAATTTTCCCCTTGGAAAACTTTTCAAATACATGGGTTTTCTGATTCTTCAGAAAAGGCTTATGCAGCCACAATTTACATTCGAGTCCACCACAATTCCTCCGAAACTTCGTCTCATTTGTTATGGGCAAAGTCAAAGGTCGCACCTGTCAACACTATTTCACTTCCTCGCTTAGAACTCCAAGGTGCAGTTCTCCTGTCACGAATGACTCGAATGCTTCTTAATCAATTTGACTTCCTTAAAACCATTCCGGTTAAGTTGTGGACAGATTCAACCATTGTGTTGGCTTGGCTAAATAAACCCCCAAGTACTTGGAAAACCTATGTCGCCAATCGGACCTCAGAAATATTATCCAATGTTCCTGATATAACCTGGAATCATGTTTCTTCTCCAGATAATCCTGCCGATCTGGCCACCCGTGGTGTTAGCCCTAAAGAGTTAAAATCTAGCCAATTATGGTGGAATGGACCATTCTGGTTAAAGGAACCAGAAGAAAGCTGGCCATCCTCTGAGTTATCTCATCCTTCTGATGAAATTATACCTGAAAGTAAACCAATCCAAGCTCATGTTGCTTTAATATCTAGTAATTTCGAAAGTGAAATTTTGTGTCGATTTTCTTCCTGGCATAAGGCCGTAAGAGTTCTAAGTTATGTATTTCGGTTCTGTAACTCAGCTCGAAAACTTCCCATTCGGGAAAAATATACTTCAAAAGTTCTTCTTCACGAAGAAATAAAATCCACTAAATTAAAAATGATCAAATTGACACAAAAAGAACTTTTTTGTGCAGAATACGAAGCTTTATCCCACGGTACAAAATTAAAATCTAAAAGTAGCCTTTTACCTCTCAATCCATTTTTGGATTCGAGTCAAATTATGCGGTCCTATGGTAGACTTGCATCCTCCACTCTGTCGTATAACGAACGATTCCCTATCCTTCTTCCTTATAAATCTCATTTATCTGAAATTTTAGTCGCTTACATTCATCAACTATCTCTGCATGGAGAAATTCAATTAATGCTCCGCATTATACGTTCTGAGTATTGGATACCTAAACTAAAAACTCTTATCAAAAAATATATAAGAACTTGTAAACCTTGCACTTTATATAAACAATCCGTTCAATCTCAACTAATGGGTTCGTTGCCTGTCGAACGAACCATTTTAAGTTTACCATTCACCAATATTGGTATAGATTTTGCAGGTCCGTTTGTAATACGAAATTACTACGGAAGAAAATGTCGCCTAGAAAAAGGCTATGTATGCCTTTTTGTATGTTTCGCAACGAAGGCGATACATTTAGAAGCCGTTAGCGAATTGTCTACAGCTGCCTTCCTTGCATCCTTTTCTCGCTTTGTTGCTCGCAGGGGACTTCCGGCAAAGATCTATACCGATAATGGTACCAATTTTGTCGGTGCTTCAAAATTACTTATGTCAGACTTTCAAAAGGCTCTTAATAGTTATCCAAACTCTTCATCACTTAATTTTTCTCAAATTATTTGGAACTTTATTCCTCCTGGTTCCCCCCACATGGGTGGTTTGTGGGAAGCAGGAGTGAAAAGTTTCAAAACCCACTTTAAGAAAGTTGCTGGGAATTCAAAATATACTTTTGAAGAATTCACAACCCTCCTGGCTCGAATCGAGTCTTGTCTTAATTCTCGGCCTTTATCTCGAATTTCTGACAATCCCAACGATTTGATCCCTTTGACGCCAGGACACTTTTTAAGAGGTGGCCCTTTGTTGAGTCCTCCAGAACCATCCGAATCTCATAAAGACATTAGTTTCATACGTAGATGGAACACGCTAAAAATCATACATCATCAGTTCAGTATACGCTGGAAGGAAGAATATTTGAAAGAACTTATCAAGCGTTACAAATGGAAATATCCTCAACGTGATATGGAAATTGGTGATCTTGTTGTTCTTAGAAACGAACAACTTCCGCCGAATGAGTGGCGACTTGGTAGGGTCTTAAAGGTCTATCGCGGTCCTGATAATAAAGTCCGAGTTGTCGATGTGAAAACTCAAAAGGGAGTTGTTACTCGTTCTGTCGTCAAGTTGTGCATTTTATCTTCGGATTGAAGAGCTTATCCTAAACAATCTAATCTAGTTTTCTTATCTTTTTTCTACGTATGAATCAATACTTCTTGAACTCCTACAATTCATAATTTTAGCTATAAAAACTATTACTAGCGAAACGCATCTAAATTGAACTTATATCATGTAATCTTATTTTTGAATTATGTAATTATGTAATTATGTAATTTTTCTGAATTTTAATTATATAACTTAATCTCAATCTTAATTTTACATTGTAAATTAAATTTTCATTCATTATATTAACTTTATAAAAAATAACTTTCAATAATATCTTTAATCTTTGCATACGAGGATGCAAGGCGGCCGGAATGTTGAAACCAGAAAATGTCCATGTAAACAACGAATTTGCTTCCACACGGTCACCGTGTAAATCACCACATTTTTCCCAAATGTTGGTTACCAAACGAACCCATTCTTTAAGTATTTTTGTTTTCTGTATGTTGGTACACTGGTTTCTTCATTTCAGTCGTCTTCATGATGTCATAAATTTTTTAACTCGTTCATTCTCTTTGTGGCCATCAGCATCTAAACGTTTAACCTAATTTATCCTTAAAGCTCAAAGTGTTAATTAAACGTTTATCTTATAAACTAGAACTTATATTAAATTTGTAACGCTTAAAACTATTTAATTTAGAATAAAAATAAGACAAAAAAGAAAACATCATTGTGTCGCCTATCAATTGCTGGAGTTGGTGCCAAAATATCGGCATTTTATACATAAGTATTCTTCAGATAGAGTAGACATTTATTCCTGTTTATTCATTTGACAGTTAAATTCACGATTGAAAAATCCGATCTTAATGAGACTTATTAAACAGAATTTAAATTAAAGAGAGGTTTTACCTACAATAATATTCATTGATATTTTCTTATGTTAATTTTGTTAGCAACTTAATATAGTCCACCCGTGCGAAGCCGGGGCGGGTCAGCTAGTAATTTTTATAAAAATAAAACAATGTATAAAATTAGGCCCCTTATGTGCTTAAACAAATTAAAATGTCAATGTAATAATAATATAAAAATAGAATTAAGAACCAATGGTAAATATTAATTTCCGTTCAGTAAAAACTAAACTATAAAGCAATGTATTTTAGAACTTTTTTGAATCTCAAAACCCTTTTTACGGGATACTCTGACACCTTGTATGAAAATTATATTCAAAAAACTGAAAGTGAGCCTAAAACTAATCCAAAAAACTTTTGGAAACTCGTAAATGGCAAACGTAAAATTGATGGCTACCCTAGCCCTATGAGCTATTTAAATTTTACTAGTCAGAAGCCTGAGGTGATTGCAAACATGTTTGCAAGTTATTTTAATGATGCATTCGAGGAATCAGATTCTGATAATCCTTCTCAAACATCTTCTTCGGTAGAAATTTTTTCTCACCTTAACTCCATTAACTTCGAAATAAGTGAAGATTCCATATCTCATACCGTATTAAAATTTGACGAATGTTATAGCCCGGGCCCTGATGGCGTACCATCTTGTATTTTGAAGAAATGTGTGTCTTATTTGACATATCCACTGCGTCTTCTTTTTAAAAAATCCTTAGGAAGCTCAATTTTTCCCAATATCTGGAAAAGTGCGTACATAACACCGGTACATAAGAAGGGATCAAAAAGTGAAATAACGAACTATCGACCAGTAGCTAAATTATCTGTGATTCCGAAATTGTTTGAGTCAATTATATCGTCGTGCGTCGTTCAGTCAAAACTCCCTAAGTCCATTTTCATTTATTTTGAGACATCGGTACTTTTTATGGATTGGTACTAACCAGAATTTGGAAATCTTTGATTTTGGGAATTCTTTAATTTATAAATAGGCCAACATTAGGTTTAGAGACCTTTAACAGAACTAAAATGTTTAGATGCTTATAAATATATCGTATTGAAGAGAGGGTTCTCGTTTTCGAGAGAAATGGACTTAAGGAGTTTTGATAGAACGACGACGATATGTAATATTCTTACCTTTCACTGCAGTTCAATCATATGTAGTAGTCAGCATGGGTTTGTCAAGAAAAAGTCAACAGTTACAAATTTATTCCACTTTACATCATTTTGTTTAGACGCTTTTGAAGATCGTGAGCAGGTTGATTGTGTATATACTGATTTTAGTAAGACTTTTGACAAGTTGTGCCATAAAACGCTTCTTTTGAAATTAGGTAAACAAGGTTTAAATGATGATTTTTTGAAATGGGTTTCCTCACACCTCAATAACAGATGTTAAAGTGTAAGCTATCGTAATGAATGCTCGAGTCTATTCTTTGTTAATTCAGGTGTTCCTCAGGGTAGCCATTTGTGGCCACTTTTGTTTATTTTATTTATAAATGACTTGATCTCAATCATACAAAATTCTTCTATCCTTATGTATGCTGATGACATTAAACTTTACAAAAGAATAAAAAATTCTACTGACTGTTTACTTTTGAAGAAGATCTCACTAAATTTAGGGAATAGTGCAGTAAGAATCGTCTTGTTTTAAATGTTGCCAAATGTAAAAGTATGATTTTTACACACAAAAACGAAGCCTTTACTTATGATTATATGTTTGATTCATGTCCTTTGAGCAAAATGTTCGTGTTTTCTGATCTTGGAATTATTCTACATTCTAAAATTACCTTTAATGATCACCTTAGTTACATTATCAAAAAAGCTAATAAAATTTTAGGATTTGTTAAACGTTTCTCTAGCAATTTTCGGGACCCTTACATTCTTAAGTTACTGTATGTTTCATTTGTAAGACCCATTCTTGAGTATGGCTGTGTGGTATGGGTACCTCACTACTCTGTACATATTGATAGATTAGAAGCGGTTCAGAGAAGATTTATGCGTTTTTGTCTTCGATTTCTTCCCTGGTCACAAGGAATATTACTTCCCCCTTATGTCCAAAGACTTAAATTAATAGACCTTCCTTCCCTTGCAAAACATAGACAGTATCTTCAATTTACTTTTATTACTGGGATAATAAATGGTTCAATATCATCTCCCTCAGTTCTGTGTAGGATGCATTTTAATTTTAGTCGCACAAGCATAAGATAACAGCAGTCTTTGATACAAATATACAGTAGATCAAACTACGGTGCAAATAGTCCTCTTAATCAATTAACTGTAATCTTTAATAAAACTTATTTTCTTATCACATCCATAAATGACGATTTTAAATGTATTAAATTTAAAAAAATGTTTTTAGCACAATAGAATAATTAAATTAGGTTTAAAGAAATTTGTAACGTTAGTATTTAACGGATTTGTAAATAAATAAATAAACAATGTCAAGAAATAACTTTCTCCACTGGTGATTGTTCACTTCACCAGGAAGTATGTTCTAGGCCTTAAATGGCACCCGCAAGTGAAGAACGACCTCAACCAACTTGGAGTGCGTAACTGGAGGCAGCAAACTTAGGGACCGAGCTGGCTGGTGGGGCTTTTTGATTAAGGCCGTAGTCCACCCTTAACTGTGAGCGCCATCTAAATTAAAGTTAAGAAAAGTAAGTATTTTTGTATTATTGAACCTCTGCCGGCTCCCTGAAAATACGCCATAGGAAATTTCGCCAAAAAGAGTTTTGGAAAAAAAAGCCCAAAATTGTTTGGCGTAAAATTTTTGGAAAAAGTGCCCAAAACTAAAAAGGAAAATTCGCCAAAAAACGTGGAAATTACGCCACACTTTTGGAAAAAGAGCCAAAAACTTTAAATGGAAATAACGCCAAAAAAAGATCAACTTTTTGGTTTAATTTCCAAATTTATTTTGGAAATAAGACCAGAAATTGTGGCAGATGTCCGTCAGGTTTACATTAAATATTACAAAATGTATGCTCTGTTAACATAAATTGACAAATTGAAATAAACAAAGTTATAAGAAGATGTGTTGTTTAAAATGTGTTCTACAAATCAAATGCACAAGTATGATATAATCAACGGCGGGATGGGGGGGCGCGTTCGCTTTCGTACGCGCTACCGTTCGCCGTTGCCGCAGCGCTCCAGCCACGCCGCTGCGCACGCGCTACAGTTGCCGCGTACCGGTCGCACCACGTGCTCGTGTGGCACCCCATGCTATGCACCATTCAGTGCGGCGGCGGCGCGGCGCGGCCGGCGCGCCCGCCCGCGGCAACGGTGCGGCTGGCGCGCCCGCCGCGGAAACGGCAAACGGTAGCGCGTGCGCTGCGGCCCGGCCGGTGCGCGGTGGCAACGGCGAACGGTAGCGCGAACGCGCCCCCCCCCCGCCGTTGATTATATCATACTTGTGCATTTGATTTGTAGAACACATTTAAGACAACACATCTTCTTATAACTTTGTCTATTTCAATTTGTCAATTTATGTTAACAGAGCATACTTTTTGTAATATTTAGAAAAAAAAAGCCTAATAGCAAGTTTTTGGCGTTTTTTCCAAAAGAAAACATTTTGGTCTTTTTTCAATATTCTTAAAGGAAAAAAGGCCAAGAAAATTTTGGAAAAAAATAACCTAAAATTCCGGAATTTACGCCAAACTTTTTGGGTTCCTTTTCCTAGGAAAAAAAGCCATAACATTGTATGGAGAATTTTGGGCCTTTTTTCCATTTTTATTTTTTGGCATAATTTCCTATGGCGTAATTTCAGGGAGCCCCTCTGCCGGGCTCCGTAAAGTCTTAAGATGGCACTGATGCATAATGTGTATGTAGCAGTATATGTACATGTTGTACATTCATGTTATTTAAATGCACCATAAACTTTTCAAGTAAAAATCTTTATGGATTCGACTATCATAAAGAGGATAAAATCACACGTTTTGGTTTCAAAGCAAAGCTAACTTTTCTATAACTTTTCTGAAAATACTATAAAAAACAAACATGAGTTCCTATCACTTCAAAAATAATTGTTTTCCTGTGTAGATAGGGGTATATAGGTACATACCTACTTATCCTATTACGTACCTACTTGGATTCAGATCAGAAATATTTATTTTATTTTCTAAAAAGAAAAATGCATTACTACTCCTAAGCTGTATAGACAAGGATCAACTCTTCTTTAAAATGTTTTTCTTTTATTTGCATAAAAATTAAATTCAATAAGAAACAAACGTTATTTCTTCTTTCAAGATTTACTTACTTCAATACTCATTTATCACTTCATAACTTTGCCTAAGATAACCAGGCTGATTCCGCATGGCAAACAAAAACAAAAAAAAAGGAAAAACAATTTACACCATACCAATATACCGTCAGCACAAAATTCTAATAAACAAAAACAAAAACTTCTTATGCTTTCGATTCTATAGCTTTTTAGGCCGCAACAATTTACGTATCTCAGCAAAACGCAACGAAGTAGAAATAGAATTCCTTCGTCTTAATTTTTTACTTCTGACTTTTTTTTCAAGAAATACATATACATATGTCTCGAAAATTGAATTGTGCAAACAATACTCTCCAACCTAGCGCACACAAAGCACAGATGCGAAAAGGATATAAATTGAATTATAAATTCACAATAAGTCAGAGGCACATTTTGATTATACCATTTCTCGAATGGGGATGTAATAGAACTCGAATGGTGTGAAATTGGTTCCCGGGGAAGGTTTTTATTATTATTGTTATTGCTTTAGTCCTGAGTCCCGATCCCGACGAATGAATAAGAAACCAACGACAAAATAAAGCAAGACTGAGAAAGGAGGAAATAAAAGAATTGGTAGTAGGTATAGCGCAATTTGGTGGTTATGAATATTTTTTGGATAGAGGAATATTAGGTATATGTTTTTAGAAATAAAGTCACTTTGGAATATTAATGGAAACAGATGTTTTTTCCAGGGTTAACCACCAATCTAATTAACTTGCAGGAAATAATAATAAGGATTGGGTTTGAGTATTTCCGTTGGGTTCTCTATAAAGACATTTTGAAGGATATTATTTGTATTGTTAATTAGCAGGTGTTTATAACAAAAGGGAGCTTTGCATTTATTTTAGATATCATTGGAAGCTTTGTAACTTTTAACAATGTTCATGTTATTGAAATGGAAATCACACCAAACAATAATGATGAAAATTTGTTTTAAGTATGATTAAACTTAATTCCAGAATATGATTGATTAAAAAGAACTAATCAATCGAAATCTACGCTTTATCAATTTCGAGGATCAAAAACCAAATCTTGGATTCCCCGACCAAAATTTTGGTGAAAAAAAAAACAAAAAATATTCGATCGGCTGGAATAATAATGATCAAAAAGTGAACAACGTTTTGAATTGCATTTTTGACACTTTTTTATTGTATAGTAGCTGACCCGTGTCGGCCTTGCTTCACTTTATTTTAATTTTGTATACCATATCTTTCAATGAAATACACAGATTTTTGTCATTAACAATACTAAGTGCAAACGGAAAGTTTAACTTTCAAATTTGAAGCCTCCACCTGCTCAGGGGCGGACTGGGCCACCAGGCAACCGGGATTTTGCCCGGTAGGCCCCGGGTAAGCAAAAAGTTTATTTTTTTTTTAGGACAAAAATTGTCATTACAAAATTGGACTCACACTAGATATAGACTTTTTGTGGATCAAAATGGATATTTGGAGGCCCCCCAGAACTCGCTTGGTATCCTGCAGGCCTCCAGAGCTCGGTTGCTGGCCTCTACAGATTTTTGGAGGCCCTCAAAATTTGGTTGGTGGCCTCTACGGTTCTTTGAAGGCCTCCTTAAGTCGGCTTGTAGCATCTACGGACCTCTGGAGGCCTCCAGAACTCGATTGGTGGCCTCTACGCATCTCTAGAGGCCACCAGAACTCGGTAAGTGGCTTCTACGGATCTTTGGAGGCCCCCAGATCTCGTTTGGTGGCCTCTACGGATCTCTGGAGGCCTCCAGACCTCGGTTGGTGGCCTCTACAGATCTCTGGAGGCCCCCAAAAATCGGTTGGTGGTCTCTATAAATCTTTGGAAACCCCTAGAACTTGGTTGGTGGCCTCTACGGAACTCTGGAGGCCCCAAGAACTAGGTTGGTGGTCTCTTCGGATCTTTAGAGGACCCAAGAACTTGGTTGGTGAACACTATGAATCTTTGGATTCCTCCAAAGCTCGGTTGGTACCCTCAACGGATCTTTAATTATTCAAAAGTTGATAGAAAAATTTTACAATTCCAAAAATCTAAATACGCAAAATAAAAATAAATAAAAATGACTCTCAATGATGAGTACTTTAAAATGTCTGAAAGTTAGGTGTAACCTGAATTCAAAAGATTAGAATAAATAGCCGTATTTTATCTGATCCAGATGAAATCAAGATAAATAAAACAAACAGGCTCATAGTGACAGGAGTGTTATATACCTGTCTCTGTTTGCCCTAAGTTTAAAATTCACATAGCAATTCATCCAGATAATAGATCCAGATAAAAAGCAGGATCCATTGTTATTTTTTGCAATTAAGTGCTAAAAATTGATCCGGATCAGATCACGTGGATAATAAAATGCAGCTAATTATGAGGCATAGGACGAAAGTCAAGGAACAGAAAGAAACAAGAAAAAACAAGAACACTGTGGGGATTGCGCAAAATGCTGCTTCAATGACTTGCGACGATATTATTTTGACGCAAAAACGTACAAAAAGCTTTTCTTATCATATAAATTGATTCTGACATTTTCATGTGCACAAGTTGATTGCAAAAGATCATTTTCAAATTTTAAATGCATCAAAAATCGATGGAGAAATATCAAGACCCAAGACCACCTTGAAACCGCAATGCTAATATCCGTGGAGTTTACTGTCAGAAAAGAGAAGTTATTTAAACAAAATATTTAAAATATTTGAGTCTCTGGTCAATGATTGCTAATTAAGTAGATGTAGAGGGCCGAGAGCCTTTTTTTCTGCAATCTTTTTCGTCTTATTTCTTTGAAAACTAATATTCTATTCATTTATTTGTTTTTTGAATCAAGATTTTTTTTTTAAAGTCAATATTTTTGAAAAAATTGTAAACATTTTTTTCAAGTTGATTGTTATTTCAAAATGTTGTGTAGTTAAGCACCACTTTTCATTTTTATATTCTTTTTCTTAGTTTTTGAGAAAATAAAAAATAGATAACAGAAGGTATTTCTCCCATATCTTGTTTGTTTTGTTAAGTTTATAATAGGCAAATAAGTACGATATATTATTCAATTTTTATATTATTATAAAATGTGACTTCCAAAATGGCAGCTGATGCTCGCCAACTTGGATAAATATTCGGGGGCACCCCGGAACATTTTCGAACAAAAATCAATCAAGTAGTTGATTGCATTATGAACTTACTGTTTTTGCTCTGGTTCTTGGACTAACATAGGGCCAGTTTGTTCGCAGTAGGTTAAATTTGCAACTAGATTATCACTGATTCTGTTTAATTCATAGATATGAATTTATGATCATCATTGAGCGTTTGTTAACGCATTTTTCAGTTTCATCATGGTTTTTCTAATAATCATCTTCCCATTTTCCAGTATCTGTCAAATCAATTGTTAGACGTAATCTGTCACTCACCATAAACAAAGATGATATTTGTTTATGGTGAGTGAGCTTTACAAATAAATATTTTTTTGTATAAAAAGAAGTTTCCTTTGGAGGTGGCAAAGTATTTATGAGTAGATGAAAACCCTAATCTAGTACTACCAACTGCACATGCTCTCATGTGCGAGTAGATACATTTTACATGGAAAAGCAGTTTAATGTGTTCCATTGAAAAAAGCTAGCAAATCTACTTGCAGGTACTTCGCCACATCCTAAGGAACACGGACAGTAAGAAGTGAAGGTAGTGCTGGCATTTTGTGATACCTAGTGATGGGATTTTTTCCAAGTTGTTGTTTTTCTATAAATTGTATATAAAGCCTCTGCAAAAAAGCACTACGTCTTAAGAGTGGTCCGGACTGAATTGGTGATTTCATGAAATAGATTGTGAAGCTTGTACTTGTCTGATCAAAACGATTAAGGTGTCTCTGTCTATGGACAGATAAACTTGTTTTCTAGGACATCATTGGAATAAAGTTTAATTTTGTGCTCAAGTTTTTGGTAAAGGCCTCTCAGGAAACAAGAAAATGGCTGTTTAAAGCAAATGTAGCTTACACTGTAGCATTTTTTGCAAAAAAATGTTTGATTACATAAAATTCCATATTTTTATTAGGGCACTATTGAAGAAGATTTTTAATTTTATACCCACTAAAAATTTTAATAATACAAAATAAAAATGCTTGGTACATTTTGAAAAAACGAATTTTTGGTAGTAAATTTTTTACACCGAACGGTATTTTTTTGACAATTTTTTTCTTAGTGGATATAAAATCAATTTATAATTCACGATTTTCATTAATTATTTAATCATAACTGTATCATTTGATATTGAAATTTTTAATTCTTAAAAGGCACTTTTTGACAGAAAATTCATGTAAATTTGGAAGTTAAAATCAGTAACTTTTACAAAATGTTTTTTAGTACAATAATACGCTTACTAGTGAACAATAAGCTAAAATACAAAGTTTTATAAAACAAAGTATATGATAAAAGTGAAAAAACGGTCTTATATATGCAAACAAAAAGTTAGCAAATGACTGGTTTTGTTCAGTTCAGAACCATTGATGAGCTAAAGAAATTTCAGGAAATCTTTGATTAAATTGACTTATCAAACAGTATCAGTGAGTTAGTGACTTCTCAAATAAGGTGCTCAAACTATGGATTTTTCGTTGAAAATTTTGCTGAACAAACGCATTCAATGATAATCAACTAGAATAATCAATTATTAAAGTTAACAGGGTGTGAACATACTTGCCCTAAGATTAGGATTGTTCAATATGTAATTGAAAATTTGGAAATGGATTACAAAAATATTTGTTTGTACTTTTTATTACTCACAGCTACTGTTAGGAGAAGTAGTTCTAAGAGTACCTACCTTATTTAATTTAAATTTTTGAAACTGCCGATATATTGGTGATCAAAAGCACAGTGGTTACTTTTTATTCAATATCAAAAATTTTATTCAGAAAAATCGTGCTTCGATTCACTCGAGAAAAAAATTGAAGAAATTCGACTCATCAATTCATTTTTTGAAAATATTTAATGCGTTTCATTTCTTGTGATTGCACAATAACCGTATCTTAAAAAAATAATTTCTAACAAATTATTGAAAATTAGAAATATGAACATTTAGAATGCTTTTTCCTAAATTCCCATAATTTTTTTGACTAGCGTAATTTGGTTTTGACTAAACTGAAGGTCACACCCACTTAAGGTCGTAGAATTAATGTAATATTACTGAGACCCACAAGAACATCTTTGCAATTCTGTATGCTTGCTTGAATAATAACTCAAATTAATTGATCTGCCAGGTGAAACAGCCATAAACTAAAAAAAGTTGCTTCAACAAAATTAAATTCTAACCTTAGAATTCAAAACTATACCTTAAACATATATATAAATCACTATGTTAATTAAAAAATTAATAAATATAAAAAAAAATTACTTTCGAGAAATGTCTGAGATCTCAACTTTTATTTTCAACCATTTTGAGAGTTATTGTATTCTGTGGCACTTTTTCTTAAAGTCCCGGTAGGCCCTTTGACCCCCAGTCCGCCCCTGGACCTGCTTCATTGCTTTCAGGAAACTGAGCTGAATGGAAGCACTTTCTGTTAAATATTTGAAAAAACAATTTGAAATTTACCACCGCATAACATGGCATCTACCTGTTCCCGATACTGGACATATGTACATTTTTAGAAATCTACTTCGTGGGCGATGAACTTGAACCATCTTGATCAACGATGTGGTCGTGGTGGAGTTCAATAAAGCGAGAAACAGATTGACACATCAACTTCAAGAGCAACTTTAACAGTATCGAAAACTTTGACAAAGTTGGTAGCATTTGCACAGCAACATCGAATTTAGGGTTAAAGTCTAACGTTGAAGTCGATGTCAATGTTGCTGTGTTAATGTATTCAACGCCATTTAAAAGCACTGGCTCTAAAATGAGTGATTTGGTTGTCAAAGTTGCTGTGCCAATCTGTTTCTCGCATAATTTCGCTGAGTTTCCCGCTGCCCGAGAGCAATGAAAACAGGGGTTCAGGTGAGGGATACAAAAAAGCAGAAACCACAGGGGTTCGGCTGGAATATGAAAATTCGAAAGCTTATAACTTTTCTATTTACGCCGCACATTCGTGATGCTTCTTTTTGAATTTTCGTGAACCGGCATCGGTGTTTGCTTGTCGTTCTTCGCTTGTTTGATAAGCTCGTAGATCTTTTAGGAAGCATTATACATTATATACGTACACAGTTATAAAATTTGTATGATTTAATTTTATTTTTATTTTATATAATTTATTACATATTTATTTTTGTGCACAATATAGTGTTAAAGCTGAAATTTTGCATACTACTCAGCTGTTATTGACCTGAATTAACAAAAACTTCTCCTTAAACCTTCATACCCAAAGCTGGAAAGTGCTCCCAAGTAAACCCAAAGGATCTCAGACCTATTAGTCTATCATCATTCCTTCTAAAAACATTTGAACGATTGATTGATATCCACATACGATCAAGCATTGACATGCGACTTTTGTCTACGAGTCAACATGCTTACTGCAAAGGGAAATCTGTAGAAACGGCCTTACATAGTTTAGTAAGAACCATTGAATATTCCCTCCATCATAAAGAGTACACCATGGTTGCTTTCTTAGATATAGAAGGTGCTTTTAACAATGTCGACACATCTGCAATCGCATCTGCACTGACATCTCTGAAGGTAGATGGTTCGCTTGGTGAATTGATTAACCAAATGCTGACTAGCAGGGTCATCAACTCAAAACTAGGCGGCTTTTCTACTAGAAGGTCTGTCAGTAGAGGCACGCCACAAGGCGGGGTCCTATCTCCTCTTCTCTGGAACTTGGTGGTAAATGAGCTGCTAACATGCCTGGAAGCGGAGGGCTTCAGAGTAATTGCCTATGCGGACGATGTTGCAATTGCCGTATCAGGAAAGCATCCTAATACCTTAAAAGAACTCTTACAAAATGCTTTGAATAGGCTAACCAATTGGGCGGACCGGTGTGGTCTCGGTGTCAACCCTCATAAAACAGAACTTGTTCTATTCTCCAGGAAATATAAAATTCCTCATGTAGATCCTCCTTCTATAAAAGGTATTCCATTAACTTTTACTGATCAAGCGAAATATTTGGGTCTTATTTTAGATAAAAAATTAAGCTGGAAACCTAATATACAAGAAAGAGTTAAAAAGGCCACAGTGGCACTCTTCTCATGCAAAAAAGCCGTTGGGAATAAATGGGGCCTTCAACCTCGCATTACTCATTGGCTATATACGTCGGTGATTAGACCGATTCTCACTTATGGTGTTGCAGTATGGTGGACTGCTCTAGATAAAGCGGTAAACTGCGACAAACTTAGCAAAATACAACGCTCGGCTTGTTTATGTATAAGTGGTCAGAGTTGGGTTGTAATCATTACATTTGTAATTTAATTAATAATTAATTACATCTGAATTACAATGCATGTAATTGAGGTGTAATTCAATTACATGCAATTACACAGTAATTGTAATTGAAAAATTCAATTACAATTACATGTAATCGGTAATTTAATTGAATTACGTACTGTAATTGGAAATATAACTAACACCATGTAATTAACAATGTAATTGAATATCAGTATCATAGCTGATGTCAAATTGGGCAGAATAAAGCTTCAATAGCTTGACCTATTGCTCTCAAATTGAAATGGTGAAATGCACATAAGATAATGTCAAACAAAACCATTGATGAGAAAATTCTCATTTACTGTATCAAGAGGAACGTGGTTGTCCCACTAAAGGTCGATAGGAGTTTGATTTCAAACAACGCACTTTCTCTGGGAATCCCCCAGAGTTTCGAAAGACAAAGTTTCGAAAGGTAAAGTTGAGAAGGATAAAGTTTCGAAAAGCCAAAATTTAGAAAGGACAAAGTTTCGAAAAGTTAAAGTTTCCCAAGAAAAGTTCCGCAAGATAAGGTGTCGAAGGGAAAAGTTTCGAAAAAAGTTCCGAAATTCTCGGAACTTCGTTGCTCCTTAAGAGATTTCTACGAAATTGACACAGGTAACTATCACCTGATACAGAAACAAAATATTTTGAAAACAGGGTGTTCCAATAATATATCATCGTTTTGTAACCTCGTTGTCTCTTGATCGATTTTAATGAAATTGACACAGGTGAAAACAGAAACAGAATTAAAACAAAAATATTTTCAATAGGGTGTTCCACAATCAACTTCGTCGTTTCTTGAGCGATTTCAATGAAATTGATGCAAGTGATAGCTGAAACAGAATTAAAAAAGAAAAAAATTATTTTCAAAATAGGATAGACCGGTATGTAGGTATGCATTTCAAAAATATACCAACATTTTGCAGTTTCATTTTCCCCTGAGAGATTTCAATGAAATTAACACAGGTGATGTCGGATACGGAATAAACAATATTTTCAAAACAGGGTCTTTCAAAAAAATGTCAACTTTGTTGTTCCTTGACATATTTTTGAAACACACCGTTCTTAAAATATTATTTTATTTTATAAATCTGTCTTAGCTATCACCCGTGTCAGTTTCATTGAAATCACTCAAGGAACAGCGAAGTTGACATTTTTCTTGGAATACACTTTTGAAAATAGGGAAAGTTTTAGATTCGTGCGAAAAAAAATGTTAAGATAACAATCAAATATGACATTACTATGATAGAGATCTACAGTCTAAATTAATGATGCGATTTTCTTCAAATATTGAATTTATGGTTTTTTTTTGCAACTCTCCAGAGGGGTGATTAAAATTTTTTAGCACCAAAAATAACGGTACTTGCCATACAACCGTTGAGGAAAATTTTACTAAACGAAAAAACAAATGCGTTATTAGGCGTGGTGTACATTTTGGTAGAAAATAAATACCAAAAACTGTTATTTACGGTACCTGTCATGTAACGGTTTTTTATTTTCGATTTTCTCATTAACGACTTATCGGATTTCAATTAAAATTTTTATGAAAAAGCTTTTTTAAAATGTCAATAATATTGCTTTTTAAAATTTTGAAAAAAAATAAATTTTTGTTGTAAAAAAAAATAATGTTTTCAATATTTCAAAAACGGATTGATGAATTTTTTTCAAACCAGTTTTTAAAATGTATTTTAATGTTTTCTAAAGATGCTCATCCCAAAAACTTTTTAAAAAAATGTTACTGAAATTTTATATATAGAAAATTAGTTTTTAAGAAAACCGCTTCCACGATTTAATTTTGTTTGCATACATATATTCCAATTTTTTCAAGTAATAAAAGTGCTAATCTATTTTACTTATTGTTTTTACAGTTTAAAGAACGACTAAAATGCTTAGTTATACTTTTTTATACTTTTTTCGAATTGCATATTCCAAGCAACTTGAACAAAAGAACAAGTACGTGTGATCCAGTCGTGCATTTTATTTCTTTTTTCAATTCTGTTCCAGCTTTCTACTTTAATTTTAGATGGGGTCCAGGGTGGACTACAGCCTCAACCAACAAGCCCCTCCAGCCAGCTGGGTTCCTACCTAGCTGCCTCCAATTACGCACTGCTTCAAAGTTGGTTGAGGTTTATTTAGGTGGGGTTTTCCTCTGCTGCGCAGTTCATCACTTTAATTACATTGAACCTACTATTTGATTACTGATTTAATTACATTTCAATTATTTTCGGTAATTACAATTAAATTACTAATTACCTGTAATTATAATTGTGACTTTCAATTGCAATTACCCAGTAATTGGGCTGTAATTGAATTACAGTTCAATTACCGTGTAATTAGCCTGTAATGTAATTGGACTTCTAATTACCCAACTCTGTAAGTGGTGCGCTTCGTACGACACCCTCTGCCGCTCTAGACGTTCTGCTATATCTGACGCCCCTCGATATTTTTAGCAAACAGGTGGCTGCAAATACGGCCATTCGCCTACAAGCTTCCTCACAATGGACCAACAATAGCATTGGCCATTCCACCATTCTGAATGCATTCAGATTACCTAGTCACATTGACTACACCATCCCAAAACCACAATTCGGTTCAAACTTTCAAGTCACCATTCCTTCTAGAACCCTCTGGGAGGATATGGCGTTCTTGGATGATGAATCGGTCCATATCTACACAGACGGATCGAAAACTGATGAGGTGGTGGGTGGCGGTGTGTACTCAGAAAGACTAAAATTAAGTCTCTCATTCCGTCTTCCTAATCATTGTAGCGTGTTCCAGGCGGAACTTATGGCGATTAAAGAAGCCTTATCTTGGCTGAAAGAAAACGTGATATCAACTACAGATATCCGCATCTTCTCGGATAGTCAAGCTGCTATCAAATCCCTGGAATCAGTCTCGACTAACTCTATAACAGCCCTTGATTGCCGTTCATCTCTGCTGGAGATGGCGCAGCAGTTAAACATTCACCTATGTTGGGTGCCGGGGCATAGGGACATCCCAGGTAATTGTAAGGCCGATGAACTCGCTAAAAGTGGAACAACTCTACCTCTTCTACCTACCAAGGCAGATATAGGTATACCCATCGCTACTTGTAAACTTTTGCTGAGGCAAGATGCATTAGAGAGAACAAACCTTAGGTGGAACGATATCACCACTTGTTTGGCAACAAAACAAATCTGGCCAGTAATGGATTTAAAGCGATCTAAGTGTTTGATATCTCTAAGCAGATTGCACATCAGCTCCATGATTGGTGTTATAACCGGACACTGCCTCATAGCAAGCACGCAACGCGTCTTGGCGTATTCGCTAACGATTTTTGCTGAAGCTGTATGGATGAGGAAGAGATAGAATCGATCCCTCACCTTCTATGCACGTGCCCTGCTCTATCTCATAGACGAAGACTTCACCTTGGTGAGTTCTACTTCAATGATCCTAGTGATCTGATAAACTTAGACATTGGCAGCAGGGCTGTCGTTTCAATTTCACAGAAAGCAGTACTTCGAGGAAAAAAATTGCAGTACACTGCAGTACGGCAGTAAAATATATACCAACATAATTGTTAATGCATTTAATTTTGTTTAAATGCAAATATTATTCATTAAAAATTATCACATATCCGCCAATTACCTATTTAACTCTAGCGCACTGCAATGGTGGTATTCATTATTTCATTACTTACAGAACTATTGTTGTGTTTGTGCACGTTTTTCTCAAAATTATTTAAATAAATTAAAGCCAATAAATTTTCCAGTTGATGGCCTTACTTACCCTGGGCACCACAATAACTTGGTTTATAATGAGAAGATTTAGCGCATATAGTACACAAAATATTGCTCATCGATTAATGCAATTTTAATAAATTTTTTGACAAAATTTGCCACTCCATAAATTGGCTCCATGATTTACTCTAAAACTATTGAATGCATCAAAAAACATGTAATTTGTATTTTTTATAAAATTGAATAAGCTGCAACTTTTACCTTGTTAATTTCATACCAAAAAGTTGATAGTTTTCGAAAAATTTCCAAAAAACTGAACTTTACAACTTTTTACTCCTCCAAAAATTCTTTTTTCAGCCAAAATTTAGAAATTGGAAATTGCTCAAGACGTCAAAACAAAGCCCCACCAAAATTCAACTTTGTAGGAGTTTTTTCGAAGTACGTTAAAATCTAAATTTCATGGTCTAGAGATCCATTAGTATAATTTAACATTGCTTTTGACAGTTGGGTGAAAAAACTACATTTCGACGTGTGTGGAATATTTCGTTCCAAATGGCATCAAAATATCCTTAAACTTCCTTTTTTCGGATCAGAAAAGAAAATCTGAAAAATTCCAGAATTACGAATTTTTTACTTCTGATATACAGGCTATGCCTATATTGCAAACTACGCACTCGTAAAAAATGGAACTCAAGTGAGCGTATTCAATACAATTTTATCTGTTTTGTTTATAAAAGAAAACATTAGATAAAAAGGACTAAGAGCCATTTTTTTCACTATTGCTCAACTTGAGGCAAACTCTGAAGTTGACCAACTTGAGAGTTGACTTCAACTCGAGATTTAAAACGCAAGTTGAAATTCCTTTTTATTCACTAATTTTTTTCTCAACTCCTGAGTTGAAAATCTAAAGTTGGCTTACTTCCGATTTGAAAAAAAATCCCTGGGATATTTGTAAAAATATTTCAAGAACTGTCATTTTAATATTTTAATTTGAATCGATTTGGTCAATAAAACGGATTTTTTTCAAAGTTTGTGTAGTATTTTGTTTGAAATTGGATTGTCTGAAGCCATTCGGTTGATCAAACTGATTTTCTTTCTAGTTTTGTGTGCTATTTTTTGTAAAATTTGTTTGTGTAATAATTTAAAAAAACAATGCCTGAAAAAATTATAAAAGATGCCAAACAAAAGAAATCCTAGTTAAGGTTGTTGGCACGTTTCATTGATTGTTTTTCGTATCGCGTCTTGGGTTTATGTATGTACATACATATGTATGTATGTACATACAAATCAGCGTCACCTTACCTTCACCCAAAAAATCAGATGCGGACTTCCCCAAATCGCTACATAAAGCACTTGAAGAGGAACTATCGATCTCGCTCAAATAACTTTGTACTTCTAAGATAATTATTATTAAATTTGGTCAGGGCTACTGCACAAGACGACTTCTGCCCAACATATGAACGTACGGCCCAACATCTACCTACGAGCTCAATTTTAACTTTTAAACCATCTCTCGACAAGGAGTGAATCCTTTCGCAAATCTAGTAACATCTTTGTGGTTGGCTTTGAAAGAACAAAGTTATGTTTAAAGTCAGGGGCATAGGAACCCGCAAAGTTTTTCCCAAGGGTTGGAGAGGGAGGTGGGAAATCGTGGATTCAGGTAGAAAAAATACAAGTTTTTGCTTAAAGTCCATAGGTCATTGGAAAACATATAAAAATATGTTGGAAGTGTGGTATTTTCCAGAGCCAAAAGGAAAATGCCCCCTTGTCCTCTCCTCCAAGTGTTTATGGGTCCCGGTCGTCCCACTTTTCAATTTCAACGCACGGCGACATCTTGACGTGCCTTTTTTTTAATGTTCAATGGCTCGTCAGTTCCGTAATTTTCACTTTTACTGGCCGACGAAGTTGATGGCCAATTTTCCCAACAATAATAATAATAATTGCTTCGGAACATTGTAGTTACTTTATTCTTCGGTATTTTAATGAATAAAGAGCACAAACATCTGAATCAAAATGCTTGTATGCATTTACAAATGAAAAGAAACTATATTTCTGTGTCAACTCTCATGTTTACTATTTCAACTTCTACTTTTTTGGGGAGTTGAGAAAATCTAAAGTTGATCAACTCTAGAGTTGAAAATCGGAAGTTGAAAATGTCAAATTCGAGTGAATAAAAACAAATTCACAAGTTGAAAATAAAAATCCTCAAGTTAAGTTCAACTTTGACTGAAAAAAATCGCCCTAAAACTTTTTGGATATGATTATGATTTGAATATGTTGTGTGAACAAATTTTCAAAAAAGCAGTACTTTGGTCGTATTAGCAGTACGGCAGTACGGAGTTTCAAAAAGCAGTACAAATACTTCAATTGCAGTACTTCGACAGCCCTGATTGGCAGTCTATTACGCTTCATAAGAAGCTCCAAATGGTTCACCGAGTAAGGAAAAGGGTTTCCTAGATTCATGTGGTATCACAATGGACCAACTCATGGTCTAAGTGTGTCAGTCTCCACGACTGGCAGCCACTTCAACCTAACCTAACCTCTCCTTAAACCTTCCTCTTACTATTAAGACAAAATTCTGTTGATTTCAACTCCATTGGACTACCTCCGTGTGAACCAATTGAGTACAAAGACATAAACATTTATTTTTATATACATATAAGAATAAGAAGATAAATATGAGTTTTTTTAAAATAGTATGAAGGTAGGTATGAACAGGCTTGTTATTCGAAAAAAAAAAAAAAAATTAGAGGACCGAGCTTGATTATGGAAACTAGGATCAAGGCTCAAAAATCTCAAATCGGAAAACTTTAAGAGGGCTCCGGGATCTTGACACCTCATATTTTATGGTATATTTGCAAAAATAGTATGCCATCTTATTGGACAGTATTCTATCAAAAACGGTCAAAAAAGTCCTATAAACTGGTCGGCACTAAAAAAACTTGCAATCAGTACTTAAGGTTTCTCAACGTCACGCAAGGTCACTAGCGATTTTTGGCACCTCATTTACGGGATATCCGCAAAAATTCGGTTAATCACTAGATCATGACAGAAGGTCAACTACTTTCAGTATTTAGTCAGCCATAGATTTCTTTTAATATTTTTTTTTATTTTTTCAAGGTCTTAGCGATTTTTGACACCTTATTTGTGGCATATTCGCAAAAAATGTTTACATTCTGAAAGACTACTCAATTGCCATAAGAGGTCAGCTTATAGTTTCATTAATTGATGGTAACCCATAGATTTGTTTTTTATGAACTTCTAAAAAAAGTTTCAAGGTCACAGTAAAACTGTGTGAAAAGGAATTAGGGACGAGCGTTGATGTACCTATGGAGAAAAAAAAGTTTTTGTATCAGTTTCAGATTCCTCCAGTTTTTTGCATTTTAGTTAGTAGATCAATTTGACTTAGGAAAAAATTGGGGGTAGAGGACTAAAAAAAAGAGTATTGTTTTATTGTTTTTAACGTTTTGTTCACGATATTATGCAACGTTCTGTCACTATTCGAACAGTAAAATTGAAAAAAAAAAAAAAAATAGAAATGTCTCGTCAGTGTCCCACAGTATGGTATCTAATAGAAAAATCTATAATCTATTTTCTCAAAGTGGCAACACCTTTTATTAAACTATCCAAGCAGCAAATACAATGAACACAAATTTGGCGGTCATATTTTTTTGTTTTAATCATTCCCATTGCCACGGTGCATTCTTCTTAGGAGGTAAATTATCGTTTGACTAAATATACATATACTTATATTAATGGTCATAATTATTTTTAATTAAATAATTTTGAAAGTTTTTCAATAATAGGCCAGGAAAAATGGGTTGCGAGGTTGAAAAAATTAATTCATGAAATATTGAAATTGGAATCGACGCAGAATTGCAACCTCTATAACATATCGAAAGTCCCCCAAAATCCCCGCATTGGCTTTTTGTGTAGATGCATTTGAAGAGGTGCAGACGGGGAGAATTTGGAGGTCTATCAAACTGAAACTAAAATATTTGTTTGGGTAAAACCTAATCATATGATACATGCTTTAAGGGTAGTTTTTAACCCTGAATCTAATGAAACCAAATTAAAAATGATACAGCCATCCAAAAAGAAGTTATAGTCCTTTTTATGTAATGATGACTTTTTTTCCAGGTACAACAGGTAAAATGTGACCGAAAACCCTTTGAAAATAACAGTATGTTAATGAAACTTGGAATGAATGTTTCATTTATTATAGGAACTAAGAATCAAGAGAGTCGCTAAAAATATCCATGGTGAAAGGGTGTTTTTTTAAGGGGGAGGGGCAAGTGTAGAATGTTAACCATAACACCCACGAAAAAACTCTTACACTCATGAAATTCGCCAAAAATATATAATTTGTCATGGCAACCAAGAATCAAAATAGTCCTCATAAATATATTTGTTCTGGGGTTTTTTATTAAAGAGAGGGAAAGTATGGGAAGAAGTTGGAAGATTTGAGCCCAAATTCCGATTTGGTGTAATTGAGGTATATACACAAAGTATGGTATATGATTTAAGGGTATTTTTGAACGCTGAATCTAATAAAAGTCACCAAAAACACTATTAGAACAAAGATATTTGTATGGACTATTTTGATTCTTGGTTACCATGAAGAGTTTAATATTTTTGGCGAGTTTCATGAGTGTAAGAGTTCTTACGTGGGTGTTATGGTTAACATTCTTTGTTGCCCCTCCCCCTTAAAAAAAAAACACCCTTTCACCATGGATATTTTTAGGGACTCTCTTGATTCTTAGTTCCTATGACAAATGAAACATTCATTCCAAGTTTCATTAACATACCGTTATTTTCAAAGGGTTTTCGGTAATATTTTACCTGTTGTACCTGGAAAAAAAGTCATCATTACATAAAAAGGACTATAACTTCTTTTTGGATGGCTGTATCATTTTTAATTTGGTTTCATTAGATTCAGCGTTAAAAACTACTCTTAAACCATGTATCATGTGATCAGGTTTTACCCAAACAAATATTTTAGTTTGATTCAAATGCATCTACACAAAAAGCCAATGCAGGGATTTTGGGGGACTTTGGATATGTTATAGAGGTTGCAATTCTGCGTCGATTCCAATTTTAATATTTCATGAATTAATTTTTTCAAGGTTCCCCATACGATTTGTGCTATTTTTCCTGGTCTATAAGGTATCTATCACAGCAATCATGTTTTTTTAAATATTTTGTTATTAAAATTTTAAAAATGTACCTTTACTTTACTCAAAATATGTATACAAACATTTAAATTGATTTTATTTTTTTTATATATAAAGGGTCCGCCAAATAACCTTTTTTTTTTGAAAATGCTTTAAAAACAAACTACTGAATATTTTCTCAAATTTCTTTTTTATTTGAAAGAAAAATCCTTCCGGCTTATAATGAAAAATAATTTCATTCAAATGGCTGCTTCGCTAAGTGGGCCTGCGATCGACTTAGAGAAGATGCCGATTTTGCCAAAAAAATCATCTTTTCAGATGAAGCTCATTTTGATCTTGGCGGCTATGTAAACAAGCAAAATTGTCGCATTTGAGGCACAGAAAACCCTCACGCCATTGAAAAGCCGATACACCCAAAACGAGTCACTGTTTGGTGCGGATTTTGGGCTATTTTTCTTCGAGTGGCGGTTACAGTCAATGGCGATCGTTATCAGGCCATGTTGAACGAATTTTTGTTCACAAAAATTGAAGAGGAGGATATTGGCAACATTTGGTTTCAACAAGACGGCGCTACGTGCCACACAGCCGAAGCTACACTCCATTTAGTAATAGCATTTTCAAAAAAAAAAAAGTTATTTGGCGGACCCTTTATTAGGGTGGTCGTTATAATGGGTTTTTTTTTTAGTTTTATTATTTGGATGGGCCTAAATCAGCTCTAAATGAAGAAAAAAAAAATCCCGTAAATTCGCGTAAAATCTGTCAAAAAATTCAGAACATGAAGGTGAGAAGTAGACAAGATAAAAATCCTATTGGAGGGGGGTAATATCTCCCACCGCTTGGAAGGGAGGGGCAATTTAATAAAATATTTGCATAAAATAGAATAAAATTAATTAAAAACAACGGCCACACTTGCAGTAATTTTTTGTAGCTTTTTGGAAAGTCAGAAGTCCATTTTAATAGTTGATTATTAGATAAAGTTCTTTGAATAAACAATTTCAGCAAAATATGTTTTCAAACCTATAAATAAAAAAAATAATAATTTTTCTTCAAAATGTTGAGTTTGAAACAATTTTTTGCCAAAACTGTTCACCAAAAAAACTTAATTTAACAACAAGCCGTAAGAATGGACCTCTGGCTTTCCAAAAGGCTACAAAACATTACTGTAAGTATTGCCATTGTTTTTTAATTAATTTTTTTCTATTTTATGCAAATATTTTATTAAATTGCCCCTCCAGTCCAAATGGGGGGGAGATATTACCCCCCTCCTATAGGATTTTTCTCGTGTCTACTTCCCACCTACATGCTCTGAATTTTTTGGCAGATCTTTCGCGAATTTTCTAGTACCTATTTAAAAAAAAAGGGGAAATTAAATTTACCCCTACAGTGACTAAAGGGGATGAAAATAAAAATCTGAAAAAAATTAGGGATTTTTTTTCTTCACTTAGGGGCCAGTTATAGCGATCAGTTAAACACATCATTAAAAAGTTGAAACGAAAGGAATTCTGATTTTTTTCCTGATGGGTGTTTATAGCGAACAGTAAAATTGTGTCAGTAAAACTAATGTCTTCTTCTTCTTTCTATTTTTACTGGATGTCAATGCAACAGTAATTTTTTTCGTATGTACTGAAACAGTAAAAAATTGGAACACAAACAGGCGGAACGAATTGTTTCATTTTGATTGACATGACAATCAGCTGATACGTAAAATGAATTTTCGTCAGTAAAATCAAATAAATGGTTTTTCTTTAAAAATATAATTCCGAATCAAGTTTTTCTTAAAAAAAAATTATTTTATTACATTAGTCATCGATTTACATATACTTTTTGTTTCAAAAAGCATTTATAAATAAATAAAATAAAATAAATTTTTACTGATGCATTTTACTGATCGCTATAACTGGCCCCTTAGAGCCGATTTGGGCCCATCCGGGATGAACTTTTTTTTAACGACCACCCTAATATATATAATAATATTTATTAATAAAAATGGTTTTGATATATTTCTCAGCATTTTCTCAGTAATTTTTGTGATTTGAAATAAAGGTCCAATGCCTACAAAAAAAACTTAATTTTAAACTAGCTGCAGAAAATTGCAAGCGTGTACTCTAGACTCTAGAGCTTTATTATGAATTGAAGTGCTAAAAACTGAAAAATTGACCTGGCAACCCTGTACCTTGACCATATTTCTCTAGGTAGCCGCAAATATTTTTCTTGGATAGTTCTTAACAAACTGTATACTAATCATTGAGAAAAACGAAGAGGTTAAGCCGTCTTCAGCCGGAATCATTGAACATTGACTATTATTTTATTGTGTTTTTCATCTAATGAGATAATTTTGGGGTTAATGAAATATTTTTTATTTTTTAATAAAAACACTCAGAGAAAAAAGCAGGTATTATCAACCAATTTCTGGTCAATCATACCTGATTTTCAGGTTGTTATTTTTCAACTCGGTAGATCAGGTTAACTGTTTAACCTGATACCTGATTTGAAAATTTAACACTGTGATCCTGTAAATTTTACCTGCAGATATAGTTAATTTAACCTGACAAAATATTCAATGCCCTGTAATTTTAACATGAAAATCTGGTTAGTTTAACCGGAAAACCCATAGTTAATTTAACAGGTTTCAATGTTATATCAACCCTGTATCTAATTTCGGATTTACACGACTTGAACGCTGCACTATAATGACAAAAAGAATTAATTTATCCATTCTTTTGTTGTTGCTTTTGTCATTATACTGGCAGTTTTCCAATCGAGTAAATCCGGCATAATTCATGAATTTATACGTCTAAGAGCCGTCTCTTTCGCTGTCTATCGCTCAACTCGTAAGCATTATTCTGAAAGAACATATAGAAATTAATTATTTATTTATTTTAATTTAAAAATTATCTGTGATACTTACTTCAGTTTTGAGCTGGGAACCTTTCACACACGGAGATAGCACTCATCCACTGGGCCAATTCACTACACAAAAAACTGGTGCCAAATATCAATACCTTAGTTGAAACTCATTGGATGGCTTGTGTGTGTGTTTTAGCACAAGTGTCACGTTTAAATGAACTGACAGAGTGCTACTTTAACAGGAGGCCAGGTAAGATTCAAATAATTTTATTTGAATGGCCTGTGTGTGTGCGTTTCAACGCTAATGTCACGTTTAAATGAACTGGCAGATTCCTTCTTTACTGGCTGAACAGAATGCAAGACGCAACTGGAATAGATGTCAAAAAAGCTGCAGTAGATGTCAAAAATGCTGCAGTAAAAGTTAAAATTTGTTCAACTCTTGCAGCTCCGGCTGCAGCATTTTTGACATCTATTCCAGCTCCGTTTTGCATTCTGTTCAGCCAGTTAACAGGAGGCCAGGTTAAATTCAAATCGTTTTACTTAAATTGTCGGTGTGTGTGCGTTTCAGCACTTGTATCACGCTGGAATGAACTGACAGAGTGCTTTTTTAACATGAGGTCAGGTAAAATACAACAGGTAAAAAAAAACACATTAAATGTTAGTTCAACCTGATATGTAGTAAAACAGAAATTCATATCATACAGTGTTAGAAAAACACGACCTTGGTTAAAAGTAACACTATATTCTTGTTAAAATTTCTTATTTACAAGAATTTAGTATTAAAATTACAGGTCATCTTCTTAAATCAACCTGAATATGGCAAGAAAGTCCACCAGGTTGATTTTACACTGAATAAAAGGTTTCTAAAATCAGGTAAATTTCTGAAATGTCAGTAACTTTGTATGGGATTGTGCACCTCGTGAATTCAACAAGGCCCAGGTTAATTATTTACCTGACGTTTTTCTCTGAGTGAACTGAATAAGTTATTTAAAACTTTTATCTTGATTAAAAAAAATACGTTTGGCGAAGTTTTACTAATGAATACCACACGGCACGTCGGTTAAGCTTTGAACTGTGCAAGACATTTAGAAATTAATCTTCAAACTTTTTAGAGCAAAATGGTCTTATTAGATACATTATATTAACCAATTTTTTTATGAGTGACTTCAGGGTGCGAATGCGTTCCAATTCCAATTTAAGTTGAAATCAATTATAACCTTTGTATACGAAATTTATAGCAATTTTAAAAGAGGCAGTTTCCCCAAACGCCTTGTTGTTAGAAGCGCCGCGCGCACCGCACCGTTCCACAACATCGGGCCATAAGGTCGATTTGTATATCTTATGTCGACAGAAAGTTTCAACTTATCAAAAAATATAAAATCAAAATTTAATCGACTTTTTTAAAATATCTATTTTTCAAATGCCGACAGTAGGCAAGTTCAGGAAAATAAGATCTCGCGGAGAGCTCAGCAAATTTTATGCATCAAAAAGTGAGCAATCGAATCCAATTTTTTTTTTCCTCAGTAATTTGACAGTAAAACATCTGAGGATTCCTGTTCATGAGATTTCAGTCTGAATAGTGAAGGCTGTGCGATCTTATTTATTTGAACATACCTAGTGATCGACATTTAATGGATTGAGATTTCAATCGACATTTCAAAAGTCGACGTGTCTAAAGTTGACATTTTGATCAGATCATAGAGCCAGATTACATGATTCGTCTTTTGACACATTGTCACCATTCAACATTATGTCAAGCTATTGTTTAAAGTTGAAGAAAAATATGTATGTCTTAAACGTCAACAATTGATTGTTGATGGATTGTGCTCATTCCGTGGAAACTTTTCAAACAGAGCGTTCTGTTTAAGTAACTAAGAATCACCGATTTCGATTTATCGTTTTTTTATGTATGCAAGTTAGTATTGTAAAAAAATATTCATAAGTCGATAAAAATCGATATTTTCTCGACTGTTCAAGACATTGACTTAATACATATATAATTAGTCAAGGTTCAAAACAGTACACTTTTTGTCAAGCCACAATTTCAAAATGTCGATAAGTTTAGTCAGTAAAAAAGTCGGTGTTATAACTTGCAGGAAAGCCGATATACATACAATAATCGGCATGCTCGATATATTTTTTGCGGTTATTTCTACGCAGCTCACTACAATGTTTAGAATGTGGTTT
Source organism: Dasysyrphus tricinctus (assembly GCA_963921185.1). NCBI lineage: Eukaryota > Metazoa > Arthropoda > Insecta > Diptera > Syrphidae > Dasysyrphus > Dasysyrphus tricinctus. The sequence goes on along the minus strand of OY992530.1, from coordinate 136,178,156 downwards.
GAAGTCAGAACGAATACGATTTTATAAAATAGACGAACCAATGGGTCCACAATTTATTATTAGATTTCTGTATTCTAAACTTAAACATATTTGTGTCGGAAAAGACGGGTTTTCTGAGCTTGCCTCGGGTGCTCTAAGGCTAGGAACGGCACTCTACATTATTATTATAGGCATGAAAATAAAGTTTTTGAAAATGTTTCAAAATATTTTTCAACTTAAGTTTTTCATTTTTAAATAAGAGAATAGTAATCAGCCTTATCGCCAATTCCGAGAGAGAAAGCTATCCCTCGGATTTTATTTTTTCCCCCGAGTTGGATACTCTCATCGCCAAACTCCCCCGAATAGAATATTTCCCCCGGAAATAACTTCGAACCAGTTTCGAAATATTTTGAGAGAATTATTTAATTTAAACTGTCAAACTTTGTGAATAAATTAATAAAATACAATTATTATAAACCTACATTTTTGAAGCATTCAGATCGGTATTTCTTAAAATCTATACCATAGCCTTCAGATTAACCACCGAAGAAAGAGATCGGAGAAACCTAAACAGAATTCCAAGAAACTTAAGGGATATAAAAGGGTATAATTTGCATTGATTTTCAAGCTCACTTAATACTTTTTTCATGTTTATAGGTTTGTAGGGAACATTTAACTAAATTTTGAAAAAGAGTTAATATACAAACCTAATTATGTACATGTACATAAGGTAGGGCGAGGTGGAATTGACACATTTTTTGAAAATAGCGGATAACTTTTTATTAATGAATATTTGATCGATATTTTTTTTAATTTGAAGCCTTAAACTATAACCTATCGAAATTCACAAAATTTAAAAGCCTTACGAAACCCTAATACATACAAAGTTTATAACAATGATTAAAAAACTACCTCAAAATGACGATTGTGCCCCACAGTCTAAAGGGCCCCACCCTACTCTACAAAAAATAAAATGCACGACTGGATCGCACGTACTTGCTCTTATGTTCAAGTTGTGTGGGACTTAAGAACTTTAAAAAATATTCAAGTAATTATAGAAAAAGTATAAAAAGCATTTAAATCGTTCTATTAATTGTATAAACAATCTGAAAAATAACTTAGAGTTTAAAAAAAAATATGCCATTTGATTACTTGAACAAATATGAATTTATGCAAAAAAAAAAATTTAAAATCGTTGGAGCCGTTTTCTTAAAAATTAATTTTTTATATATAAAATTTTTGTAACAATTTTCAAAAAAAAATTGGTATGCCAATTTTGAGTATATATTAATATACATTTAAAACTGAAAATTCAAATTAATTCATCAACCCGTTTTTGAAATATTGAATTTTGGTACGCAGTTTTATTTATATTCTAACAAAGCTTTTGTGAAAAAAATTTTATTTAGATCGGATGAGCGGTTAATGAGAAAATCAAAAAAACCGTTATATGGCAGGTACCATTAATAAATGTTTTTGGTGATTTTTTTCTTACTAAAAGGTACATCATATCTACAGTAATACACTAATTTTTTTTATCGAAATCGTTGGAGCCGTTTTTGAGATAAATAAGCTTTTCCTTAACGGTTGTATGGCAAGTACCGTTATTTTTTGAGCTAAAAAAAAAATTTCAATTTCCCCTCTGGAGAGTTACAAAAAAATCTTAAGTTCAAAATTTGAAGAAAATCGCTTCAGTGGTTTAGGCTGTAGGTTGAGGTACGGACAGACAGACAGACAGACAGACAGACAGAATTGTGCCACCCACTTTTTTCGTGTTCTCTATCATCGTAATGTCATGTTTGATTGTTATCTCGAATTTTTTTTTTGCATGAATCCAAAACTTGCCCTATAGTACCTATATCGCAAGTAAAAATCGAAATATAACATTTCAAAAACAAAATAAAACAAAAAATTCTAGGGGTGGTCTTATTTGTAAGAAGGAATCTCATGTAAAATAAATAAGTATGTACTAATATTAATGACGGATAACGCACACGTATAGGTACCTATTTTGGGAACTCTATTTGGAAAAAAATCGCAATAATAGTATATTTTTATGTTATAAAGCATAAAGCTTATTTTATTGGTTAATAATACATTTTAGATATACTTTTTAAAGAGGATTGATTTCAATCGATACATATGCCATCACATTTATAGCTATGCATATAATTTAAAAATCTAAAATAATCAATAATTCATCAGCCAACATCAGACAGTTTCATTGCATGTTTGTATATAAATGCACAAGCATATATACAATACATATAACAACGGTCAGTACTTTTGAATTTCAATAAAAATGTTAATAACTCAACGCAATTACTTTTACTCATTACGTATTCATAAAATTTGCAGTGCCAATTCAGTAGGCTGAATTAATTTTCGAAACTCTTTGGGGATAAAAAAAGGTCCAGAACGTAGCCACAATTAACGCCACAATAATTAATGTTAGCACTTCAATTATTTCAAAATTTAAATAATTATTCCGCTCGTATTGCTTGCTGCTATATTGTATATACATAATACATATACAATAAAAGATATAAAATAGCAAGAAAAAAGTTTTGCAACAAATTTTCACCTAATTCGATATTTTTCTTCTATAGCTATGTATGCAGATACATACATAATCATTTTTGTTTTGGGTACCTACATCTGTATACCTAACAGTTCTGATGTATGATTAATTAAATTGACAACAACTGGTATTTGCGTGAAATGAAACTAATAAAATATATGTATTCAATGATTTCACTTAAATACATACATCCTATCCTACCTACGTATAACAATTTTTATTAAATTTATTTTTAAAGCTTTTATATATGTATATTTTATATGACTTATAGTGCCATTAGTTCTCGAATAGTTAACCAATTTTCAATAAAGAAACTACCTTTTTAATTACTTATTTATTACAATGCAAATGTTTGCAAAGTTACACTTTTCTTTATTTACATAATGCAAATGTAACGGATAATTGGATATTTAAATTTTCATACTCCTTAGTCGCTGTTAGCGGTTAGTTTGATTGCTATACATATTTCATTATTTAACAGGCCTATTCGCATAAGATTTTATAAAACTCTAGAGCGTGAAGGCTTTCAAACCATATAGTGGGTCTGTAAGTGAGACCAACCTTTCATTTTGACCTCATGGATTGAGCATTAGTATAATTAGTTGACGTCGTAACTTTACTTTTAAGAAGTGCTGTCAATGTGGCAACACTGTCAGAAGCATGAGAGAAGGGTTGCCACTGACCAGTTAAAATCCCGAAATATAAATTGGCCTATAAATCGAGAACCGAGCCTTGTTTCACGGCACATGCATCACATACATCACTTAAAACATGCAATAAATTCTCGATCATACATCACATAAAATTTTCTATTTCACAGATTCCAAAGGATTGTATCATACTTTTTTATTAACTTCCCATTGGAAGTTATTGTAATTGGTCCGATTTGTCGAATCGAAAATTTTGACATATCTTTACGTTTCGAGCTCCCTAGAATTGGAATACATCATTTTTAGAAAGATGTCTGTGTTTGTACGTACGTTCGTACGTTCCATCGCTTTTTTTTCGCCCACCATATCTCAAGAACGAATAAAGATATCGACTTCGGATGAATTTTATTTTATAGATAGAAGTTTCATTACGTGCTGAAAGGAGTCTTAAAAAAATTAAATGAGCGGTTTTTTTTACTATAGCAGTTTTAAAAATAGTTGTTGAATTTCTTCAGTCCTTAATATCTTGAGAACGAATCATCACTCAGAGAAAAAAGCAGGTATTATCAACCAATTTCTGGTCAATCATAGCTGATTTTCAGGTTGTTATTTTTCAACTCGGTAGATCAGGTTAACTGTTTAACCAGATACCTGATTTGTAAATTTAACACTGTAATCCTGTAAGTTTTACATGCAAATAAAGTTAATTTAACATGACACAATATTCAATGCCCTGTAAATATAACATGAAAATCTGGTTATTTTAACCTGAAAACCTATAGTTAATTTAAGAGGTTTCAATGTTATATCAACCCTGTACCTAATGCCGGATTTACACGACTGGAACGCGGCCAATATAATGACAAAAAAATTAATTTGTCCATTCTTTTGTTGTTGCTTTTGTCATTATACTGGCAGTTTTCCAATCGTGTAAATCCGGCATAAGTCATGAATCTATACGCCCAAGAGCCGTCTCTTGCGCTGCCTATCACTCAACTCGTTAAGCAATATTCTGAAAGTATAGAAATTTATTATTTATTTATTTTAATTTAAAAATAATTTGTGATACTTACTTCAGTTTTGAACTGGGAACCTTTCACACACGGAGATAGCACTCATCCACTGGGCCAATTCACTACACAAAAAACTGATGCCAAATATCAAAACCTAAGTTGAAACTCATTGGATGGCATGTGTGTGTGTTTTAACACTATAGTGTCACGTTTATATGAACTGGCAAAGTGCTACTTTAACAGGAGGCCAGGTTAGATTCAAATAATTTTATTTGAATGGTCTGTGTGTGTGCGTTTCAACACTAATGTCACGTTTAAATGAACTGGCAGAGTGGATTTTTAACAGGAGGCCAGGTTAAATTCAAGTCGTTTTACTTAAATTGTCTGTGTGTGTACATTTCAGCACTGGTGTCACGTTGGAATGAACTGGCAGAGTGCTTGTTTTAACATAAGGTCAGGTAAAATACAGCAGGTAAAAATAACCACATTAAATGATAATTCAACCTGATTATGTGGTGAAACAGAAATTCATAACATACAGTGTTCGAAAAACAAGACCTCGGTTAAAATTAACACTATATTCTTGTTAAAATTTCTTGTTTACAAGAATTTAGTGTTAAAATAACAGGTCATCTTCTTAAATCAACCTGAATATGACAAGAAAGTCCACCAGGTTGATTTTGCACTGAATAAAAGGTTTCTAAAATCAGGTAAATTTCTGAATTGTCAGTCACTTTGTATGGGATTGTGCACCTCGTGAAATCAACAAGGCCCAGGTTAATTATTTACCTGATGTTTTTCTCTGAGTGATGCTATCGATTTAGGGATAATTTTTTTCTATGCATATTGACGTAATAAAGAATTGGTAAAAATATAAAAACATATCTACCCATAGTTTTTTTATACAAAAAAGTTACTAAAAATTGTTGAAAAAAGTTATTTGGCTCAAACATCTCGAGAACAAACAATGATACTGATTTCAAGATAATTTTAATTTATACAGTAGTTTATATATAAAAATTGATAAAATTTTTAAAAATATTGAATTGACTGTTTTTTTTAAAGCGAAAAAAAGCTGCAAGCAATTTTATCAATAATTGTTGAAAAATTGTTTTTTGTCTCAAATACCTTGCGAGAACTAACAATGATATTGGCTTCGGGGTGATTTCATTCTTTATACTAGATTATAATAAATTGATAAAGGATAAGTTTTGCAAAAAAAAAATAAACAAACTGTTTTTTTAAGCGAAAAAATACAAGAAACTTTACCTACCAAAAATTGTTGAACATTTTTTTAGTCTCAAATATCTTTAGAACAGATATTATGATGGGCATTGGTATAATTTTACTGTACATACTATGTAGTTCAATTTTGTAAAAAAAATTAACAAACAGTTTTTTTTATAGAAAAAAGTTACAAACATTATTCAACAATATTTTTCTCTAATATCTCGAAAGTAGTACCTCGTGGCTTGATGGTTAGTGCGTAGGACTGTCATGCCGAAGGTGTGGGTTCGATTCCCAGCCGTGCCACTTAAAACAGAAATGTTTTATTCGAGGTACTGCCTCTTGCGAGGAACTGACAAATCTTCCAAGAGTATACTTGGTCATGAAAAAGTGCTTCTCATTTAGCCGTTCGGACCCGGCGAAAAACTGTAGGTCCCCTCCATTCCTGCTAACAAACACGCACACAGGAATGGTTGTGAGTTGTAAGTCACTAGGCCCTGGTTCTCCATGAGCTGTTGCGCCACCCAATTTATTTATTTATTTATTTATATCTCGAAGGCAAACCAATCTTTGGTCTTCACTTGATTGCCTATTGAACACCTGATAAAGTTTTCGAAGATCGAGAATCAGCGATTTTTTAATAAAAAAACATTGGGCCTCTAGCTTCCGAGGGCACCAATGGGAAGTTACTAGTGTGGGTCGCACCCAGCCTCTTTTTTTAGTATGAAATTTGTACTCAAATTTCTGCGATAGTTATTAATTAATTTAACTTAATTTAGCTCACGTACTAAATAATTTATAGTGCTGTACCTTGGTTCTAAAAGGGCTATTGTCCATTTTTTCAAATATTGACTTAAGCTCACTTTTTGGCTCAGCGGAAGATGTTCTACAACTATTATAAGGGCAAATGTGCTCCAATTGTTTCTTAACAAGATACCGATGGTTATAGAAAGTTTTATTTTCAAAATTGATAAGCATTTTTAGAAATAAAAATGTAAGATTTTCGATTTATCAAAAATGTATCAAATTGGACATTGGCCCTTTTAGAACCAGGGAACAGAATGATTCCCTCAACTCTTGGCAAAAAGAACAAAAATTTAAAGAAGAAAACTTAAATTTTTTTAAAAATTTTGGATCGTGACAATTAAAAGTTTAAAGGCTGAATGCATGATATGGTAGACAAAATGCCATACACAACATGATTCACATACACAAGCTTCTTAAAATTTTTGTTACTCTAACGGTTTTAACATGCACACCGGAAAGAAGTTTTCGAACGTCTAAGGACTTACCTAAGACATTTTACCGATAAATATAAGCTTTAAGTCCCCTTTCACACGAAGAAACAAGTTGCTGGAGATTTTTTTGACGTTTTCTTTTAATCTCCTTAAAAATCTCTTGTACATTTCATACGAGGAAACAAATCTCCAGGCAATCATTGTATATAAATTCTATAGTATTCTCAAGAAGAAAAAAAGCTCGTGGCCATCTATGCGTCCAAATGTAATACTAATTTTTGTTAAGGGATTTCGGTAAGGCGAACACAGCGAACCTATCGACCAAATGTCAACATACAAAATCGTGTTTCATGAGAATACTATAGAGTGGATATACAATGAGGCAATTTCTGAAATTTCCTTTGAAAGTCTAGTGGTTGAACACACCTAAACCTAGATGTGAAAAGAAATGTCAAAAAATCTCCTCAAATCCTCGACCGGGGAGATTCTGTTCGTCGCTCTTTCCTCCTGCCCTTCTCCCCATGGAACTAAAAGTTGCTGGCAACTCAGTTTCCTCGTGTGAAAGGGCACTTGGTGTTGGAGTTATTGTCAATTCATTGACAAATTGAGACTAACACTGAGGAAGTTATCATATGGAAAGAATTATATAATACTTTGTTTGTTTAAATGTTTCATTTAATGTCGGCAATTATGTATGGAATACAACATCAGGTAAATGTCCGCCTCAATTAGTCTCACAAATGCGAGCCCTTTTGAGCACATTTTTCATTACATTCTCACATATTTCACGCGGTATTTCATTAATTTCATCACAAATATTTTGTTTGAGTTGCTCAAGCGTTTCTGGTTTGTTTGAATAAACCTTGCTTTTCAGATATCCCCACAAAAAGCAGTCCGGAGCAGTCAAATCAGTCGACCGTGGAGGCTAATCAACATAACCATTTCTTGAAATAACTTGTTGTGGAAAGAGGTCTCGCAGTAATTCCATTGTAATCCTGGCTGTATACGATGTAGCACCGTCTTGTTGATACCACATGTAAATCAAGCCCAAAGCATGCAGTTGTGGCGTTAAAAAGTTTTCAATCGCTCCCCATTCACAGTTACCGTTACGCCGTTTTTATTTTCAAAGAAGTAAGGTCCAATGATTCCTCCTGACCAAATTATAAACCAGACTGTAACTTTTAATGGATGCAAAGGTGACTGATTTCCATTGCCCAGAACCGACTATTCTGTTTATTCACATATCCATTCAAATGAAAATGTGCCTCGTTGTTTCTCCCAAAAATTTCGCAACTTTCTCATCGTCACAGCAATCGATGATTGATTTTGATAAAAAAATTTAACAATTAAAACACGTTGGTTTATCGAACGTTTTCCCATAATAAATTTGCCACATGTCTACTTCACGACTGCCAAATATGAACTGTCAAGACTAATGTTTACCAAAATGGCGGCAAAACAAAGTAGTATACCATCCCGGCGGACACCCTGTATTTCTCATAGGAGTGAGTTTTGCGTAAGAAATTAAATGTTTGACGTTTAAGCCCATTGAGTCATTAAGTAAGCCCTTATACATAAATCATAGGCCTAAAAATAAATTTTGGATGCAAAAATAATTTGCATGCAAATAATGTTGTGAGGAATATATTTTTTTTTTGGGAAGTATAAATACATATTTTGTATTCACCACACTTTAACTCACGCAAAACAATTGCCCAATTGTTTTGTTTCTTGTAGTTTTATGACAGCAACCATTTTTTTGCTCAAAACAACTGTATACTTACTTTAAATTGTGAAATATTTTTTCACAAAATTATTTTAAGGCCTTAATTGCGCTTTGCAAGTGGCCGCCCCGGCTGGCTCGAATAAATTCCAGCCGAGAGGCCCAATTTTCGACCACCAATTTTCAACACGATGGCGGATGGACTCATTCGGGTCTTCTTTGAAACTCTGCCTTTGTTCATATACAAAGACTCTGCTTCACAGCAGCAATAGCGTTTCGGTGCGCACAATATGGCGTCTCTGAGGATGCGCATTATCCACTAGAGTAAACGTGTTGCGAAACAGGGCTGTCGAAATACTGCAATTGAAGTAATTGTACTGCTTTTTGAAACTCCGTACTGCCGTACTGCTAATTCGACCAAAGTACTGCTTTTCTTTGAGAATTATTTTTCCATACAATATTTTCAAATCATAGCCCTATCCAAAAATGTAAAGTCCTTTTCATGTAATGATGACTATTTTTAAATATTATGTATATCTAACAAATAAAATTTCACAGAAAATCCCTGAAACGCCTGAAAACGTTGAGACCGATTTTTACTTGCCGTAAACATACCTTTCATAAGTAAAAACTCGGAAATCTGGCATTTTTCAAATTTTATTTTCTGCTCCGAAAAAAGGAAGTTTAAGGACTTTTGGATGACATTTGGAACAAAATACTCCCTTCACTTCAAAATGTAGTTTTAACCCATCTGTCAAGAACTAAATTATCAAACTCTATTAACGGATCTCCAGCCAAGGAAAATAACTTTTACTTCGACAAAATTCCGACAAAGCTAAATTTTGGTGGAGCTTTCTTTTGACGTCTTAAACATTTCCCAAAAATACCCTAAATTTGGCTCGGGCAAACAATTTTACTTTGGGTGAAAGGATGTAAAGTTCAGTTTTTGGTAAATTTCTGGAAAACTATTGGTTTTTAAACGCTAAAATTTGTAGCTTATGTAGTTCTACACAAAAAGATTATCATATTTTTGTTCATACTACAATTAATAGATTTAAAGAAAAACGTGCAAGAACTTTGGTGTAGCAAGTTTACTGAAACAATTTATTAATATTGCATTAATTTATAGGCAATATTTTTTGTAGGTAAGTACTATGAGTATTTATTTGTGTTTGACATTGACTACATCGATCTTCTCATTATAAAATTAAGTATTTGTGGGCAACACGCCGCCCAGGGTAAGTGGAAGGCTCCATCTTAGAAATTTTATTAAATAACTTATGGAATTTGAATTAAGAACAAAATGATGAGAAATTTTAGACGCCAGTTATAGCTATCATTGACCTATAATTTGGAGCCCTTAAGGCACTATTTTTTTTCATATACTGCAAGGGATGAATTCAACTTATTTGAGCTGTTATCTTTTTTTATCGTTTGTTCTTGCAGATGTTAACAAAATAAAATGAATATAATTTTTAATAAAAAAAAAAAAACAAATTTACTGATTAGGCTTGTTCGTGTACTCACACAAAACAGCCAGAATCTACCCAATTCTATTAAATTTAGCCCAAAACTGTTCACGTACGCAAAAAATGTGTAGTTTTTGGCAGAAGAGAACACTCACGAGAGAGTAAAAATGAAGCGTGAGTTGAGAACAACAAAACAAAACCAAAATGGTTGTTGTTTACTTTTAGTTTTGTTTTTTTTTCTTGTTAAAAGTGATTTCTTACCGATAGATAGATTCATCCTTTTTTAAATAAATTTATTTAACTATTTTAAAGGAAAAAAAATGAGACTAAATTTTTATTAATTGTGTAGTGCTTTTTGATAATATTATGAAGCTGAAGTTTTATAGCCAATTTTTTTTTTTAAATACAAAGATATTTTGTGTTTAAGTGTATTTCTTTTTTCATTCTGGAATACTGAGTTTGGGATTAACTAATACTATGTACCTAATAAAATAATACAAAATATCAAATTAAATGATGAATATAAAGTTAAAGAAGGAATTCTAATGCTGTGTGTCTTTGTTTTCTTATTTTCTTGGAAGGTTTTTTGTTTACATTCTGTTGACGTTTAAAAAGAGGTAGAAATTATTGGTTCTATGCGTTCGTGTACTTTTGCACAGTTTTGCTTCTCTATGAGAGAATTCCATCTCCACTTCTCAAAATTTGACAGACTGCCAAATTTAGCCCAGAAAGTACACGAACAAATCTTTTATTCCCACATATAACGCATTTATTCAAAAAAGTTTATACAATTTTTTAAAGCAGATCATATTGATTTAAACATAGTCAGCTTTATTTATAAGATTTTTTAAAATGGTTGACTAGTCAAATATGCTTCTTTTTATTAAATAAAATGTCAAGTTGGACAAATCTTAGATAACCATTTTCTCAGTTAGACAACTTTAGGACAGCAGTAAATAAAGTTTATTAATAACTTTTTCTAGTTGGATGGATAAGTTGGACAAAGTTAGTAAAGTTAGATAAAGTTTATAGATACGACTGAGACTTTAAGGACAAACTTTCATCTACCCCTCCCTGCATTATATGTTTTTAGGTTTGAAATTTGATCAGAAAAATATATTCAGAAATAATACACAAAGCATGATTTAAATTTTAATAAAAAAGGAAACTAGTCTTTTAAATATTTTTAAAAGGTAGATATATTTCGATGAATAGCAATAGGACTTGAAACTTGAAAAAAAAAACTATTTTTATTTTATTTTTTCTTAAATTAAAATTTACCTCTTAAAATCTGGATTTAACACTTTTTTAAATTGATCCACCACTTTTTTAAAATTGGAAGTGACAACACTGCACCAAACTGCAGTACTCTAAAGTCAAGAAGGTAATGAGACTGTGTATGGTTCTATAATTTTTGTATGAACTTTTTATTATATAGAAAACTCAAATGTATGAACGATTATATATTTTAGTGCCGTACTGCTGTGTACTGCTTTTTTTTTCCTCAAAGTACTGCTTTCTGAAATTGTGAAACGACAGCGCTGTTGCGAAACCGATCCATAGTTGCTCGAATTATCGACTCTGCTGGGCGATTATGTCGACCGAATATTGGACGCAGCGCGCGATATGCGAACCGAACCATTATTTTGGTTATAAATTTGCGCACGGTTTGTAAACGTTGTTCAGAAGTAAGTCTATTCATTATGAAATGGCAAACCATCAAAACAAACTGAGCATAAATCAAGTAACAGCTGTCAAAAAGACCAACTCCGAAAAAAGTATTGTCAGATTGAAAACCACACGTCTAAAAAAAAGACTTTTTATTAATTTTTGTTGCTTATGAGATTTGAAATATGTGGACCAAATTTAATGACGATGCTGTCATCAGTCTTGCAGTGGTCGTGGTCGTCATTTTATGAAAAAGACCATAACTTTTTTCAAGTTGGTATCATTCAGTTGGACTCATTTTGATCTATTAAAACACATTACAAAATACCCTTAAATTATGTGTCATATGCTTAGGTTATTCCAATACAAAAATTGTAGCTTGATATGATAAACTTTCATATCCCCCCTCTCCACCACATTGAAAGTAACTTTTCAAGGAACCAAAGTAGGGGCTTAGATGTAAAAGAGAATGTGCTAAGATATTTATTCAAAATGAAAACAAAAAATTTGAAAACAACGGCAAAATTAAAAAGAACATAGGCGATAGATTTTTGAAAAACCAGGGTCCTGGCATCTTTCTTTTTATTTCATTGTTGAATCGAATTCTTTTAGTGAATGATTTTTGAAAAAATCATTTTAAACCTCAAAAAACTCCAACATTTTGTTTCTTGTATTCATAATCTTCCTATCAATTTTTAAGTCGAATTTAAAAAAAAAAATATGTTTGATTTGTTGAGTATTGGCCTTCTCGCCTTAACTGTAGAGAACTAGCTCCCTCGTGCATTAATTTTTCTCTTCTGTTGCAGTTTACACCACCTACTTAGCTCTTTGACGAATATAATACCAATCTTTCTATATCTAAACAGTACAAAATAGCAAATGCAAATAACACTGTTAATAGCAAGAAAATGGAGTGAGAGTAAAAAGCTGATTAAATACTGGAATTAATTTGTCTGAATTTTTAACCGATTTAAGAAGGCCTCCAAACAAAACAAAACTATTTAACAATAACCGTCATTTATACGTTATGCGGGTATTGTATGAAGGTAACATATGCCAGCAAATATGCATAATGTACGATGTACCTACACAGGTATGTATAATCCGATGATTATTTTTTTATTTTAATTTTACTAAACTTAAGGAATACATTATTTTTGAACAAATTCTTTTTTTAGTTTAATCAAATTTCATATAATTTTCTCATGTCCAAAGTCAAACCTCAAAAAAGTAACCGAAATGAAAATTGAAACCAAAGTGCAACCATGCTCGACTTTGTTATTCCTTCTTCGATGGCAAATGGCGAACTTCAACGTAAAAAATTAGCCAACAAATTTGGTTTTGTTAAAAAAAAAAATATGTACATAAATATATATACGATGTATAAAAAAAATGCTTTAGAACTCCATGATGTCCTTATACTATTCTCTGTTCCTGTGTATCTACTTTGCATCATTTATTTAAATGCTACATCCCCGAAACTACTGATGTTAGGTATAGATATACAAATACCTAGATAGATAGAAAAGCAATGCATGTGTGATTAACAAAACCATGCTTCTGTGGACTTTGTGTCTTGTTTCTCTTTCATCTCAGCTCTATAAGATAAAGTTACTTGGTTATTTCGACGCTAACAGTATCCACGAAAGTATAAATAACTATACGTCACTTTGGGACAGAGCAATATAATACCATCATATCAAATATTACAAAAAAAAATAAACACGCCAGTGCTGCCAGCGTCGAACGAACTTGTTGCAAGATTTTGAAAAATAAAATAGAAATTAAAGACCAAATTGTTATAAAAAAGTCCTTCCATAATTCCTCCATACCGAGTTAGCGGAGGCCCCTTAAAAAGAAATTAAACCTTTTTATATTTAATGCTTTGTTGTTAAATAATTTGACGCTAATCAGGCGTAGATTAGCTTTCGTCAGGAAATTTTTTTTATGGTTTTGTTGCTTTCTTTAAAATATGCTTAAATATTCCGGCCAGGAAATCGAATCCCGTGCACTTTTTAGCGGGAACCTTTTTTATGACTGAAATTCATTCCTTGCACATTAAGGATAAAATCAAGCTTGGGAGTCATTTTTGTAATCCTGTCGCTTGGACGCCATTTTGAAAAATGGTGCCCAATTTGTAGTGTATTCAGGAAACCGAAATCTCTGGCCTTAATTTTATATTTGTAGCTTATTTTTGACATGCTAAGGATGCAATTAAGCTTGGAAGTCATTGTTCCAGTCCTATCGCTTGGCCACAGTTTTTAAAAATGGCGCCCAATTTGTATATGTAATATTTTGAAAATGCAAAACAGTTGCGGAAACGTCTCCAGATACCCAACGCGTGTTAAGAAATAACAATTTATATATTAAAAAATTGCTGTTGAGTAGACCCACCTTCGGTAAAAATGTCAATGTTGCCACTTTTCAACAATATATTTTTTTGATGTCAAAATTTGTTGGTATAGTTTTTAATGTGAAAAAAGTTGCGGAAACGGCTCCAGTCCAGACGTCAAGCGTGTGTTGGAAAAATAACGGTTGATGTATTAAAAGATAAGTGCTAAGCCATAATTTTTGTGTTGCAAAGGGTGGGACTTCCACACGGTTTAAAATTCTGGGGTATTTTTTAATACAGCTTTTGTATTACAGCCGTATTCAATACAGAAAATATTACTTTTTAATATTCCGTAAATATTAAAGAAATTTTCTAATAATTTTGTATTACATTCTAATAGATTAGTATTAAAATTGTTATTTTTAATACCAAAAGGATTAAAAAGTAATCGAATGAAATAAAATATAATCTTTTGGCATTAAAATTTAATAACTAAAGGATATGCGTACATTTTTAATACAAAAAGTATTGAAATTTAATACAAATTGTATTAAAAATATCGGGACTCGTGAATTTTTAATACAAAATGTACTAAAATTTAATAAAAATTGTATTAAAATATTCGGGATTCGGGATTCGTGTATTTTTAATACAAAAAGTATTAAAATTTAATACAAATTGTATTAAAAAATATCGGGACTCGCGTATTTTTAATACAAAATGTATTAAATTTTAATACAAATTGTATTAAAATATTCGGGATTCGGGATTTGTGCATTTTTTATACAAAAAGTATTAAAATTTAATACAAATTGAATTAAAATAGCAAGATGCGTATACTTTCAATACAACAGTATTAAAATCTAATACAATTTGTATTACAACAGGAAGCCATTACAAGCAAGCATCAGCCATATTTAAATATGAACATGAAGCATATGTTTTTAATACCAAAGTATTAAAATTCAATACAAATTGTATTAAAACAGCAATAAAACAATAAATAAACAATTTAAATATGCATTATTTTGAAGGTGCGTTGAAATATTTCGAGGTAAAATATACAAATTAGTAGATAAAATTTCAATCGCATTAAGATTTTAGTTCTCACATATGTGAAAAAAATAAATATAATAATGCCACCATTAATTGACTTAGAAGATAAATACTCTTAGAAATAAAGTCTTTCATTACTATTAGTTTTGTAATACATTTTGTATTAATTTTCATGAAAAGCATCTAAAAATTAAATTTCAAGAAATAAAATATTATATTATAATACCTTTGTATTATTAAAATATAATACAGATTTCGTATTCCTTTGTAATATCTGATATTATTAAGTTTTAATATATTTTGTATTAACTTCCAAATTTTAATATTTGTCAAGTATTAAATTTCAATATATTTTTGGTGTTGTCATATATGTAACCCAGAAAATATTAAAAAGTACCCCAAAATTTTTAACCGTGCACTTTTTTGGAAATTTTTAATATTTTGAACATGAAAAAAGTTTCGGAAACACCTCTAGTTGCCAAAGGCGTATTTCGAAATTAAGGGTTGACGTCGTCGTTGAGTAGAAACACCTTCGGTTAAAATGTCAGTATTTCCACTTTTCTGGAAAATCCTTTATGTCAAATTCAAACGACTTTTTAAACATGTGATAATCAAGCCTTTGGCCTATCTTTGCTCCAAAAAAGTTATAGTCATTTGGGGTAGGACCACGCAGTGGGTAAGAGCGTGCACTGCTAATTTCTCTGACTGTGTACAAAAATTAAAACAAACAAAGAGGAAATCAGTGACTTGCATCACATCAACGAAGTGTAGGTACCTTCCGACATTTAAGGCTATAGATTGCTGAAACTCAATACCCTTAACAGACTTGAATGACATGAGATCTATGATTCGTTTCATTACATGGGTGTCACAATCCCTGGGGTATCACAATGGATCTACATTGATCTAAGTGTGAAGGTTACAAGATCAGTTGTCAGCTCATTTACCTAACCATATTACATCAACACACATTATTGTAAGTGTTGCCGTTGTTTTTTAATTGACTGTTTTCTAATTTATGCAATTATTTTATTAAATTGCCCATCCCGTCCAAGTGGGAGGAGATATTACCCCCCTCAGTGGGATTTTTTGTTTACTTCCCACCTACATGTTCTGAATTTTTGGCAGATTTTAAGCGAATTTCCTAGTACATATGTATATGCAAAAAAAGGGCAAATTTAAATTACCCCAACAGGACTATAAGAGATGAAAATAAAAATCTGAAAAAATTAGGGATTTTTTTTTCGTCATTTAGAGCCGATTTAGGCCCATCCGCGATGACATTTTTTTAACGACACCCTAATGTACATAGAGTGGGAAAGAATTTCAGTTTGGCAAAAACTAAACTTTATTCTTCACTACTATACTTCTTCCTCCTTAATTCTTATTGAAATCTTTTATTATTTTACGAGCCCGTACCTAACCCTAACCTAACCTATACGTCAAAATAAAAAAATTCTTGTATCTAAAAAAGTTTTCCATCAACCAGAGCCAAAATGCTTTATTACAGAAAACTTAATTCCAGTTCGTTATCCTGGTCACCCGAATGCACATGTCGACCAATCTCTATGTACATATATACATACACACAGTTCTGTCTCCGTATAGCAAAAAACACACACAAAAACCACTGCATGTACTTTACTGGAGTAAAATTACACGTTAAATTTTGTGTTGCAATCTGGACAACCAGCCACAAGCAAAACGAAAGATCTGTGTCAAAGTTCACAAGGAACATTCACACACAAGACCATAGAAGAAGAAGGACACGACAATAGAGATAAGTTCTGATTTCCTGATAATATTCATGAAATTCGTAATAATAATTGAGAACTGGATTATGGTCAGGTATCTCTATTAGAAAGTTTTAACATGACTTGGAACACTTTTCCAGTTAGTATAGATAGGAACGTTGTGTCCAGGGTTCGGTTCAGTTGGATTAACTTATATCTCAATTTCAGTGGAGCTTAATTGTGTGCCTTGAACAAACACTTCCATGCAAATTATTATGTATGGTTCGTTTTTAAATGTTGATAAGAGAAAGTTAAACAACTTATATAAATAACACTGTTCAATAAGAATTCGAAACAGGTGGGCTTTGTTTATCTTAATTGTTAATTTTCAAAGAACTTCAAATATTGGAATTTGGTATAGGTATAGGTATCTTTTCAATCAAAACTGCAGGTAACTAAATCAGCTTCTAGAGAAAGGAGCAAATATTTACAAGGAACATTGGGAATTGAGTGTTTGTTGCCTTAAAGTTGCTTAGCTTAGAGTAAAAAGGATTTTTAAATTAAATGTTAACAATAAGATAGATTATCTTAAAAGTTATATTAACTTAACTTTTAGTAAGAAAGTAATCAATTCAAGAATTCACTTGGGAATTAAATCGTTGCGCACATTTTGAAGTAAACTTCAGTTTTGGAAATACTAACTTACTTACTAACTTAAGGTGGCGCTACAGTCTTGGGTGGACCAGGGCCTCAACCAACAAGTATCTTCCAGTCGGCTAAGTTTCTAGCTAGCTGTCTCCAGTTTCGCACGCAAAATTGGTTGAGGTCCTCTTCCACTTGCGTGACTTACGTTTTTCCTAACTCCAAGAGTTTAAAAAAAAACAACTTTATTCTTTGAAGTTCTATAATCAAATGCACAGTGTCAAAGTTTTATTTTCATAACCTGGATAAAATAGATACATACATACATATTGAGTTTAAGGTGTGAGAACGGAAACCAAAAGAGTATCTCACACCTGAATTTAAGGTTTTAATTTACATTAGTTGAAAAATATTTAAATGAAAATAATTATTTGATGACGATGAAAATAATATTTGATTACAATTGAAAGGTTATGATTACATTAATGTATTAATATATATTTATATTATATATAGATATACAGATATATAGATACATAACTAAAAGAGTATCTCACACCTGAATTTAAGGTTTTAATTTACATTAGTTGAAAAATATTTAAATGAAAATAATTATTTGATGACGATGAAAATAATATTTGATTACAATTGAAAGGTTATGATTACATTAATGTATTAATATATATTTATATTATATATAGATATACAGATATATAGATACATAACTCCTCCCCCCTTAGTGAAGCGACTGCCAGAGGATGTTTGTCCTTGAAGGAGCGATTGGTGTATTGCTTTGTGGATTTGATTCTTCATCGATCTTGTTAACGTCTTGTGTATTGGTAAGTTTTGGTGATTGGTATTTATCTCGATAAAAGTAAAGTACTGCAGCTATCAATGCGAAGAGTACTGTTATTGATACTATGGTATAGATGTTGTAAGTGGATTTTGTAGTCAAGAGTGTTATTTCTTCTCTGTTCTGCAGTTGGTTTGATAACAAGTTTTCCAGTGTTAGGTGGTATGTTGTTGTTTTGGACTTTATTTCTCTACGTGTTGGAGGATGAATCACAATTTGGTCAAAAAAGGTGTTTACTCTGGAATCATAGATAATATTATTTATTGTTATGGTACAGTTTGAAAAATGAATAAGAACTGTTCCGTAGATTATATAATTTTGGATGCTGCATGTTGTGTTCAATGAGACATTTTGGACATTGACGAGAAGTATGTAGTTTGGTTCGGGTTGAGTTATGGAAGTGTGTTCTGTGTCATTTATCAATTTACAGCTAGCTGGTTGATTTTTGATGATCTCTGGTATGCAATTTGGATAATCGGTTTGTAAACCGTGTCTTTTACAGTAGTAGATTCCTTCCAGTTGACTGCATTCTTTATTGTAGTATTGTGCCTCAAGTTCGTTTAAAGCGGTATATGGGTAGGTGGAAATAGTAAGAGTTTTGTTAATGGGTAAAGGGATTAAATGGTAAAAGGAATACATATTGTTAGAAATAACTGGTATACTAATGCTAAATATTATATTAGTATTGTTGTAGTAAGCTTTTAAATTCAAAAATTCATATATCTGTTCATCTGATGTTAAATGAATAAATTGATTTTCTAGGAAGAACCTTATTTCTTTTAATTCAGATTTACTTAATATTTGTTTAGATATGATATCTAGGCGGGCTAAAGTAATAGCTTCTCCAATATCATTTAAGTGATTTTGGAGTAGGTCAATGTTAAAGTTGATTCTGTGAATATACTGCAGTTGAATGAGTGCTGCTTGAGTTGTTGTGATTGAATTATTTATATTTTTCTGTTGAAGACTTAAGAATGCTTTGATTAAATTTTGTTGGTTATTGACATGACGAGTGATATTTTCAAATCTTTCTATCATCCTTTGATTAATTCCTATTTGTTTGTTAGATTCGGTTTTAAGGATATTCTGATTAAGTTCTATTGTTTCTAGCTCTTGGTTTAGTTTTAATGCATCATTGTCATCCATATTACCTGTGATAGTTTTTATGAGTGTACCCAAACCATTGATTATGCCTCGTTTTTGTCGTTGAAGAGGTACAATGGTTTCTAATTTGCGTTCTAGTTCTTTAAGTTTCATTTCTGTTATGTCTATTGTTTCGCTATTAAGGTCTTGTTTATTTAGAATTGTTATAGATTTTTTTATTTCATTTACGCTTTCGACGTAATTTTGTAATTTAACTATATGTATATACTTTTTTTCAGTTTCAATAATTCGTGCGGCTCCTAGTCTGAGTGGTAAGAGTCCATAGCTGTCAGTTAAATTATGGATCTCCAGGTGGTATGCTTGTGCACCCATTAGTAGTATTGTTGTCAGGAATCTGAAATTTACGTTTTTTCTTAATACGGCATTTATGTAATTTCTTATTGTCGTTAGTAATAACTGTCAATCTATTGTTAGCTTGGACTTTTTGTTTCTTATATCGTGGAGTAATTTTATTTCTTCTACATTCTTTTCGATAAATAACTTCTCCTATCTCAAGATTAGTTGGGGTTTCCCTATCCTTGTTTATTTTTTCTATATTTTTATCTCTTTTGGTTTCTAGGGATTTTTTAATGGACTCGAAAAGTTCTCTTTGAAAGGCATTGAGTTTTTGTAGGTAATCGTGTTTGTCGCTGTATGTCAGGGTTCGATTGAAGTCGTATGTTCGACCATAGAAAAGTTCGTACGGTGTGTAATTCGTCGAAGAGTGAATCGCATTATTGTAGGTAATAATGGTTTCGTAAAGTATGTCTTCATGTTCTTTGTCTTTATGTTTTTCTTTAATAATTCTATATATCTCGGTTAATGTTGAATGCATCCTTTCTACAGGAGCATTACTTGTAGTTTGTTGGAAAGAAGTGACATGAACTTCGATATTGAATTGTTTGCAAAAATCTTGGAAAATATTTGATGTGAACTCTGATCCTTGGTCACATATAATTTTCCTTGGTATACCGTGAAGGCTTATAAAATGTTGAATTTGTTTTACTATGTTTACGCTATTGCGGCTTGGTAAGGTATAAGCTGCCCCGAATTTAGAAAATTTGTCAATGAGAGTAAGGACACTTTTGTTGTTGATGGAATATACGTCTGTGTGTACTATGTCAAGTGGTTTTAATGGTATTTCTGTTTTTCCAAAGGTAACTATGGGAGGTCTTCTTTCGTATTTTTGTGTCTGGCATGTGGTACAATTATTAATTGTCTTCATTATTTTATCCTTCATATGAGGAAAATAGTAATCTCGTTGTAGGTGTTGGTATGTTTCGGTGATACCTCTATGGTTGGATTTGGTATGGTAATCGGAAATAATTCTGTCTTGTTCATCACTTTCGATGATGTCAAGCAAAAGTTTCTTACATCTCAATAACCGGAAAGTTTTGCTTCTAGCAAAAAATTTTGAATAGACCTGTTGTATCAATTTAAATGTTTCGTCATCTGTCATTATTGCAACGAGTTTATTTGCAGGAAGGTATTCTTTGAAAAATGAAATAATATCATTTTCAGAAAATGATTTTCGTCTAAAAATTCGCCTTTGCTTTTTTCTAAATAAAATTTTTAATAAATTTTGGGATTGGTTATCTGATGATTTCTGTAATATTATTTGCGAATTAAATTCATTAAGAGATTTTTCTGCTATAGGGATACCATCGTCTAGATTTTCTTCAGCTGAATGTATGGTGGCAGCTGTTGTATCATTCAGATTTAATTCTATTGTATAACAGCTTTGAAAACCACCGAGATTTGTAGGTTCTGTTGGGACATAATTATTTAGATCGTCTGTACTTTCTATTTGATTATTTATCTCGTCAATATTATGGAACTGAGCGTTTTGCCGAAAAGTGTTCGTTTGTCCAGATTGGGATTTCTTTATTAATGTTTGAGCCGAAAGTGTGTCCATTGGTTCTGTTTTAGTGGACGTTGGTTTTGGTTGGTGAACATTATTTGTGTATTGTGTACTAATTGGTTTTTGATAATAAGGTTGTTGTTGAGGTCTATATTGTTGGAATTGTTGGGGTCTGTATTGTTGTGGTTGTTGAGGTGTGTATTGTAGTTGAGGTTGATACTGTTCTTGTAATCTGTACTGTTGTTGGAAAATTGGTGGTCTCGTGCTCGACTGAGCGAATTTCTGATTATTAAACATTGGCTGTACGGGGTTCGAGGTGGTTTGTTTGAAAGGAATATTTTTTATTGGGAAGTAAGATGGATGGATGGATGGGTTTGGCAAAGGTTTGTGTTCGTATCTAAAATAAGCCATGTTTTGTTCTTTGATACAATTAGCAAACGCTTCTGCTAAGGAATTAGGTTTCATGGATCTTATTGTAGAACCTATCGGTTCTTTTAATCCAGTTAAAAATATGTTTAGGCACATTTCACTATATAAGTCTCCTTTCGCTTTCACAACATTAGGATCATTATTATGGATTTGGATGTGATTCCTTATTGTAGAATAAATTTCTATAACTTCGCTATAAAACTGTTCTATAGACTTATTGTGTTGGCGTAAATTATGTAGATCTTTGATTAATGAAGTTTCATTACGCTTATCGGCGTAGTGAAGAATAAGGTTAGCCTTAATTTGAGACCACTCTAAAGGTGTTCCATACATATTGAGGACTTCGTTAGCCGGTCCATCTATTTTATTTCGTATGGCTCTGAGCAATAATTTTCCATAATTGATATCCGGAACTGTCGTTACTAACAACAGAATTTCCTCGACATTAGTCAAAAACTCGTAAAGAAGCCTTGGATTGCCGTCAAATCGTGGAAGATCTTTGATGGCATCAGGTATTCTTAATGAGTTGAATAATTCGGTAATAGGGTTAGCCATGTTAATGTGAGTAATTAGTTCAGGATTATTTGTTTCGGTTTCCAAATTGTTACCAACCGAAGGATTAAATACTTCAGAAAGATTCTCTATTTCACTCGTAATACCTATTTCACTTGGATCAACGTTTAAAACTACCTTCTCCAATTCACTATTATTTTGAGTACTATCATCTAATAAAATATTATCACTATTTATTCTATAATACGGTCTAGATCTTAATTTATTAATATATTTATTTGGCATTAGTTCAGTTAAATTTAATGATTAGGAAGGGAAAAAAAAATTAGGAAAAATATTAACGAACTTGACTTACAATATCGCCATTGGTCGATGAATTCAGTATTCTCCCGGATTCTATGATGACCTTGTTTGATGAGTTCGGTATTCTGCCGTACTATTTAAATGATGACACGTAGGTTTCTGGAACCAAAGAGTTGAAACTCAGCCAAACTACTGTTTGTGTTCCTTGCACTTTATTAATTATATATCGTAACTTTTCGTCACTTATATCAATAAGCCGTTGATATTGAATTGTTTATTTAACCGGTGTTTAAAACATTCACGACGTTTAGGATACGAATTAATTATTGTATCTGTTTGTCACTTATATCAATAAACCGTTGATATTGAATTGTTTATTTGCACCAATATTTAAAACATTCACGACGTTTAGATTACGAATAGGATTTATTTTGCAATCCTACCGACTGCGCCACTTACGTTTTTCCTAACTCCAAGAGTTTAAAAAAAAACAACTTTATTCTTTGAAGTTCTATAATCAAATGCACAGTGTCAAAGTTTTATTTTCATAACCTGGATAAAATAGATACATACATACATATTGAGTTTAAGGTGTGAGAACGGAAACCAAAAGAGTATCTCACACCTGAATTTAAGGTTTTAATTTACATTAGTTGAAAAATATTTAAATGAAAATAATTATTTGATGACGATGAAAATAATATTTGATTACAATTGAAAGGTTATGATTACATTAATGTATTAATATATATTTATATTATATATAGATATACAGATATATAGATACATAACTAAAAGAGTATCTCACACCTGAATTTAAGGTTTTAATTTACATTAGTTGAAAAATATTTAAATGAAAATAATTATTTGATGACGATGAAAATAATATTTGATTACAATTGAAAGGTTATGATTACATTAATGTATTAATATATATTTATATTATATATAGATATACAGATATATAGATACATAACTCGTGCGCCACCTTTTTAGCTGTCCCACGGGGTTGGATTCAAAGTCTTTCCGGGCTGGAGCATTGATGTGCATTCGCTCTAGGTGAACCCAGCCATCTCAGTCGTTGGCTTTTCACTTTTGTAGATAGGTCGGTGCCACTGTACAGCCCGTACAGTTCGTTGGTTTATCTTCTTCTCCATTACCCATCTATGCAGACGGGACCAAAAATCACCCGGAGAATTTCCTCTCAAAACAGTCTAGCGTGCTCTCATCAACCGTTAACAGTGTCCATGCCTCTGCACCATACATCAGGACGGGGATAATAAGCATCTTATACAGGGACAGTTTATTTGCTCGATAGAGGGCTTTGCTTCTCAATTGCCTTCTTAACTCAAAGAAACAGCGATCAGCAAGATAAGTTCTTCGTTTGATCTCACCACTGGCATCATTCGCTGAGTTTATAGCGGATCCTAGGTAGACACCAACTCTGACCACCTCAGATTATAGCCGTCTATAGTGACGTTCTGTCGAAGACGTCAATGTTGGGTGTCCTTTCTTGTTGACAGCATGTATTTCGTTTTGCTTTCACCCGCCGTTAAACCCATCTTCTTGGCTTCCTTCTCAATACTCACGAAGTCACCACTGACATCACGCTTAGTTTGTCTGATTATGTCAATAGCCCTGTTTTTTAGTGCATTTTTATCTTCGCTTAAAAAAAAGTAGCATGTTAAATACAACAACAATACGGAATTATACCAGTTTGTTGTTGTAATTAACATGCTACTTTTTTCTAAGCGAAGATAAAAATGCAGTAAAAAACAGGGCTAATGTCGTTAGCGTAAGCGAGTAATTGGATACACTTTTGAAAGATTGTGCCTCTAGTATTGACGTGAGAGTTTTGCACTATTCTTTCAAGAACCATGTTTAAGAAATCGCATTACAGCGTTTCTTAACCTTTTTACCTCAAAGTTGTCCAGAGGATCGCCTTTCTTGAGGATCGGACAAACAATGCTGATGAAGATCCATTCATCGAGCATGCTTTTCTCCGACGATATTTTGCAGATGAGCTTGTTCATTCTCCTTCCTTTTCTTATCCGGCCCCTGATCCATGAGATATTTCGGTCTTCCATCGGTTGCGGTCCCTCGCACGCTCCCTCCAGTCATCGAGACCAAGCGCTCTTGCGTCTGTGACCGCCTGGTCACTGTGGCGGAGGTTCGGTCCTCTGGGTCATCTCGAATCAGGGGCCTGAGAATCGCAGATTTTCTTGGCTGGAGCGTTTTGTCCATTTGCTCGATATGGCCAAACCAGTGTAGTCGACGTGTTTTGGCTCTTCGGACTACATCCACGTCTTGTTACAACTCGTTCAATTTACGATTGAATTTTCTCCTTCACTCGCCCTCTTCGCATATAGGACCAAATATCCGCCGAAGAATTTTTCTCCTAGAAGTGCCAAGTATCAATTCCCGTTTTTAACTTATCGTCCAGCACTCGGTGCCGCCGTAGAGTAGAAATGGTAAAATTAGCGTTTTATATAGCATGCACTTTGTTAGGAGCCAGGTTCCGCGGGGGAATGGCTAGAAAGGAGTTTTGAAACCACATGATAATGCATCTCCTTGTCTGAACCCTATTCAAGTCTGGAATAACTCGGATGAGCTGTTACCCATTTGTATGTTGCACCGCATATTTTGTAACGTCATGCGGCATAGCTGGAATTGTTTTTTTGGGATCCTGAGTTCCGACATCGCCAACAGTGCTGGTGCATACTCGTAACTATTGATTCAAAATAGCTTTTAATGGCCTTTAGTGCTATAAATTGGCGTTTCGTTCGGCTTACTCACTTGAACTCATCAGTGACATAGTGAGGGCTTTGTCATACGCAATTTATATTAAGTTCAGTTCAACTTACATGAATTTTTCAACGAAAATCCACTGTAAACTATATCCAACAAGATTAGAATTCCTAATCATTAAGCTGGAAGTTTTTTTGCCCTGGGCCAGGCATAGTTTCTATATAAGAAGGTTTTATAATACAAATCCTATATACTACTGAAATAAATCAGCCAAGTAAAAGACTTAGCATTATGGATTGGACTTGTTGAATTATTGATTCAAAATAGCTTTTAATGGCCTTTAGTCCTATAAATTGGCGTTTCTTTCGGCTTACTCACTTGAACTCATCAGTGACATAGTGAGGGCTTTGTCATACGCAATTTATATTAAGTTCAGTTCAACTTACATGAATTTTTCAACGAAAATCCACTGTAAACTATATCCAACAAGATTAGATTCAACAAGTGCAATCCTTAATGCTAAGTCTTCTACTTGGCTGATTTATTTCAGTAGTATATAGAATTTGTATTATAAAACCTTCTTATATAGAAACTATGCCTGGCCCAGGGCAAAAAAACTTCCAGCTTAATGATTAGGAATTCTAATCTTGTTGGATATAGTATACAGTGGATTTTCGTTGAAAAATTCATGTAAGTTGAACTGAACTTAATATAAATTGCGTATGAAAAAGCCCTCACTATGTCACTGATGAGTTCAAGTGAGTAAGCCGAACGTAACGCCAATTTATAGGACTAAAGGCCATTAAAAGCTATTTTGAATCAATAATTCAACAAGTCCAATCCTTAATACTAAGTCTTCTACTTGGCTGATTTATTTCAGTAGTATATAGAATTTGTATTATAAAACCTTCTTATACTCGTAACTAATTCATCGCCAGCCGCTTTGAATAGCTCAGCTGCAAGGCCATCAGCTCAAGCAGCATTATTTGACTTAAGCTTATATTACGGGAGGCAGATGGGAATTTGAAAAGTCATTTCATACCGGCTGAAAATAATACCAACAATAGTTTTCCACATTCACATAAGACATCTGACCTTCAGCTACTCCGGAGGTGGTGGGTCTAGGAGTAATGGGGTCCTGAAGTTGTTAAAAAAAATTTTGTTTTCAAGTCATTTCATACCGCTCCAAAATTTGTGGGATAGTTGTTCAGGTGATTCAGAATTGTCAGCTGCATGGGGGGCGGGGGATTATACGTCAGTCAGGTGCATGAACTGGTAATTTTTGTTTTTAAATAAAGTCATTTTATACCTTATGAAATTTACGGAGCTGAATATTGATGCTTCATAAATAATGAAAACAACCGTCAGCTGTTTGGCTAACGGGGAAAGACCGTCAGTCGGCGTCTTAAACATTCTTCGCCTATAGCAGTTCTGTGCATTTCACATAACTGTAACATATAAAGTAACGACCTTTACCTTCACAAACATTCAACTGATACCAGTTTTTATAAAAAGTTCGTTCCGGAAACCGAAACCATTGATGGATACCGGGGGAATCATAACCCTCCCCCTTTTCCAGGGACTTTACCGAGTTAAAAATTAATTTAAAATATGTATAAGAAATCAATTGTGATTTCACCACAACAAATTAACTAGAAACATTTTTATTTCGGTAGTCAATTATCTGTATACAGGGTGTCCTGTAAATAATGGATAACCTTGCAACTGGTTGTAGCAGGCATTATGACCTTTCCAGAAAAAAATATGAAAGTGGTTACTATGTTATGATGTTTTTTTCAAAAGTTGTTAACAAGTACTACTTTCCTCAAATACGTGAACGCTACGACCATGGATGAACAATTTTTACTATTTTTTTATTTTTGTAATATTCTAGAATAACTGTTGTATTGGATGGGTGGTAAAATTTAATAGTAGTTATTGCATTTTTTTTATTATAATGTTTTAAAATATTTTTTTCAGTACAAAAATGTATTTTCAAAAAAGTTTGACCACCTCTAATAAATTAAAATTGTATGAAAACATGAATGGCCAATTGCTAAAAAAGTTGTCTATTTAATGCACTTTCCAAAATGGTATAACACATGCTTGTGTATAAACAAAATAACCAAGAAAATTTGTCAATCATCTAATAAAGCAGCTTTTAACATTTTCGCAACATGTCTACCAAAATGTTACAATAACCTCCAAATTTGGGTTGTACAAAGATTTTCTCTTTTGTTGTGTAAGGGGGTTCATTGCAAGTATAAAACTCGATTTAAGGTGTTGAAAGCCCCACCATTTGGCCACCATATTGAAAAACGAGTTCAAAAAAGTTTTCCGTGGCAACTTAAATTTTATTAGTCTTAGAAAAAAAAACTTTGGTACAAATTTGTGGCAAATTCAACTCTCTTCAATTTATGTTAACACACTTTTTACCCTACAGTTATAAATATAAAAGTTATAATCAAAATTTAAACATTGAAAAAATTCATATGTTTTTAATTATAACTTTTTTATTTATAACTTAGGGTAAAAAGTGTGTTAACATAAATTGAAGAGAGTTGAATTTGCCACAAATTTGTACCAAAGTTTTTTTTCTTAGACTAATAAAATTTAAGTTGCCACGGAAAACTTTTTAGAACTCGTTTTTCAATATGGTGGCCAAATGGTGGGGCTTTCAACACCTTAAATCGAGTTATACACTTGCAATGAACAATCTTACACATCAAAAGAGAAAATCTGTCCAATCCAAATTTGGAAGTTATTGTAACATTTTGCGAAAATGTTAAAAGCTGCTTAATTAGATGATTGACAAATTTTCTTGCGGTTATTTTCTTTATACACAAACATGTGTTATACCATTTTGGAAAGTGCATTAAATAGACAACTTTTTTAAGCAATTGGCCATTCATGTTTTCATACAATTTTAATTTATTAGAGGTGGTCAAACTTTTTTTAAAATAAATTTTTGTACTGAAAAAAATATTTTAAAACATTATAATAAAAAAAATGCAACAGTTATTCTAGAATATTACAAAAATAAAAAAATAGTAAAAATTGTTCATCCATGGTCGTAGCGTTCACGTATTTGAGGAAAGTAGTACTTTAGGGTGTTTCATTTTATAAGGCACAAAATAAAATGTTAAATTTTACCTGACTTTGCTCATGCCCCGAGTCTCTCTGACAAAAACGATATTTTTGCCAAATTTCAAGAAGATTGGAGAATATTTAGAGGTTGCGCATTTTGATCACTTTTTTAAAAGTAGGCAAAAATAGGATTTTTACATTTTTTGCAGCTTTTAGAGAAAATGAGTTTTTTTTTATAAGAACACAAAAGTCTAGCTCCCATTACCCTTAACGGTGAGTTGATCTTCAAAAAAAAAAAAATTTGTTGCATCAGTTAGGGCAGGGGTAAGGGGATAGGTGAACCCCATGCAGTCAATTCCGGTAATTTAATCAAAAGAGATCCCTACCAATAGAGGACAAGCAATTTCTTTTGGCCAAAATTGGATTAAATGGATGTAATATGTGACATATTGTTTAGAAAGGACAGCACTGTGTATTACACAGTTATGTAACAAAAGACATTTTACATAGTAAACGATAACTGTAAGATAGGGTTATCTCTCGAGGAGGTGACGTGAATTGGCCACCAAGATCGTGAGATTTGCCCCCATTAAACTTTTCGTGGGGTTTTCTGATGTCGCAGGTCTATGCTCATGAGCCGCAATCAACTGATGCCCTCAAAGTCAAAATAATTTTGGCCATCGTTCAAATTCAGCCCGAACTATGCAACAAAGGCATTCAAATTTCGACGTCTCGGATCCTTGCCAGTGCGCAGCCGTGGCAGATATTTTGAACAATGTCATATTCCATATTATATATTTACTATAGCATACTTATAGTCCCTTCAAAAAATAATAACAATTTCGTTAATACCACACACACAGCTTGTTTTATTCCATTTCAAAGTCGACCTGCCCTCTCTAATTGGTAAACCGTGTAGGCATAACGCTCGAAGTTTGAAGGTGCAGTTCGAAGAGAAATTATTTTAAAAAGAATTGAAGGTAGGGATGTCACAAATTAACAAAATGTAGTTTAGATATTAGATTGTACTTGTAGACACACACAACCTTCACAAGATGAAACAAGTGCATGAGAAGCCCTTTAATACAAAGGACTTCAATATTAGAAAACTCAATAGTTTCAGATAAAAGTGATCAAAATGCGCAACCTCTAAATATTATCCAATCTTCTTGAAATTTGGCATACATATCTTTGACATCACTTAGACTCGGGGCGTGAGCAAAGTCAGCCAAAAATCACACCTTTGGAAATATGAAACACCCTATAGTACTTGTTAACAACTTTTGGAAAAAACATCATAACATAGTAACCACTTTTATATTTTTTTCTGGAAAGTTCATAATGCCTGCTACAATCCAGTTGCAAGGTTATCCATTATTTACAGGACACTCTGTATACAGATAATTGACTACCGAAATAAAAATGTTTCTAGTTCATTTGTTGTGGTGAAATCACAATTGATTTCTTATACATATTTTAAATTCATTTTTAACTCGGTAAAGTCCCTGGAAAGGGGGGAGGGTTATGATTCCTATGCCCTCCCTGTATCCATCAATGGTTTCGGTTTCCGGAACGAACTTTTTATAAAAACTAGTATCACTTGATTGTTTGTGGAGGTAAAGGTCTGAAATGACTTGAAAACAAAATTTTTTTTACAACTTCAAGACCCCATCACTCCTAGACCTACCGCGGGCGCGTCGACCGACTTGCATTTTTTTATTGTTCGATTGTAATCTTCCACATACAGTAGGAATCATTCGGGGTAAAATGACTACTTAAAATTAACGCTGCCTCCCGTACTATTAGAGATAACTACCTTTACTTCGTCGAGATGGAGTCCAGCTTAAATGGTGTAATCTGCATTGTAGTGGAACTCGGTTCGTCATCGCCGTTATACAATTTGCAGAAATGATTTTTCCATATCCTCAGCACCGACTGCGATTCTACCACGATGTTCCCTTGATCATCTTTGCAGGCTTCGGTTCGGGCCTTTTAACTCTTGGAGGTTCTTTTTACTTTTAGGTAAAGCTCTTGAACTTCATTCCTGCAATGGCATCCCTCTACTTCCTCGATCGCACGCTTCTCACGTACATTTACGGTGTCATACGCATCGTATGTAATCTTACCACAAATTACAGTATCAAAATAGCTTATAAGACTGTTTTATGAGCTCATTGTAGAAAATGACCCACAAAAGTTCAAGGGATATTGTATGTTATATTATCCAAACTACTGCTTAGGCCCATTTGTTGATACGAAACTTAAATCATTTAAGTAGAACATAAGCACTTATGTGACAGTTTACGCAGAGGAAAAAGTAGAACATAAGCTTTTAAGTAGAACATAAATGCTTAAGTATCGTATCAGCAAACGGGTCTTAAACTGCTATTGCTGATACCAAAATTCTTCTATTCTGTTCCAATATAATAGGAAGGTATATAGAAGATTAATATTCAAAACAAAATGTCTTTTTTATTCCATCATTTTGGAAATAGCCCAAATACCTAATTAAATTAAACGAATTTGTTTTAAGTATTTTTGAATATTATGAAGTATAACTTTTGGATAATACTCACTCTTTATTTCATTTACAAAACCAAAAATCCATAGTTCGTGGAAGAATCGTGCTTTTGATGTTTCTCAAGTAAAATAAACCTCATTTTCTTCAAACTGATAATATCATCGTATTTTAATGGATTAACTTTCTTCATAATTTATGTGTAAGAGCCGTTAGAGTACCCTTGCCTTGGCTGTAAAAGCAAAAGCTTATCTGGTAAATAGTCTGTGATCACGGCTCACAAGTTCATCAAGGTGATGAGTTATTTGAAAATTGTTTTTAATGGAATTTAATCA
Organism: Dasysyrphus tricinctus; assembly: GCA_963921185.1. NCBI lineage: Eukaryota > Metazoa > Arthropoda > Insecta > Diptera > Syrphidae > Dasysyrphus > Dasysyrphus tricinctus. The sequence goes on along the minus strand of OY992530.1, from coordinate 136,147,055 downwards.
AGATTTCTTGAAGGGAAAATTTTCTTTCACGCAGTTACTGTTTTATTCAAAAATAAAAAAATATTACCTTTTACTTTTGAAGCAAGAGTTTATTTTGAGAATAAAAATGTTGGAAGTATTTACCTACAGTTTAAGTATAGTTCTTTGATTATATTGAGGATATACCAATTATTATTATACACAGAAAATAAAAATGCACGACTGAGTGCATTTTTTTCTTGTGTTCAAGAAGTCTATAATTAAAAAAAAGGATTGTTTATAAAAAATATAGATGAAAATTGTTTAAAAGCATGGGACTAGTTCCTAAAAATGGCTCAAACCACGCCTTCACCCAAAAAATCTTCGATGTAAATTTTACAAAATCATCGGCTTAGAGTGAAAAGTGTCCAACTCTACATTTTATTGTTTTTTGATCATTATACAGGGTGTCCCGGACCTGAGTGGAAGACTTTTAGTGTGTGGTTCTTGGTTATTCTAAGAAAAAAAATGTATAGGGGGAAAGTTATTTCTCCCTTCCTGTGGTTACTGAAACATTGACCTTAAATGCAGAAACAAACATTTAAAATCAAAGAAAGCAGATCTAATAATATGTTATAGTTTTTTAGAAATCTTATAGGTACTCCATTGATGCATTTGGTTTTTAAATCAAATTGTTTAAGCAAGTAGTTTTTGATGAATTAAATTTACTAACTTCCTCCCGATCCATGAAGGGTCTCTGTCTGAGATATTGCGGTCTGCCAACGGTTGCGGTCTCTCACACGCTCCCTCCAGTCGTCGAGACCAAGCGCTCTTGCGTGCTTGCGTCTGTGACTGCCTGGTGCCTAGCATAGGTTTGGTCTTCCTGTTTGTCTCGAACCTGGGGACTTGGATTCGAAGACTTTATTGGCTGGAGCGTTGTTGTTCATTCGCTCGATGTGGCCGAGCCAGTGTAGTCGACGTGTTTTGGCTCTTTGGACTACATCTACATATTGGTACAGCTCGTTCAGTTCACGATTGAATCTTCTCCTCCAATCGCCGTCTTCGCATGTATGACAAAATATCCGAAGAAGAATTTTTCTCTCGAAAGTATCCAGTAACAATTCCCCTTTTCTATTTATCCTCCAGCACTCGGTGCAGTAGAGTAGAACTGGTAAAATTGGCGTTTAGTATAGCGTGCACTCTGTCTTTCGAGAAAGGAGTTTTGAACCCATTTGTTTCGCCAAACCAAAGTGCAGCGGTTCGCTAGGCTAGTTCTTAGTCGGATTTCCAATAAGGTGTAGTTCGTGGAATTGATGTTTGTTCCGAGGTATGTGAACTCCTTTACTAGCTCGAAATTTCTGCTACCAAGACCAACATTGACGTTTTGTCCTAGGCAATGGACAGATGAGGCCATTGTTTGTTGATAGCTGAATTGATTTGCAAATTTCACCGCGTATTTTGTAACGTCATGCGGCATAGCTGAATCAGTTTTTTCGGGATCCCGAGTTCCGACATCGCCAATAGAAGTCTGTCGTTGGTCTTTTCCAGGATTTGCCTCAATGTGAAGATTTGGTCTATCGTTGATCTGCCTGGCCTGAAGCCACATTGGTACGTGCCGAATCGGCACTGCCGATCATAGTGCTGCAGATGCAGAAGGGTTTTAGACGCTCACACAGTTCCTTGGAGAGGATCTTTGGCAACATTAAGCAGGGATATGCCTCTGTAGTTCTTGCAGGACATAGGATCGCCTTGTTTGTGGGTTAAGCATATGGAGCTATTAGACCAATCGTCGGAAAATCTCCTCCATACTTGAAGATTTCCGCAGGTAGGCCAGGCGAGACAGCGGATTTTTTTGTTCTTAAGCTTGTGGATGGCTTTCTTAACCTCGTCAGTATTGAGCGCTGGGACTGGATCTTCATTGCCTGGTCGCATGCTTCTTTGTTCCCCTATCTCTACATAATGCACATTACGTAGTTCCTGAAAATGCTGCTTAAACACCTCTATAATTCCTTTGGCTTTGGTGACTAGGTTCCATTCGCTGTTTCGAGGAGCTTGTGTGCTGGTTCTATTGCCAGATGCTAGTTGCTTGTCTGTTTTGTAGGTAGGGTGTTGGTGGCGGTGCTAGACTCTTCGAGATACCTGAGCTGAGAGGCTGCGGATGCTCTTTTCTTTCTGCACAAGGTTTTTTCTCTTTCCTTCTCTTTTCACGGTACTCCTCTCCTCTTGTTGCTCTTGTTTTCCGTTCCCAGCATTTTCATTCGTGCATTTTCCGTCTCCTGCTTCAATACTGCGCATTCATCATTATACCACGGGTTCTATTTTCTGGGTGATTGATAGCCTAGGATGGTCTCAGAATAAGTTCAGAATAATTTGTTTTGGGAAAAGCATGCCTCAAACCGAAAATGCAATTAAATTTACTCTCGCGTTTCTGAGAGAATGGTCACGATGGGCACTTTTCAATATGTTTTTTATAACACGGAAACTAATCCGAATGTGACAATTTGACATTTAAGACTTTTTGTTAAAGATTAAATGACCTTTCAAAATGAAGTCTGTTTAACTAGGGTTGCCAAGTACACACCACCATTTTTAAAGGGGCAGACCGTATTTTAATTTTTAGTACAAATTATATTATTTATTTAAGAACAATTTTCACTGTAAGCTTAGTCATGGTTGAAAACAGTATTATTTCAAATAGGGTTGCCAAGAGCATGTTGTTATTTTGTATTAGATACCCTGTATGTTTTGATCTATTTTGATGCGCTCTAAATTTGAGTTTTCACAAAAAAATGCACCAGAAATTACACATAAGGACACCCTGCGACCAGAATTTGGTGGCAACCCACTATTAATAATAATGACTTGTTTTTTTGTTGCTGTGTCAGCTTTTCTAAACTTATTTTTACCTCCCACAAAACCAAAATGAAAACCTTACAAAGCTCTGCTCTCAATAAATAGAACTAATTTTAATTACACACAAATTTTTTTCTTCTTTTCCATTGAATTTGATGAAACACCTTTCTAATTAATATTCGCCAAACGAATTCACACCTATTTGTATAATTGAGACAGTCTTCTTTTTTCGTAATGACCCGTTTATACTTTCCATATTAATTGTTATTCGGTCTTTCCCGCACTCGTTTAATTTGTTCAAAAGCTTTTTTTTCAGCAATTTCGCCATAATTTCAAACAGTGACAGAAAGATTGTACATCGACCCCTTGGTATTTTTTTTTTTGCTGTTTTTTTTTATTTTTGTCACAACCATTTCGGTTGAAAAATCCTTGGCGACATCGTGCTGTATTCAAGCGAACCGTTTTACGACTCATTGGTCGACCATTATCTCCATTTTATTGCCAAAGTTTATTATTTTTATTTTTATCACACCCCTGCAAGATACCCGGAGTGGGCGAAGGGCATCAGAAAGATATGGGGCTTACAATTTTAATATCGCCTTTTTTTGGCTTCTGGTTCCCAGACTGAGTCCCTTTCCTAGTTCTTCGGTACCAATGTTGTCCTTGTGCACCTAGAAATTTTCATTTCAAACCGATAACTGTTTTGGGGTGGACAAAAAGCATAAAAAAAAGTCCAGGACGAATGAAGAAAAAAAAACAAAAAGGAAATAAACCAGAATACCAAAAACCCTCAGCTAAAAACTGGGAATGAATTTTTGTATCTTTTTTTTTAAACATATGCAGTATCGAGTTGGTTATTGTTGTTGTTGTTGTGTTTGTTGTTGTTGTTGTTGGTACACAGCAATCTCATGAAATTTTCAACCGAATAAGCACTGAAACAATATAAATTTGCATTTTGACTATGTATACAAAAAAAAGTGTTAAAAAAGAATTTTTTATGGGGAAACTGGGAAC